>JACVVK020000080.1:242500-605000 GCA_018292915.2 Batillaria attramentaria
TGTTGTTGGTTTGTTTGTTTTTGTTTTGTTTTTGTTTTTATTGGGGGGGGGGGGGGGGATCTTGTACCAGCACAAAATTATTCCTAAGACACCTTAACGGAATCGTGAATATACGTGACTTCTGCCTTTCTGTATCTCTTCTAGTCTGCACGTACGTAATCAGTGTTCAGGTGACCCCATGTCTTATCTTGACAGAGTGCCCTTTGGTCGTTCCATGTTTTGTGTCCCATGTGCGCAGTCTTATCTTTCCATGCCTCTTGAGCCGTGCATTCCCTTTGAAGGCGTAGTCGACTGTTCAGCGACGTGTTTTGTGTCTTTTGCTTTTGAAGTATACAGTCAGTTTCTACACCCTGTGTCACAAACAAACGGGTGTTATCCGATTTTATACCTCAGCTTCCGGTTACACGTTAATGTCGTTTGCCGTTTCATCCGTGGAGCTCATGAAGAGATCAAAGACCTCTCTGGACTTGTCATTTACAGATTAGCTATTCGAGATGCATTCGTTGGTGAGATCATGCAGTTTGTCATAAAACTTTCTTCTTCTTCTTCTGCGGTACACACACATAGTGTCTTCGTACGCTTGCTTCACCGACCATGTGAACATATATATATATAGGGGTAGTCGGTGGTGTAGTGGTTAAGAGACTTGTCACCAGTGCGAGAGGTCAAGGGTGCGAGTCCCACTCGGAGCAAAGAATTTTTCTTCTCGTATGTGGCACCGATCATTCGGGCCGATCGTCGGGGGTTCTCTCCGGGTACTCCGGCTTCCTCCCCCTCTTTTTTTGGAAATGTTCAGCCCACAAAATTTGAAAAATAAATGCAATTCTAAATTCCGAAACTGGTATAGCTGAGCTGACCCTTCGCGCCACGTGATTGTAATGTGTTTATGCCCAGTGTGTGAGAGAATGTGTGCGATTCCCGTGAGCGTGCATGTTGGGTTCAGTTCGCGGCGCGTTGAGCCGATTCATGAAATTGGGTAAAGCGACTATACAATAATAATCATTATTATTATTATATACGACATTATCGTGTGTTGAGCGTAAGAAAACGACTGATGAACAATGACTCCACACTTGTCCTTTCTTTATGTTTCAGACATCTGTAGACGTCTAGCCAGAGAAGAGTGGTTCCATACGGATCAGAAGGTTGGCGCGTGCAGATTTCTACATCTTGTGGCTGTTGGTCACGTCTCCATCTCGACCCGCTGACAAAGATCTAGACATCAGCGCTGCAGATCGCCTGGAGCTGCACTAGCGATGTGAAGGAGTGCTGTCAACGCACTTCAGCGGGTCTTCCAGACACAGTTCGCTGCTTGTCGGCACCAGTTTTGCACCAGCCACTGACGTTCACGGCTCACGCTCACGATGTCGTCACCGGGGAAAATGCACGACCCTTTGTTTCACTACGAAACTCACTTCCCGGAGCGGCTGTCCCGCCTGCACATGGGGAACGAGTTCGCCCACTCGGGATCCTTCAAACGGTCACGCAAGACGCGACAGAGGACGGGCATCCGCTACAAGACCCAGCCCGTTACCTTCGACGAGATCAAGGAGGTGGATGAGGAGGTGACGACCGGCCCGGAGGGTGAGGGAGGTGCCGGGGGACAGGGAGGGGATGGAGTGGTCAAGCCCGGTCTGGGGCTGATGGGACAGTTCCAGGCATTCTCTCGCTCCATGGACGGCCTGCTGCCCAAGGTGGACCACGGCCAGCACCAGATCGTCAAGCCGCCTCTCGCCGCCCGCCGACATCATCACTTCGACCGTCCACCCAGCATCCCCAGCATCCCTGAGAGAGTGGAGTCGCAGGTCAACAAGTCCCCGACCATCTCCACCACCATCTCCCCAGCCTCGCTCACAAAACCCATCCCCATCGGCACAACCTCCACCGCATCTCCATCCACTCCTTCTCCTTCCTCGTCCGGCGGGGAGGAACGGCTGCGACAGCAGGCTACGGACACCGTCGACTCCCCAGCCGCTTCCAGCCAGGGGCAAACCACTCTCACAGTTCAAGGGAGTGAAGCCGAGGGTCAATCGTCTCCCAAGCCCATCCCGTCGCCCAACATCGGCCCGCGGCGACAGAAGGTCACGGCCAAGGCCAAAAAGCGACAGAAAGCCTCCGAAGAGGACGGGGGCGGAGGAAAGGACACATAGCTGCCTCAAGAGGTTCACAGCATGCTGAACAACTGTCGCAACGGTTCAGCGACGTTCTAAACTTGCCTGCGTATTCATAGCTGGTGCTGAATTATTGACACCATCATTTGTTTCCTTCCATGAAGTCGTGAACAAACCTACTGAAGAGGCGGATGAAGTGGATGAGGACATAGGATGACCGAATGATGTCAGTGCGTTTTGCGGAGCCATAACCGTTTCATAAGACGTTCAGGGTGTTTGGTGTTTCCAAGATCGGGTGGAGAAATCTGTACCTGTTTTGATTATTATTTTTGTTGTTGGAAGCGGGTCGTGCATATGGAAAGAGCGATTACTGAGGAGTATGGGATGATACCCCAGGCATGTTTCATGAAATTTTGCAAGGATACTGCAGATGCTGTGCCAAGGATACTATCAACTCTGTCACGTGGATCCCATCGATATTGCTTTGGCTTGGATACCGTCAACGTTGCGACAAAGATTCCGTCACTGCTATTCCCTCAGAGATGTTGATTCCTTTACTGCTTAGGCAGATATGACGTCAGTGCTGTAGTACACATTTCATAAGTGCTTTGGCATGTGGATTCCGTCAACGTTTGGCATGGAATTCGTCAATGATTTGGATTCCATCAGTGATGTGGCATGGATTTCATCGGTGATCTGGTGATTCCATCAATGGCCTGGAATGGACTCATCAATGATCTGACACGGATTTCATCAATGATTTCATTGGTAATCTGGCATTGGTTCCATCAATCGCCTAGTATGGATTCCATCAATGATCTTGCATGGATTACATATGGATCTTGCGTGGATTACATAAAAGATCTGGCAAGGATTCTGTTAGGATCCGGCATGGATTCCATCAAGGATCTGGCATGGATTCCATCAATGATTTGACGCGGATGTCATCAATGATATGCCATGACTGCCAGCAAGCTGGGCGACCCTCTCGTCTTTTTAGCAAGGATGTTCAAATCAAAGAGGATTGCCAGAAGTAGGATGTCATCAAAGATCTGGCATGGATATCATGAGATTCCGTCAAGGATGGATTCCGTCTGTTATCTGGCATACCCGTCATCACGTGTCTGGATGATGGATTCTACGAGTGCTTTACTTCGTCAGAACTGCGTAGTTCTTCCAATCTCATGACATGCTCCCATCGTCCAAATTTCACAGGACAAAAAAAATCGCTGCTTCCGTTTGCGCTGAAGCCTACAAGTTTACTCCCAAATGTGCCCTCAGAGAGGCTGCTTTACCCATCAGCAAAACGGTAACACACCAGAGACTCAACCAGCATACCTTTTTTTAAAACTTGTTTTTTCCCTAAGCGTGGGTCCGTGCTCATTCGGTGCTTATGGTGAAACCGCGAGCAAATCAACTTGCCTGACAGAACTGTAGTAATACCATTGTCTTCAGTAAACGCTTCAGAAACCATTGTTGTAGATATAGAGAAATGCACCATCCGTCCAGCTGGGTTGTGAACATCTTTATCAATGCTGAATGTAGGATCTGAGTTTATCATATAAACTAGAGCGAAAACTCATATAGGAAGAGCTAGTTACGTACTGCTGTACAAGGTCAGTGTTCAGATGCTGGCGAGCTTTCCCGTGTTTGCAGAGTCTCGTTAACAGTTCTCGCGACCCCGGGAAATCACGAGAATCAGGGTTTGTCGGTACAGTTCAGAACAAAGCCCGGCGAAGCATCTCGTGCTGTCTGGTGCGCAGCACGAAGGGCACCTCAGAAGTGAGTTGGATTTTTCGGGGTGAGTTCTGAACTGAGTAGATCCTCCTGCTGCAGTGTGGTCAGTCGCTACCATGCGATGCTGAGTACCCGATGGGTTTGTGACTGTCCCGAGACTGATCACGCTCCAACGCATTCCCGCTCCGCAAAGCAGATCCCACCGGGAAGGTTCTGAGCAGGCGAACTTGCCGTATGTTACGTGAAAAGCTCTTCCTTAATGGTTCTTGGTCGGAGTAATGTCACACACAGCACCGAACTTGACCGTATAGTACGTGAAAAGCTCTTCCTTATTAGTTCTTGGTCGAAGTAATGTCAGACACAGCACTGACTCTGTTAAACTGACAACGTTGCTTGGCTCAGACTCTACAGACGCTCGATAAAAAAACCGTCGTGTTGTTGCTAGTAGCATCTCGTTCAGGTTTGTTTCAAAACAAAAAAGTTGAAGGTTGTGTTACTGCCCCTTGCGCGGGCCTCTCTTTTACGTCGTTGAGTTTTGTTCTCTGTTTCTGTTGATTTACTGTTTTTGTTAAACTGTGATTGTTGGCCAGAACTTGTTTTTACACAGTATCAATGTAGACAATACTGAGTTTCCCTGTTGTACCAATCGTTATTAAGTTTTTTAGTCGTATTTTATTTAACCGTTTATTTATTTATTTACTTGTCGTACGTAGCCTTACTTAGCTTGATAGCATTGTGGAAGGTAACATTGTGTATGCGTGCTCTATACCGTTTCTAAACGCCATAATTGTTTTACGTGTTTCACTGGCATAAAGGGGGAGCATGGATCGTTGAGTTGGCACATCATTGGCGTGGTTAGTGTTTCGGGTGTGAGTTCGATTCCCGAATGAAACCAAATACTGTGTACTGTCTTGTCCTAGTTGCCCTGTCTTTGAAGTCACCTTTTGTGTGCTGAAAAAGGGCGTTGAAAGCCTCAAGCAGTGAAACATGTACCAACCGCTGACAAAGGTCAACCGTCTAGCCTGTCTCAACATATAAAGGAATCCGTTTTATTTTGTTGTGTCTGAATGGACTCTTTCTTTGTGTTAATTGTCAAGAGGTGAAATCTAAGCGTGGCTGAGGCGTTCAGCTCGGAAGCAACTTCAGCGCTGATGGAGAAAACGTTAGGCGCTTTGTGTGTGTGTGTGTGTGTGTGTGTGTGTGTGTGTGTGTGTGTGTGTGTGTGTGTGTGTGTGTGTGTGTGTGTGTGTGCGTGTGTTGTGTTGTGTTGTTTTTCTCTCCTTTGCGTCAAAGTCCAACTAGCTTTAGAGGTCGACATGTTCCTCTGGTGTTTTTGAACAGAGAGAAACAGGTCAATCCTGAACCAGAATATTTTTAGCCATATTTTTCAGGCATTAGATAACAAGTGCCTAAAGCGAGCATAAATCCCATGTGGATTCCAACAAGAGCATAGTATTTACCGCTCAAAAAGAAAAAAAAAGTTCTGGAATATCTCGAGGCGGCTTTTATTTACCACACATTTAATCTATTCTATAAATACTCAAGTTTTAGAACCCTCTCAGCGTACAGCTTAATGGAGAGCAGACGCTGTCGTGTTGTGCTTTTGTTCCTTAACCTTTTCCGTACGAGGTTTTGAAACTTTCGATTCGTACGTCGGTGGGTCCCAGTATAGAGGTACAAGGGGAAGTGCTGAAAAATCCCCGACCACTTGTGTGTTTTTGCAGATTGCTCTGTCATCGACTAAAGTATAACCTAAATACTTTGCAGAGCGAAAGAATAGATAATCAAGAACAGTGTAAATGGTTTAAATGTTTTTATAAACACAAAAATCAGCAGAACTCAAAGCCAGACCGTCCTTATTTGTATGATTCTATATCGCAGTCGTTGCCGAGTCAAATGGCTAAATGACTTTGGACATTGTTTATCGCATTGTTTCTTGCGAGACTAATTTCTTGTTTATGTCATACGGTATTCTAAGTCTCCTCGAGAAACACCTGTCTCCAAAAAAAAATTGTGAAAAGATGAGAGAGCAGTGAGCAAAAACGTATAAGTAAGGGTTAGTAGAGGGCAGATTCTGTCGTGCTGTACTTTTGTTTCTATAAGGTTGGGGGGGGGGCGGTATGGGGGTTTAACGTCCTTTTCCACCACATACGGGTGATATCAAAGACGAGGCAACGATGAAAAAGCCAGCACAAATACTTGGCCCCAGCGGGATACAACTCACGACTCGAGCATTAGAAGTCCAACGCTATACCATTCGGCCACCCCGGCTCCTTCTGTTTCTGTAAATACGTCTGCTTTGTCTATGAGGAAACATGGAGTATACTGAAATCGCCTCTAAAGTTTAGGCCCCTATGCTCCTCTACTTCAACTGATTGCAAAAACAAATCTGATGACAAAATCATATCCTTTTAAAGATTGCGAATGTTCCTACACAGAACAGTGAATGCCAACTTCAGCACCATGATCTAGACTCACCAGAGACAGGGAAAGCTCATGTGAACCCACTAAGGATCGCGGAACCCTCCACAGGGGCTAATAGCCTGTCTGTCGGCGACCCTGTTATTTTTATGGTTTCGACTAAGAGGCTTTTGGGAGGAGGAAAGTACAATGGAAATGGCTCACAGAAGACATTAAAGTAGTGCTGGAATTATTTTTCTCACACTCTGGGAAGTAGTTTGTTCTGTGTGTTTTAAAATTTAATGAGCGCGTTTTGTCAGCGCACATACGTTTTCGAAGTCACGACACAAAATGAAGGACACCTTTTTTTTCTTTTTCCTTTTTTTTGCCGTGGGCATAATCTTTCGATACCCTTTCAATGTCATTTTCCACTTCTTTCTGTATGCGTAGCCGGCGCATTCTCTAGAACATTCTCAGGCTGCCCTGACTCTGCTTTCCAAGGTTCACTCAGCGAATGTTAAAGGTATGAGAGGAAAATACTAGAAAATCGATTTCTTGAAGGGCCATTTCAAGACAGTAGAAAGATAGGATGGGTTCGCTCGGTCAGCGTCAACGTGCTTTGCATAACTTGAAACGCGTTTCTCGTGCACAAAAAGTAAACTTTCTGAATTGTCTCGTTTTTTCCCACCCATTAATGTTAATGCTCAGAATGTTTCTACGGTAATAACATGATTCTGCATTTGCCTGTCCGCTTTTTGCATCGTGTGTTGCAGCACTCTCTGCAAACTGGCACTGTCTGCAGATAGCCAAGGAGCTAGGTAGTACCACACTGACCCTTACCCAACGACTCTTGTTGGTGTGGTGATGTCCTGGTTCTTTGGGGGGCGGGGAGGGGGGTGTACTGGACATGAATATCAATCGGTAACAGGTAACAGGTTTATATACTGGCAAGCACTCTCCCTCTTGACATTACCGTTAAGGGCACCCTCATGGCATCGGCCGACAAAGAGAAAATCTGCCAGACATCTAGCATCACGAAGGATAGCGCTTGCCAGGATGAACCGTTGAACACCCCTCCCCCCTCCGTCCCCAAGAACTTGGAAATCAAGTCGGGGGGGGGGGGGTGCACTGTAAGAATACCAATGCATGAGGCCTTAAAATGCCTATAGGCACCATACTACTACTAGTACTACTACTACTAAGACCCATGGCTCCACGTGGAGCATAGGCCATCGACAACCCTTCGCCATCGCACTCTGTTCTGGGCTACTCTTGCCACTCCAGTCCAGTTGATCCCCTGCTTGCATAGGTCTGCCTCAGTGTCCCGTCTCCAGCTGTTGCGAGGCCGGCCTCTCTTCCTTAGGCACCATAGTCACCCCTAAAAATGCTTCAATCTAGAAATAAACAGGAGTTTGTTGTTAAATTTAAAATGTCTCCTTTTCGCTCAGGCCGGGATCGAACTCACGACCCGAGCATTAGAAGTCCAACGCTCTACCATTCGACCACCCCGGCTCCCCCTTAGGCACCATAGTCACCCCTAAAAATGCTTCAATCTAGAAATAAACATTACCATGCACAGACCATTCAAGGGCACGTACCTGACAGGAGTTTTTTTTTTTTAAATTAAATGTCTCCTTTTCGCTCAGGCTTCGCTGGAGTAATACTAGTCTACTCTCTGTCTAGGCCAGAAAGCCACTTAACCCAAATCCACTCCCGTCACCTCTGCCTCTTGTGCGCAAAAAGTCCCAGCTTCACTGGCAGTTTGATTCGAATCCCGGCTGGGGCCTAATATTTGTGCTGGCCTTTTTCTCACTGCCCCGTCTTTGATATCACCCGTATGTGGTGGGAAAGGACGTTAAACTCTTAAACACACACTCATTGGCAGCTTGCCTCCTCTTGCTACCCTCCCCCCCCCCACCCCTGGCATGCACCTTGCCCTACCAAACACAAAATAATAATAATAATAATAATAATCGCATTAATATAGGCGCTTTATCCCAAGTATTTGGCTCAAAGCGCCGCGAGCTAAACCCAACACGCACGCTCACGTGAATCACACGCATTCTCTCACACACAGGACATAAACGTATTACAATCACGTGGTGCGAAGGGTCAGCTCAGCTATTTAAATTTCGGAATTTAGATATGCATTTATTTTTCAAACTTGGTGGGCTGAACATTTCCAAACCAGAGGGCGAGGAAGCCGGAGTACCCGGAGAGAACCCCCGACGATCGGCCCGAATGAACGGTGCCACATACGAGTAGGAAAAAATTCTTTGCCCCGAGTGGGGCTCGAACCCGTGACCTCTCGCATTGGTGACAAGTCTCTTAACCACTAGACCACCGACCGCCCCAAAATCACGAAAATCACGCTTTTTCGTGACACAAAAAAATCACTACAAACTAGTACACTCACAAAACAGGGTACTTCGAACACAGACGGCACTTACTTGACCCCACGCGCAGTTTGTGTCCTTACGCCTCTAGTGGTACCTAGCTCCCCGGCTATTTGCAAATAGTGCCAGTTTGCAGGTAGTGCTTCAACAACAGTCGTGTCATCCACTCTTCCTCAGTTCGCCTGTAGCATGTTATTCTGTGTTGAATATACACCTGCATGCCTGGAAGCAGCCGTTGGCCCCTCTTGCCAGATTTCAATATGTATGTGTATTCATAATAATTATAATTGTAATAATGAATGAGAGAGGGGGGGCAATGACGTCTATTTTACACAACGTGTGTATACGATAGATGTGCAAGTCAACTGGTGAATGGGGCATTTTGTGCTTCGCTCCGCCCTTTAAAGATGCCAAGTTCAAATAAAAGCTTTAATACTGCAGAGCTGTGTGAGACTGGGGATGTCTCGAGTGAGGTAGTGGTATGTGTGTGTGTGTGTGTGTGTGTGTGTGTGTGTGTGTGTGTGTGTGTGTGTGTGTGTGTGTGTGTGTGCGTGCGTGCGATGTGACACGGGCTTGGTACTGATGATGACGTGGTTTATTTGTCGTCTAGCATTTGTTTTAAAGTTTAGCAGAGGCAGTTAAAATTCTCTCTCTCTCTCTCTCTCTAAACTTCCACCGTTGGAAAATAAAGGTTTATTTCATTTCATTTCATCTCTCTCTCTCTCTCTCTCTCTCTCTCTCTCTCTCTCTCTCTCTCTCTCTCTCTCCCTCTCCGTATGTGGTGGAAAAGGACGCTAAACCCCCAAACACCCACCCACCCATCCTCTCTCTCTCTCTCTCTCTCTCTCTCTCTCTCTCGCGTGTGTGTGTGTGTGTGTGTGTGTGTGTGTGTGTGTGTGTGTGTGTGTGTGTGTGTGTGTGTGCGCGTGTGTGTGTGTGTGTATGCGCGCGTGCGTGCGCGCTGTGTTTTCCTGCCGAGTATTAACTCAGTTCACTGAACTGACCTACTCCTGTCACTACCCCGGTGACAGACGCGGAAGTCGATCATCAACTGCAGATGGTTCCCTGGCATTAGAAAATAGCAGACCAAGACACCGCGGCTCAAAGCCAACACTGAGGTTCCTACTGGAACAACTTGGCGGAAAATTCGAGAATTCCTGTACGTTGAAATCTACAATTCTACAATACCGTCAGTTCATGATGATGATGATGATCTAAAGTTTAACGTCCCTGCCATTGAGAATGGTTGAGGACATTCAAGTTAAGAACACAAAACTTCTTTTTATTTTAAGATTAAGTTTAAAAACATAAAACTTCTTTTTATTTTAAGATTAAGTTTTAAAACATAAAACTTCTTTTTATTTTAGAAGGTTAGTGTGCCGATGGAAGTGAGAGAGGATAGAGTAAACCACATATATCCAGACGCATGTATTGTGAAGAGATTAAAATTGTATGTAACTTAGAAGTAATAATACGTTATTCTGCTTATAGTGGACTTTCTGTTACGTTTGGGTTTGTTTTTTGTAGATAATTAAAAGTTGCTGAAAAAGCGTCAATAACTTGGGCGTCTTATCCAATTGCTTGATTGGCTAGAGGTGTCTTGTGTAGCGAGTTTGTCTCTTAAAGCGGCCAGGAAACCATGCGATGTTCGAATCAAGAATTTTAACCGGCCCCCGTAGTGTAGTGGTTAGCACTTCGGACCATGGACCGGAAAACCCGGGTTCGAGTCCCAGGCGAGGCAAGCGGGATTTTTCCTACCTAGGTCGGCTCCTACCCAGAGCGGGTGGGCTATGGGCCCAATGGGGAGGCTGTTGCCACACACCCAAAGGGGAGGCTGTTGCCACACACCCGAGATTCACCGACTTCACGGGTGCTTCGCTTGGTGTGATGGATGATTACACGGCCGGCAGCGCAGGTGCCGTAGTTCCCGAGCCTGGCGTGGAATGCGGCCCTGTCCCACAGTCCCGAACCGCATGGACCTCCATAGCATCATCTTACCATCATCCTCATCTCCATCATCAGGCATGGATAAAAATTGCCCCAGCTTTCGAGCCCTCCGTGTATTCCACCCATGACCTGGGGAGGAACACTACTGGAGCTGGCAAAAAGAGTTGGGGCAGCAAAAAAAAAAAAAAAAAAAGTTTTATCGATAGGTCAGTTGAACTTTAATTATTGACTTACTGACAGTGTCTTGTGGTGAGACCAGACAGCCGCAGCTGAGGACAGATTCAGATGGCGCTTCTTGGGGAGTATTGTATTTTGCAGACGGTTTCCGATCTTTCCAGACTTCTGGCGGATTTTTTTCCTGGTCTCACTTTCCCTCTCTTTCTTCTTTTTTTTTCTCTCAGGTCACTATGACTTCTAAACTTTCGAGTGGTAAAGTCGACACAAGAATATCTCTCTCTCTTTCTCTCTCTCTCTCTCTCTCTCACACACACACACACACACACACACACACACACACACACACACACACACACACACACACACACACACATTGGCACTCCTTCTCTTTCTCTCTCACCCCCCACCCCACCCCATCACCCCCCCCACACACACACACACACACACACACAAAACACACACACACACACACACACACACACACACACACACACACACACACACACACACACACACACAGAGCATCAAATATTTCCGCTCGCTATCAAAAGTTTAGCAAGGTTTAAGACGTTTTTGGACCTGTTTTTTGAAGCCTGGGAAACTCATTCGGAAGCCTTACACCATTTGCAGGCTACATCAGTATTGGGTTTGTCAAGGTCTACGAGACTTGTAATTCTTATACAAAGCGGGTCACCCAGTGCTGCGACTTGCTGGATTTTGTAAAACCGACAGACGCCAGCAACTTGCTCAAAATAAACTCAGCAACCCGCCTCCGATACTGCAAGTGAGACTGGAACCCGAACTTCTCGCACTGATGGCTGTACTTACCGCTACTCCACTGACCAGCGTGTGTGTGTGTGTGTGTGTGTGTGTGTGTGTGTGTGTGTGTGTGTGTGTGTGTGTGTGTGTGTGTGTGTGTGTGTGCCTGCCTTTGGGAAGGAGGATGGTGTGGCATGAGGGTGCTTTCAATTCGTTCAGTTTGTTCATGTTGTTGTTCGTTCAGTTTTGTTGCTATTGTAGGAGTTTAGTGTGGGTAAGGAGTCTGCCTTAGGAACTGGTCTTCCTTTCCTTCACAGGTTTTGCATCTTCATTGTGGATTTCTTCCAAACAAGGGCAATGAAAACGACAAATGCTGTGACAGAGACTGGTACCTATCTGAGTTGCCTCCTCTTCCTTACAGTTCTTGAAACGCCACCACGGCCATGCAGATCTCTCGTGCCAACAATTTTATCGAGACCAAAGTTTGCGGGACTTGTGTCGCGTGCAATGGAACTGTTCTTTATGTTCGCGTCTATCCAATGCTCAGCGTAAGATCGTCCGGCTACGCGACTCTTGAGTCAGTCAGCAACTAAAAGCAACTGTTTGTGTCTTGGGCGATCTCTGGCCTGAGCTTTGGATGAACGGAAGCATCGAGAGACTTAAAGATCTAAGCTCCCAATAAAAAGCTTTCCGAAGTGTGAAAAAAAAATTACAGAGTCGACCGTGCAAGCACAGTCAACTCTGTCGCAGTTGCAGAGTTTTCAGCGTCCCTAAAATCCCAGTAAAAAGCCTAGGGCAGCCTATTTCGCAGCTCAGTTTGCGTTTTGACACTGAGCGAGAGAGATCGTGCAGCACTCGACATCTGCTAGATACTGTAGCGACGTGTCTCGCTCACTGACCAAAAGCCAAACGGCAAACTCGTGCTCTGGTTTTATAAGGGTCCGCGAAGCGCTGAAAACTCTGCAACCGTGACAGAGTTGCCTGGATTATGCACAGTCGAAGGAGTCGCAGTTTTAAAAAATGCGATGTTTGCGGCTCTTTGCTGAGATTGCAGACCTTTAAGTGAAGAAGTGAAAGCAGTTGTTTGTGTTATGGGACGTGAGAGGCCAATGTACGAAGTCTTGCCAGCTTGTTCATCTAAAACAGCCTAAATAGCGTCCAAGAGATTCTTATGTCAATAACTGAAGTTGATTGTTTTAAACGTTAAAGGGGCTAATACTAACATTTTTATGCTCACAGATCGTGATAAGCTATTTTTTGTTTTTTGGTTTGTTTGTTTTTTTTAGCATCTATCATCACATCACTTAGACCACCTGGACAGTGTAATGCAAACACTGAGCCCACAGAACCGTACTCGATGATGCGGCGATCACACTGAGCGGTCCAGTAGTGTAACAACAGTCGTAGAATCTTGTTGATGATGATCAGTGATGATGATGAAGATGATGATGATAGAGACTTGATATAGCGCACGGCTCCACCCTAACTGAGTGCTCACGGCGCTTAGAGAGAGGTTTTGAAAGGAAAGATAGTGAAAAAAAATGAGAAAAAAAACCTGCAGATGATTACTGGCGTGAGGCACTTAAGAGATGAGTCTTGAGGCGCTTCCGGAATGCGGTAATGCTGACTGCCTCCTTCACTGTCTCAGGGAGAGAGTTCCACAATTTCGGCGCTGCATTTTTGAAGGACCGTGCACCATGCCTCTTCTTACTGGTGTCGTCAGTAGAAGGGAGCCGCAGACGGAGAGAACTTGCAGACCGCAAGTCGCGCGCTGGCTGGTACACAGGAATCAGTTCCTTCAGGTACGTGGGGGCAGTGTTGAGGATGCAGCAGCGGTACGTCAAGGAAAGGACTTCGTGGTCAATTCGCTGCTGCACGGGGAGCCAGTGAAGTGTCTTCTCGCTGATCGATCCCTCGCACAAAGTATAAACGGCAACACTGTATCTCATTAACAACTGCAGTAAAAATCAAGAAAGAGTATTTCGAGCGCACAGGCACACTCACGAGCAAAACTGTTCCAAAACATAAGTTGGCTTAGCAAAGATGGGCTTAGCCCGTTGAAGAGGTAAGTGTGTAAGTGTTCAAAGTCTGGGCCTGCATGTAAAAGTCGGGGTTAGGGAGTTTAGTCCCGGGTTAGAGTCTAACCTCGAACTAAACTAGCTCTAGGGTTAAATTTTCTGTTTTGTTTTGAGTTTTCTGGTTGTTGTTGTTTGTTTGTTTGTTTGTTTTAAATCAGGAAGCGGGTCCATTCCAGCAAGGTGACTATGCCGTTATAGAAGGATTTTTGTCTTTCTTTCTTCGCTTCCTTTTTTATTTAATTTTGTTTGGGGGTTTCTTTTGTCCTAGTCTGGGTTAGGCCCGTAGCCGTGGGTTAAATTAACCTCGAATTTTACCTACGGGCCGTGTTCAGCGACCGTTTGTGTTATTCATCTGCCTCGATCTCTGTCTACACTACAGCATCTTCCGGTGGCGGGACTAGAATAATCAATTGCCTGACTGCCCGACGGTAAAAGCAAAGATCGTATAATGTTTCCAAGGTCTTTGGTAGAAGCAGCACATTTATTTGTCTACAGCACTCCGCGCCCCATTAGGAGAAACTCCCGTGCTGGTCACACGTAGGTTCAGACTGTGCCAGACACATTAACCAACGCAGGATTTCGCAGCAGGAATCAAACTCCAGTAAACATTTTACGGCCGAAACTGGAGCGTCGTACTCACATAGGACAAAATAAAAAAGATAAATCTCTTTGCTGTGTTCTGCAGCGCCCAGCTAGATCCATGCGAGGTTGTGCCCCTTGTTCATAGTTGAGCAAGATCTTTACTTCGCTGGTGGTCACAGAACATAACTGAAATGATATGAGGCAGGCAAGAGTAAGAGTACCTGCAGTATTAAAATGACTTTTTTCTTTTCCCTGTGTTTTTGTGAGTTGCTAAACGAGCATTTGACCCCAGATTTTTGGTTCTGGTGAAAAGAGGGATGTTTGATGTGTAGAAAAATGGGAGCGTTGACTTGAGGGGTGACCTATTTTTGGACATATCCTTGGGCGTGTGCCGGGGCATGAAGAACAGAGTGCACAGGTTTGTTTACGGGGTCGGGAAGGACGCCCACACCGGCAGAGTATGAAAATTACGCTGACCACAGGCGCGTAGGAAGATGCTGAGAGGAAGGGGGGCCCACTAAGTCGGGTGAGCCATACGGCCGGGGTGAAGAAGGGTGGGGGAGGGGAGGGGAGATGTGTGTGTGTGTGTGTGTGTGTGTGTGTGCCAAGGATTGTGTCCTGCGACAGCAGAGCAGGGGGGCCCCACCACTGGTGGGCCCCCTCTCCTCTTATCAAAAGCAAGGGGGGCCCAAAGATATTCGGGCCCCCCTTCCAAAAATCGAACGGGGGCCTGGGCCCCCAGGGCCCCCGTGGTTCCTACGCCCCTGGACCAGGCTTAATTTTTGGCATGCAGCTTGCGGACATGTGTTGCTTCCGTCTGTGAACCATTGTGTGTTTTGGTTTTCCAAATCGTTTTCAATGACTTGTGCTGCCTGACATTTGTAGGAGCCAGAGAGCAGCAAAAACTTGTATTCTGTGACCTGGTGAGTTGACCAAGACCCTTCACCATAATGGCTCTGATTCAGGCTGGACATCAATCTCCGTGACAAATCGGACAGTAACGTCTCTGTGGGAGTGTGTCTGTTTCTTTTGTCACAGGCCAGATCAGCTCCTCCTTAATGGTCTGCAATGTCAACAAAAGGCAACAAACAGCGTGTGTGTTTTTGTTTTGTTTTTAAATCCGACTGTGCAAAATAGACAGTTTGCGTTTTGACATAGAGCGAGAAAGATCGCAGTGGCTAGTCTTCTCGTGCAGCACACAGCACCGCGGGTTAGACGCTGTAGCGATGTGCCTCGCTCACTGACACAATGAAGTCACTGCAAACTCACGCTCTGGTTTTATATGGGTCTCCAAAGCGCTGAAAACTCTGCAACTGTGACAGAGTTGCCTGCATCATGCAAAGTCGCAGGAGTCGCAGTTGTTTTGTTGTTGTTGTTGTTTTGTTTTGTTTTTGTTTTTTTGTTGTTGTTTTTTGGTTTTGTTTTGTTTTAAAATGTTTTACGGCTTTTTGTTGAGATTGCAGACCTTTAACCCGGGGGATAAGCTGTATGTCACGACACCTCACGGTGCCACCGTCTCCCTGGAGGGTCAGGTTTCACTTTGATCACTGGTGCAGCAGTAATGGATTGGCCTACTAGGGCTCAGTTGGTACAGTTCGCCCCCTAAGGGTTGCAAATGTATCCCAGTCGTATGCAGGGGGTGCAAATGTACTCCAGCTCTCCATTCAGCGAGGCGATTGTATCCTGCCTTTTAGTCCGGTCACCTCGCGCGATATTTCCCCGCTATTTTCATCGAAAGGCTCGTTTTCGAAAAGCGAAACGGTTACAAATTACAACAGGTACTATACACGCACATATATCTTCACGATCTGATGTCTACATTCCCTATATGCTTTCGTTTACGTTCTACGAAGTTAGCTGTGACTTCGACTCGCGAGACCCAAATCCAGGACACATTTGCACCCCGTCCCTCGCAGCTAGGATATAATTGCTCCCCCTGCAAATGACTGGTATACATTTGCACCACCTAACAGGCGAATGCAAATGTGAACCCTACTAGGGACTACTAGGAAAAGAGCGAAAATATTACATGGAACAAAGGATGCAAACTGGTCTTCGGGGCAATATAAACCTAGGACATGTAGGAGACGCTGCACCTTCATGCCAATTTATCAAACTCCCGATAAGCAAAAAAAAAAAGCGAAGAAAACAAATAATTATAACTATATAGGTAAAACAGCTACACGGTGCATACATAGCAAATAATTTTTATTATGGAAACTTATCATCTCCTAGGTAATATAATAATAATAATGAGTATTGTATAGGCGCGAATCGGCTAAAAACGCCGCGAACTGAACCCAACACGCACGCTCACGTGAATCACACGCGTTCTCTCACACACTGGACATCAACACATTACAATCACGTGGTGCGAAGGGTCAGCTCAGCTATTTAAATTTCGGAATTTAGATATGCATTTATTTTTCAAATTTGGTGGGCTGAACATTTCCAAAGCAGAGGGGGAGGAAGCCGGAGTACCCGGAGAGAACCCCCGACGGTCGGCCCGAATGAACGGTGCCACATACGAGAATGAAAAATTCTTTGCCCCGCGTGGGGCTCGAATCCCTGACCTTTCGCATTGGTGACAAGTCTCTTAACCACTAGACCACCGACCGCCCCTGGTGCAATACACCAGTTCGCAGCATATACCCAAGATTACTTATTCTTAACCGCTGGTAGTGCACACGTGAGTGAGAAGGTAAAACAGGTGAAATATAGATGGAAGGGCCGAACTTAGAAATGAGATGAGAGATGAGAGGAACCTGATGATCAGTGAACGAGCGAGTGCATCGTTGCACCCATAGAAAAGCTACAGGCATGGTTGTCGTGGTGCTAGGAGTAAGCCATAGAGGATCCGTGGTGTCTGTGTCTGTGCTTGTTTGTTGTTGTTGTGTTTTGGGTTTTTTTTGTCGTTGTTGTTGTTGGTTGGTTGGTTGGTTGGTTGGTTGGTTGGTTGGTTGGTTGGTTGGTTGTGTGTGTTTCTTGCAGTATGCCCTGAGTTGTAAGTCCTTAGTTCACGCGCATTCACTGAAAGAGAGACAGGAAAAGAGAAGTTCGATATTAGTTTTCCGCTCGCAAATGTGATAAATTGACTAAGGAGGAGGGGGGGGGGGGAGAGAGAAAATCTCGGACGCAAATACGTGACAGACAAAATAAAATGAAAAGGCATGGGAACTGACGGTAACCAGGAAACGCAAATAATTTATTTCCCCAGCCACAGGCTAAATGCGAACGACATTCCTGCTGCAAATATAAATCAGAAAAAAACACTACTTCTGTTTGTCTCATTCAACAAGCACACAAGTGTATTACATCCGGTTCGCCATCAATCACATGACATGTTTTCCGTTTGGGTTTTTTTCCCTTTACTTCTTTGATATTGTTGGCGTTGTTTTTGTTATTTTGTTGGTTTTGCTGATGTTGTTTGCTTGTTTTTGTTTTTGTTTTGTTTCGTTTGTTTACTTGTTGTTGCTGGGATTTTTTGGTTGTTGTTTGGTTTTGGGTTTTTTGTTGTTGTTGTTGTTGTTTTATGGTTTTTTGTTTGTTTGTTTTTTTGGTTGGAGGAGTGGGAGTTGCTTTTTTTTTTTTTTTTTCATACATACATGTATGTATTTATAGTACAAACACCAGGTATATATATAGTTCTATGCTATTACAATGTATAAGGCCACTATAATTATAATAACACACACACACACACACACACACACACACACACACACACACACACACACACACACACACACACACACACACTATATTCCAGGTACAGCTAACAGATGCTATGGGTAGGGTGGGAGGAGGAAGGAGAGGGGGGGGAGGGGGTTAGGGGTGATGATTGCCTTGGATTATACAATAACAATACACACACATACTGGGTTCTTTTAAATGTAATGTGACTGATACATTTTTTTCCACTGTATATCTTGTTTTTAGAATTTCTGTAAAGCTCCGGACTGAGGGAATCAAACCTTGCAGTCTACACCTGTAAAAAAAGAATTTTGACAACAACAATATCAAGTCCATTACCTTATCAGTGTGTACATTGTTTGCAGTACCAAAAATAACTAATTCCTAGTGGGACTTGTTTTGTTCTTTGGTTTTTTGTTTGTTTGAGAGAGGTGAGACTCTGAATTCCTGAATTTGCTGTTGCATTTTTTTAGACTTGCTTTGTTGTTTTTGTTGTTGTTGGTGTTGTTGTTTGGGGTTTTGGGGTTTGTTTTTTGGGTTTTTTTTGTTTTTTTTGGGGGGTTGTTGTTTTTTTTGCTGGTTTTTTTTCCCCTAAAACCAGCTTTTCCCAGCTTCCCAGCAGTTACCATGCCCATTGCTTACGTTTAAAAATGCCATACAACTGCAGAACATATTTTTCAGTGCCGGACGTGTGTGACGCAGAAATCCTTAAGCGCCTCCAGCCAGCAAGCCAAGCTTGATTGATCACGGTGTTGAAAAGACACTGGGTCGGCTAGGAACGCTTGTCATTTCTGGAGCATCCCCCACCCCCACCCCCACCCCACCCCCGGTACTCTTCACTGTATCCTCCGAGTTTTTCTTGCATACATCCAGCGTCTGGCAGAGAGAGAGAGAGAGGAGGAGGAGGAGGAAAAGGAAACCTGCAACAGCGCAACACTCAGACCGGCACTTCGACACTTGAGCACCAGACAATTGCTTGCGCATGTCACAGATTAGCCCGGAGGCCGGGGTGAACGCTGACGTAACAGCAACCAAGGACTTGTACCAGTTAAAGTCTTTGTGTTCATAATGAGTTCGGGGGGAGGGGGGGGGGGACTGCCGCTTACCGGCCCCCGTAGTGTAGTGGTTAGCACTTCGGACCATGGACCGGGAGACCCTGGTTCGAATCCCAGCCGAGGCAAGCGGGATTTTCCTACCGAGGTCGGCTCCTACCCAGAGCGGGTGTGCTATGGGCCCAATGGGGAGGCTGTTGCCACACAGCCGAGATTCACCCACTTCACGGGTGCGACTCTGGGGGTGCTTCCCTTGGTATGACACGTCTTATGATGTGGATGATTACACGGCCGGCACTGCAGGTGCCGTAATTCCCGGGCCTGGTGAACGCCGGGATATTTATGACAGGAAGCGTGGAATGCGGCCCTGTCCCGCAGTCCCAAACCACACGGACCTCCATAGCATCGTCTTACCATCATCCTCATATCCATCCCATGCATTCTCAAAATTGCCCCAGCTTTCGAACCCTCCGTGGATTCCACCCATGACCTGGGAGGAACACCACTGGAGCTGACAAAAAGAGTTGGGGCCAAAAAAAACACAAAAAAAACCAACTGAAACAACAACTGCCGCTTACAAAGCTTTACGGCTGTTTGCAAAATGGATAGAAGTTCCTTTCAGCCATTGCGACCTTTTCCGTCACATTGCGGCTTCTAACAGTAGAGAAATTTGACTTTCTTTGGACTAAGGCTGTGTTTACCTGTACTACACCCCGATCGACAGAATCGCTAAATATATCCACCAGTCAGCTCTGTCTAGGTGGTCTTCAGTCCACAACTTAATACCCTCGTCTGCTCAGAACGCAGAGTCACCACAATGTTTCAGTAATGGGTATTTCAGGGACGCCCTCCCTCCCGCAGGATATCAGGGCGCCTTACAGTCAACACGCACTCACTCACACAGAAACGGAAACACACGCTACATTGCTGCAAACATACATTTAACTACAAACACATAATGTGCAGCATCATACACGGTCTCCGCTGCCCCCCGGCACACACACACACACACACACACACACACACACACACACACACACACACACACACACACACACACGACCAGCAAGATGATGATGTGGCAACAGCTATTGGTTAGGGGCAGTGAAGAGATCATGGGTCTTCAGATTTTGCTTGAAGGATGGTTTTGTGTCTGCATATCTGATTGATGCTGGGAGATCATTCCAGCAAGTCGGGCCCTGGTATGAAAAACTACGCTGACCAAAGGTCTTTGTTCTGACTTGAGGGATACGGAGTTTCCGAGTGTCGGCAGCAGAACGAAGTAGATGGAATACTGTGACCCAAGTGACTGGTTCTGATGCACGGATTAAGTGCATTGGATGAACAGTTTTCCCTCAGCGTTGTTGTATGCCTGACAGACGTATTGAGACTTTCAAGGGGCGACCTTGAAAGGTGAAGCCGGGGAAAAAAGTGAAATGATGAAACGCAGTTGTGCTTGTGCTTGCTTATGTGCTATCGAAATAGTCTGCTTTAACGAGTAAAAGAGCTCTGAATGTTGTACACTGCAATGTTTGTTTGTTTGTTGTTGTTGTTTGTTGGGTTTTATTGTTGTTGTTGTTGTTGTTGGGTTGTTTTTTTTGTTTTTGTTTTTAGAACGAAATCTGAAGCACCATCAAACATCCCCCTTTTCACCAAAAACAAAAATCTGGGTGGGTGGGTGGGGGTTTGGGCGTTTAACGTCCTTTTCCACCACATACGGGTGATATCAAAGACGGGGCAACGATGAGAAAGCCAGCGCAAATAATTGGCCCCAGCCGGGATACGAACTCACGACCCGAACATTGGAAGTCCAGCGCTCTACCATCCGGCCACCCCGGCTCCCCAGGGAAGATGATGGAGTCCACGAAGAAACACGCTAACTTCTCATGTAACCTGTATTTTATTTATTCTTGTATTTCTTTACCGGCGTTTCAGCTGGGTTTTTTGTGGTTTTTTGTTTTTTTTGCTCCATAACTGAAAACACAAATAATTATTTGGTCCCACCCGGGATACGAACTCACGCCCCGAGCATTAGGAGTCCAACGCTCTACCATTCGGCCAGCCCGGCTCCCCAAAATCTGGGCTCAAATGCACTCTTAGCAACTCTGATGAAGACAAAGGGTGAGATTCATTTTTAAATAATGCAGGTCCGCTTACTCTCTCACCTGCCTAATTTAAATTATGCTTTGTGACCTACAGGACAAAGCCTGTGCCTGCAGCGAGAAAATGCACTCTTTGTGCGGCGAGGTTTGATCATTCTCTAAGCACCATCGCTTGCAGAACGCGTTGAAATTTCTGGAATAAAACTGAATAACAGACTTTATTTAGCGTATGTGGGAATCTAATTAGCTTGGAAGTAGCGCCAGAAATGAGTGAATTAGCGGGTACAAGCCGGTATGTCTTCTAGTTTAGGCACATCCGCGCATTACGTGTCTTGACGTCAGTAACTTGCAGATGCGATCGCTGTTCCACCCATTATTAACATTTTGAAAGGTAACTTAAGAATTTCCAAGGTGTCTAGCGCTCGATGGCCACGTGACCCACTTAGTATACTTATTTTTAAACCGTGTTTTGAATAATACATGTAATAAATGGGAGCTCAGGGCGCCTTACAATGAATGCACACTCACTCACCCAGAAACGCACACAACATGCCTCCACACATACATTCAACTACAAACACTTAATGTGCAGCATCATACACAGGCCTCATGTTGAAAACGAGAATGCTGGCCTCATGACTGACTACAGTGTCATTGACCCCTCCCCCCTCCGGCCCTCCCCCCCCCCCGACATCCGGCGGTGATGACTGCGTCAGAAAGACACCCGTATCCATGATCTCTTTCTTCACATTCTTCCCGTTCTTGTCAATATCTCCCTGTCTGTTCAAGGGAGATTCCCTTTTCGTTTGCCTTCAGCCAGCAGGCGTGTTGAGGGAAAACAAGACTACGGGGAGGTGGTGCTTGCACTTAGCAGTTACTCTCTGGGGCAAGAGGTTTCTGGAACGTCCTGCACCGAGCAGAACTTGACGAGAGGAACACAACGCTGACGTACGGAAAACAATCTGAGGTCGTAGGTGAATGCCCTTGGGTCTCTGATGGATTGGCCAGTATCACCTTTTTTTTTTTTTCCTTTTTTTCCACTGGAGGTACTCCTCCTCACGGGTTTGGAAATAATTACGCAAATGTGTTCTAAGGAACTAAAAAAAACAGGGTTTTGTTTTGTTTTTAAAGTATTGTGATTATTTTTGTTTGTTACCAGGCCGCAAGCAATGAGAGCTTTTGTTTGTTTGTTTATTTCTAAGACCAGGGCCCGTCTGTAAAACTCGAGTTTAATTTAACCCACGGCTACGGGCCAAACCCAGACTAGGACAAAAGAAACCCCAAAACTGACAAAATTAAACTGATAAAAAAAAGGAAGCGAAGAAAAAAAAAAATCCTTCTATAACGGCATAGGCACCTTGTTGGAATGGACCCGCTTCCTGATTTAAAACAAAAAAAAACCAACAGAAAATTTAACCCTTGAACTAGTTTGGATCGAGGTTAGACTCTAACCCGGGGCTAAACTCCCCAACCCCGGCCCTGCTGTTCCCAGCACTTACCTTACTCCATACCTGCGTATTTCAGCCACACGGTTGGAACAAAACGACACAAAAACAAAACACAATTTTAGTGCTCCTGAAGTGCACTTAGGCTAGTATTGCTACCAGCATCATCGCCTCAGCGTGTGGCCTCGTTACCGTGACGTGTATATCTGCACGGGTTTCTGGTAAAGAATGAAGCAGGACTGAGAGGGAAATGTTTGAAGGGTGAAATAAACGATGATGTACGACCTGCAAACTGACACCCTAGAACACACATGAAGGCAAAACAATCAGTCAGTCAGATTTCTTGTTTGCTTTTCACGCTTTGACGACTCCTAACGCCCTAATGTCCTCCTCCCCGTGTGTTTGTCTAGTGCCTCTCTCTCTCTCTCTCTCTCAGTCTCTCTCTCTCTCTCTCTGTGTGCGCGCGTGCGTGTGTGTTTGCGATGATGATGATGAATTCGTAATGGTTATGCACGCCGCGACAATAACGTCATGTGATCGGATCTGCTTTTGTGCACGTGTGTGTGTGTGTGTGTGTGTGTGTGTGTGTGTGTGTGTGTGAGAGAGAGAGAGAGAGAGAGAGATGATGATGATGATGATGATGATGATGATGATGATGATGATCATGATGAATTCCTAATGGTTATGCAGGCGACAATAACGTCATGTGATCTGCTTTTGCGCAGGTGTGCGTGCGTGCGTGCGTGTGTGTGTGTGTGCGTGCGTGCGTGCGTGTGTGTGTGTGTGTGTGTGTGTGTGTGTGTGTGTGTGTGTGTGTGTGTGTGTGTGTGTGCGCCGTGTGAAAGAGAGAGGGGTGCAGGGGAAAGAAGTGAAATGAAAGAGAGAGAAAGTCAGTGTGTGTGTGTGTGGGGGGGGGGGGGGGCTGGAGGGGGAGGAGGAGGGTAAGTTACCGGTTGTTTATGGTATGTTGTACTATTTACTGTGATCGCAATGACACCCGTCGACCTCGTATTTGCCGTACCTGCTGGTTCTGTGCCCGGTACTAAACCTGTTTTCTATCCATACATACTACGCCACTTGGACAGTTTCCAGTATGCTTCTTCGATGGCTCAAGGGTTGAATGTTAGACCGCTCGCGCAAAGACGGTGTAAACAACACAGTACTGACTGCACCAAGACTTACAACATTTTTATTTGCTACGCTATTCAACGTAATTACCTGCATTTTGCTGTGGTTTTGCATTTGTAGATTTTTTTAAAACATAATTAACTGGGTCAAGGTTGTTTTTTTTTTTTTTTTTGCAACTTCTGATCATGATCTTCACGACACCTACTCAGGTGGGCTGTGTTCAGTTCAATTGTCATTTTGTCATCTTGTCAATGAAGAGGGCTCTTTAGACAAAGAACTGAGAGTAGCTGCTTTAATCTGTCGTTCTCTAAACACTGATGTTTTGAGTTTGTTGGTAGTCACATCTAGATCAGTAACCACGGCAATCCAAGAGCGATGGGGAATGAACAAAAACCGCTTTTCGGCCACGAGTAGCGCCTGTGAATGAATGAACGATCACGAAATGAAGTCAGACATTTGCAGACGCTGACTCACTCGTTCCTAGCTACAGAAATTTCAAGAAACCACACACACACGCACACACACACTGTAACGATAAGTGAGGTTGTCTCCCTTGGACCACTGGTAAGAGTCCCTAGTGACTGTCCCATGAGGGCTTGGGGATACTAGTGATGCGCACGCAGCTTGTTACGCCATGTTGTCCAACCTGAATGCTGTCCTCATCTTGACCTGCAATAAACCTGATTCATTGATCCTGACTGAGTTGTATGAACCCCGAGTGGCCATCCCCACATGGTGTCAGAAGTGAAGACGAAGATAGAAGATGTCAGGATTCAAACCGCCGCCGCCATTCAACTTTCGTGAGCCAGAGTCGTGGCCGATTTGGCGCGCTACGTTTCAGAGGTATCACGTAGCTACAGAACTGAAAAGAAAGGATGGAGACGTACAGGTCAGTTGTCTGCTATATTCTATGGGGCCTGAAGCAGAGAAGATCTTCAGTCAGTTCAAGCTGGGGGCAGAAGAAGCTAAAGTCTACGAGACTGTACTGAAAGAGTTTGACAAGTATTTCCAGCCGAAGAAAAACGTCATTCACGTTCGAGCAACATTTCACAAACGCTGTCAGAGAGATGGAGAGACGGTAGAAGAGTACGTACGCACTCTGTACGACCTTAGCGAACATGCTGAGTTTAAGGAAGCCAGAGAAGACGCTATACGAGATAGGTTGGTCCTAGGACTCTCCGACCAAGCCGTTTCAGAGAAGCTACAGCTTGAGAGCGACCTTACACTTGAATCAGCTGTCAAGATTGCAAGACAGAATGAAGCAGTGAAGTTGCAGATTAAAGAGCAGCGTCATGGAGAAGCTGTTGATGCAGTTACCAGGGGTAAAGGTTTCAAACGTGGTCTCGCACAGAGAGGAAAACACCACTGGCACAGTAGCCAGGGTGCTGAGGGTGGCAGACACATGAAAGACAGTTTGGTACATGACTGCAAATTTTGTGCCAAGACTCACGCTAGGAAACGTTTGTTCCGGCGTTTGGGGAAAGAGTGCAGGGGGATGTCACAGGCAGGGACATTTTGCTCGATCCAGAGCATGCAACACGCAAGACCGTGGATGATCCTGTCTGCGAAAGATGGCGAAGCGTTCCTTATGTCAGTCTCGGATGGAAAAACGCAATCACCATGGCGAGTTCAGATTGGACTAGGGAACAGATACTTACCCTTCAAGATCGACACGGGGGCTGACGTCTCGGTGATCTCTGCAAAAACGTACAACGCAATGAAGCCAAAGCCTGCCTTAGAGACAACTAACACAATTCTCCGCAGCCCGGGAGGAGAATGGACTGTATTGGCAAAATTGAAATTATGAAGGCCAGAGTAGGGAACAAGGACACTTCCGTTGACACTGTATGTGGTGAATTCTCACTTGTCAGAAAACCTGCTCAGATCGAGAGGCAGCCGTGAGGATGGAACTGATTAAGCTAGCTGATGCTGTACAATATTGAGTTACCCATTTTTGGGGAGCTTGACGAGCAGCCGATTAAAGTGAAGCCAGTCACGATACAGCTGACAGAAAACTGTACGCCATATAGTGTCCAGGTAGCGAGGAGAGTGCCCATTCCCTTGCTAGACAAGGTCAAGTTGGAGCTGAACGAGGATGGAGAAAGCTGGAATAATTGAAAAGATCGAGGAGCCGACTGATTGGTGTGCCCCGATCGTTCCTGTTATCAAGCCATCAGGAGATGTCCGCATCTGCACAGACTACAAAAAGCTGAATGCAGCGGGTGAAGCGGGAAAGATACATTCTTCCGACAGCGGAAGATGTTGTACACAAACTCAGAGGTTCAACCATCTTCAGCAAGCTCGATGCCACGTCGGGGATTTTTCCAAGTTCCACTTGACGACAGCACGGCAAGACTCACAACTTTTATCACTCCGTGTGGGCGATACTTTTTCCGCAGATTGCCGCAGGGGATCTCCAGTGCTCCTGAAATTTTCCAAAAGACAATGGAGCAGATACTGGGTGAGCAGGAAAGTGTTATCTGCTACTTCGACGACATTTTGGTCCACAGCAAGTGTCCAGAGGATCACGACGTTCATCTGAAAGAAGCGATGAGCAAGCTACACCAAGCTGGGGTGAAGCTCAACAAACAGAAATGCGAGTTCAAGAAGAAGGAAATCAAGTTCTTGGGTTTCATCATAAGCCAGTCTGGGATCAAGCCCGACCCCCCAGAAAGCTGAGGCAATCAGGAACATGCCTGACCCAACAAACATTGCAGAGCTGCGTAGATTTCTTGGGATGATTAACTTCATAGGCAGATATCTTCCCAACATGTCCACTGTCGTGAGCCCGCTGTCTGAACTCCTAGAGAAGGAGAAAGCGTGGTGCTGGGGTCCAGCGCAAGTTGCAGCAGTGAAGCAAGTGAAAGAGCTTGTAACGTCTGCGCCTACACTGGCGTACTTCGATCCAGAGTTGCCTACCATCGTGAGTGCCGACGCAAGCAGCTACGGTCTTGGAGCAGTTCTGTTGCAGAAGCATGGGGATAGACTTCGCCCAGTCGCCTTCGCATCGAGAATGCTGACCAAGGCTGAAAGGAACTACGCACAGATAGAGAAAGAATGTCTGGCGTCTACATGGGCGTGTGAGAAGTTCAGCAAGTACCTGGTCGGACTGCAACACTTCGACGTCATGACGGACCACAAGCCGTTGGTGCCCCTCATGAACTCTAAAGACTTATCTGACACACCTCTGCGTTGTCAGAGACTGTTGCTTCGGCTGATGAGATTCAATTTCACAGCAACTCATGTTCCAGGAAAAGAGATGCTTGTGGCAGATGCACTGTCACGGCAACCAGTCTCAGCAGGGTGTGGCCAAATGCAGAGAGCGTGCAGCCCCAGTGTGTTTGGTGGCCACAGATTGGCAAAGACATTAAGAACAGAGTGGCGAACTGCATGCTGTGCTTAGAGAAGCAAGCATCTCATGTCCATGAACCGCTACTGCCTTCCAGTCTGCCAGACAGACCGTTCCAGAAAGTAGGGGTTGATCTTCTTGACTTCAAAGGGAAACCATATCTTGTGGTGACAGATTATTACTCAAGATACATTGAGTTGAGTTGCTTGCCAAACGAAACTTCGTTCGCTGTCACTGGCAAACTGAAGGGTTGTTTTTGCCCGCCACGGTATCCCAGAGACAGTTGTGACTGATAATGGGACAAACTTCACGTCTGCAGAATTCAAGCGCTTTTCTGCAAGCTGGAATTTTCAGCACGTTACCAGTTCGCCCCACTACCCCCAGGCGAATGGAGCAGCTGAAAACGCAGTCAAGACAGCCAAACGCGTTCTCCGTCAAGATGACGCGTTCCTCGCTCTCCTCATTCATCGGTCCACACCGATTCCTGAACTGGGAGCTAGTCCAGCTGAGCTAGCTATGGGGAGGAAACTTCGTACTACACTTCCTGCCCTACCTTCAACGCTCACACCCCGTACTGTTGATGCCAAACAGTTGCGTGAGCGTGACCAGGGGTTCAAGCAGAAGCAGAAGTTCTACTATGATCGTCATCATGGTGCACAGCCTTTGTCAGAACTGAGCCCAGGTGATCCAGTGCTTGTCAAGTTGGACGGGCAGAAGGGCTGGAAGTTGCCGGCGGAGGTGATTGGGAAATGTGCACCCCGATCATACCTGATCCAAACGCCATCAGGTCAGGTACGACGCAATCGCCGTAATCTGATGCGCCGACCTGAGTCAGACACAAGTCTCAGTCTTCAGTCTGACTCATCTGTCATCGTTCCTGTCGCACCGCCAGTATCGTCACCATTACCAGTGCAGGAGCCGAAGGAACAGGGAGGTCCACCTGGTCGACCACCGTCTCCGCAGGAAGCTCCAGAGTCGTCGCAAGCCGCCGCTGTGCCGGGTTCTACAGCACAGTCTTCGATTCCAGAAGCAGCTACTAGTACACCAGCACGTGTTACCAGATCTGGTCGTGTTATTAACAAGCCAGTTAGGTTCCAGTGATCTTCGATTTTCAGTTGGATTACTTTACAGTGTGCAAAGTGTGGTGTAGTAAAGTGTGATCAGTATATGTGGGTAAGCCATATATATATTCCTGAGTGGATACTTTACAGCTTCGTTTCAATTCCTGAGTGGATACTTTACAGCTTCAGTGTTCTTTATTCTGGATTCCAGTGCAGAGTGTTAGGAAACCAGTAGTGTTAAGTTCCAGATCACCGGTGTACTCTTTAGATGATAAGAATTCATTATTAGTGAGATGTTATTTTATTTGAGTTATTGTGTGTGATCTGATGGTGAAATTCTTATTTGAAGAAACAGTACAGTGAGTGCTGATGGAGATCAAGACAGTGGAAACAGTCCTGAACTGCCTGATTAAGAACATTTTGTTTAATTAAGGTGTTTTGTATGTTTTGGAAATATTGCTGATTATTGCTTTATTCATATAGCTAGTGGAACGTGCAGTAAAAGTTGGTTCTGTTTACTAGGACAGTTTTCAGATAGTATGATTACCCATCAGTATAGAAGTTAGAACATTGCTAAATAAGGAACAGAGATGTTTTCAGTATGATTGCCTGTAGCACTTTATTTCCAAGATAAGATATTTTAAAGTTGCGTTCGATTTGGTTTAGTTAATTGCTATTAACTTGTAAAAGGGGAAGATGTAACGATAAGTGAGGTTGTCTCCCTTGGACCACTGGTAAGAGTCCCTAGTGACTGTCCCATGAGGGCTTGGGGATACTAGTGATGCGCACGCAGCTTGTTACGCCATGTTGTCCAACCTGAATGCTGTCCTCATCTTGACCTGCAATAAACCTGATTCATTGATCCTGACTGAGTTGTATGAACCCCGAGTGGCCATCCCCACACACACACACACACACACACACACATGCAGACATCACACACACACACACACACACACACACACACAAATGCCGCGCACGCACACACGTGAACAGTCAGTATCTATTGGAATCTTGGCAAAACTGTTCGGCGAATGGTGCATTAACTGAGTATTGTCGGCCATATACAGCGTAAACATTCCCTGACTCACCATCTCTGTGATAACATTCACGGGTTCTCTGCTAGCCACCGAGATACGACATTCGACAATGTTTGAGAGGAAAAAAAAGCCAAAGATTATCAGTGAACGTAACTTCAAAAAGTGTTAAAACAAAAACTTGACGGGCCCTTAGTCGCACAGAGAAACAACTTGAGATGTCCAAATCACTTCCGTGTGACTGAAACATAATAACTTTGTGGTCAAAATGAAAGCTTGGCATGACTCGGACTGTGTGCGGCATAAATGTTTAGTATCCGTAGCGAAAAGCCAGACCTGTGTCAAGGAAGATAACCTGCGCACCGCAAAATATGAACCGTCACTGATGCGAATTACATACCTTGTTTTCGCTGGTTACCATGGTGCTATAGTTCGTGGGTCGAGCTGCATCAAATCAAAAGACAACAAAAACCAGTTTCCCCTCATAAATGCGATTACGCGCACATTTAAACGTTGTTCCGTTATGATGACACGAATTGTGAACAATACAAAGCAAGTGCTGTGCTTGTAGGTGCCTTTCTCAAGTTTCGTCAGTCATTCAGTCAGGCCTGTGTCAAGGAAGAGGCAGTTCAGTGGATCTTCCGGGGTTGGCTCGAGAGAAAATCCCGTTCCTGCTCACTAGGGAATCGAACTCGGGTCCGGGTCAGCGCGACAGCCCAACGCCCTTACCACTAGGCAACGTTCTCTGTGTGAGCCGTGATTTCTCGCTCCTAGAGACAACAGTGGGTGTGTTGTTGTGCAAGGTGTCCCATCAAGACGCGCGGCTGGAGATCCGGCCCTCCTCTCTCTTTTATCCTTTATCCCTACGCAGACGTCCCAACACTCTCATCTCTTGTCTGTCACTACTGGCGTTGATCGCCACGGGCCAGCAGTTGTAATCCACAGGACAGAGAGAGACGTTTTCCGCTAGAAGCTAATGTTTTCCCCCCAACAGTCTTTCTTTCTTCAGCATGCCGAGGACGAGTGTCATTGTAGTTGTACATGCCGGTTACTGTCCCCCCCCCCCTTCCCGCCCCGCCCCGCCCGCCCCGCCCCGCGTTGCGCATGTGCCGGCTCCCCGTGATAAGGTAGAGCGTTGGACTTGCAATGCTCGGGCCGTGAGTTCCAATCGCCGCTGGAGCCATATACATGTATTTGTGCTGGCTTTTATTTATTTATTTTTCTCTCTCGTTGCCCTGTCTTTAATATCACGCATACGTGGTGGAAACGGACGTTAAACTCCCAAACACCCACCCAACCCACCCGCTCCTCCGTACTGCAGTATCTCTAAATGATAACGAGTCTGCACGTGAATGTAAGGTATCTCCTAACACCCATCGTCATATAGCCTACCTGCGTCAAAACCCAATACCACATAAAAAGTGACAGATTAAAAGGTGTATGTCAAATGGTGTTATAAAAACAACAACAACAAAAACCCAAGTACCGAGTAACCACCGGGTGCTGAAACAAGTGTGTCTTTGCGTGTGTGTGTTGATTTATCATACTTTTACATTGTTCCAAACACTCCAATTTAATTTCCCCTTTGGGACAATAATCTGATTCCCTTTAAGGCTGATACAATTTAGTAGTGCACATACTGACATACTGAAAAAAACAGCCATTAACATCAATGAAAAAAACAACAACCTGGTACTGTACCAAACACAGCACAACCACACAAAAATCTTTCTAACACACTTCAAACTGTGTGGTACACCACTTGTACCAGACAAAACTGAATACACAAGAGTTAAGGGATATGTACAAAACTTTATTTCTAAATCCAGCACATTTGTACACAAGAGATACCCACCATAAAAACCCTGTGGTGCAATCAAGTACCAATGGACTGACTGGCATTCAGAACTTGAACATGTACTGCTACTGAACAGCAGAACACTTGAATAAATATCTGGTTTACCAGTACACTAACAAGCACTGGCATGCATATAAAGGTCTGCTCCAAATGAAAAACAAAACACACACCCAAAAACCCTGGCATTTCTCATTTAATCCTTTACAGATAATGTGTAATAAAAAATAAAAAAATCTATTAAATTATGCTTGTATACTACTCACATTTCGCTCTCTGGTGTTATACATGTACAGCTATGGCAGGCCTCATTTGGCGCAACACATCTGCTGCAGCAGCATGGACTTTGTGGTAAAAAATCTTAGTTCTGTGGTTTTGGAGATAGCCTTCTGTGTGTGTGTGTGTGTGTGTGTGTGTGTGTGTGTGTGTGTGTGTGTGCGTGCGTGAAAACAATACCCAAGACCAGACTGCACATGTACCCCCAAAACAGTTCCAGTGTTGAATGATTTCTCAAAAGTTCATTTCTCTTGGGTTTTATTGTTTTGTTTTTTTTCCCCATTATTTGAGCAGATCTAAACATTAAATACTCAAAAAGAATCCCCTTTACCAAGAAAAGTTGAACAGCTACAGAAAAAAAACAACCACCAAGTTTCTGAATCTTACTGAGCAAAGCACATTATTTTGAAACACCTCTCCATATCTCGTGAAACACAGCCAAACCTAGCAGCGTGCATCAAAGTACCACATCCTGAAACACATGTATCACAACACTACTGTTCCGTGGGAAATATGTTCCACGGAGGTGAAGTAAGACAAACCCTGTGAAACATTAAAGAGTTTCTGTTTAACAAGTCCTAAGTACAAATGCAAGTACATTGTAATATCTTTTCATTCCGTCTGCTCCTCGCTAACACTTCCACACAGAACCCTTCCTCTCTCTTTCTCACACACACACACACACACACACACACACACACACACACACACACACACACATCCACTTAAACTCAAAGTTCACAGTAACGTCGCCCAACACTCACAATATCACATCCATATCTACATCAAGTAACAATGACGGTCATAATTTTCACTGCAACAATGAAAACAAGGTAACTGCACTTATGTGTAAAAGCAGACAGTACTAATCAAACTATTCCAAATAATATCTCCTTTTTTTACAGAAAAAAAATAACTGAAACTTCTTGCATTAATCTGAAATGAAAATTGTTAAGGAGTCATTTCACAAAATGTCTGACTCTCAAAACTGCAGATCATATTCAGTGATTTGATAAACTTTAAAGAACATGTTACAGTCCACATAGTTTCTTCCAAAACTCAACTTTTCATTCAGGTATATATATGTGTGTACATGTCAAAAACAACTAAAAATGTAAGAATACTCTCTTTTTTAATTTCATGTTTTCATACTTGTGCACTGTACAAACTTTCATTTACTTCACAAAAGATTATGCACAGGTAATTCTTAACACGTGCCTTCTAAGATAAATGTTATACAGAATGATACCATTAAACATTTTGCCAAGATATCACAGATAAGGTTTGAAACACAGAATGTACTCAAGCAACTATCAAACCCTACAAACGAACTGGCTTTCAAAAACATGTAACAAGGAGGGTTATGTAACCGTATGGCGAAGCCTATATCTTAAAAAAAAAGAAGTATGGACGGCATAGCAAAGATCGTAATATATGTCAATACCTTGATACAAGTAGGTAACATGTACAATAAATAACAAGATAAGGTCACTCTCAAACATAGAAAGTTCTGATCAATAATTTCTTTAAATAAAGTGAGCTTCTTCCATGCACATACAAGAGTGGAAATTTCACTCCTTTATATGGCTGTAAACAATAAAAAGTTCAATTTTAACAGTTGAGATAAATTTCAACTGATTCTACACAATAATTCTGGCTACTATACAATAGTATGAGAGAATTTAATAGCTGGTACATGTATTTCTGAATGAACTGCTGAAAATGTACATTTCGTTGCACACAAGCTGTGAATGTGGTTTCGTGCAACAGGTAGTGGTACCCTTCCAATGAATAAATGAACTAAGGAACAAACGTACCATGAAAAAAGGTTTCTACCACTACTAGCAAGTCTTTTATCAGCTTTAACAGTAAGTGGTGAATCATGCTAATATGTAAATGCCCCAAAACAACAGTGTGAAAAGTGAGTTTGGCAATGTGAAGATGTACATTCACCACAACCTTGCTGCAGAGACAGAGCGAACAAGTCCATTCACCGATCACTCCATTTAAGACCCAAGTCCTCCAAGGCAAAACAAAGAAAAGGATTACATGCAGTTAAAAAAACAACCCAAAAAAACACAGCTTGACACGGAATATTTTCACAATGTTCAAGAAGACCGAAGAACTAGTTATGTGGTCAAAATGCTCCTTCCTCGGTGTGTACTGTTAAAGTGATAAACCAGATCTCAAAATTTCAACATATGCATACTGGTTACTACATTCTAAAAAAAGTGGATTTCTGTCAAAATGAGACGACTGTCGAACCAGTGCCACGTACTTTCCATCCAAGACATATGAAAAGCTTGTCCACTCTACAGTTCTTACTGATGCCTACAAGTGGGATGGGTGAAACATCATGTGACGATATCCGAATGGTTGGCGCTGCACTGTGGTGACGTGCTCCCCTCAGAGGGAGCAGCCCCACTTTCCGTTACTCCAGTATAGCACTGTAAGTTGTACCATTTACCTCCATGCTTTTAAACGACTGGCGCCGTGGTGAGAGACATACATGCATATGCAGAATCATCTTGAGACAACAAACTGAGCGGATGAAGTAAGCTGCCATGTCAGATGCTGTGAATGAAGCAGCCCTGGGGGTACAGGACTGGCCAGACTTCTGCTTGAGTGTGATCTCCAGTGGTGCCACCTTCATCACAATACTGTGCAGAACCGTGACTGTAAGAGACAAACATGCGTGTGAACCAGTCAACATCAAAACGCCCAAGCATATACATGTATATATAGCTCTCATGCTAGACAGGGGAAGTAAGTAAAGCTGACAGTGCTACCTAGTTCTAGGAGATGTGCGCTTTGTATGTCATTGGGCAAGTCGGCCTTGCCCTACATTGACTACAAACCACAGTTGGGGGGTGGGGGTGGTGGTAGTGGTGGGGGGGGGGGCGGATCTCACCACCCTACCACTTAAACACCCAACAGATCTAAGGGTATCTCACCATTCACAGAACCCCCATTCACCTCCCACCAGGAGGAAAATGGTCAGCACAAGCTAGGCTATGAGAACAGACGATTTTAGCCGCTCACGACCATAATTTCGGGTCAATGATACCCTCATCACGTGATAGCATGCCTCTATTATCGTGATAGAATCAGAATCAGAATTGTTTATCGATAGGCCTTAGGCCCATTCAAAGTTGAGAGTGACATCCAGACATTCTTATACACATCAATACTTGTACATGAAATAACCAAAGTGCAAAATAAAGTATATCAACTCAGCTGAGCAACTGTTGTCTTTTTCTGAAAGCTAGAAAAATATATAATGCCAGGTTCTTAACTGTATAATAGTTACTTGAGGCCATTAGCAAAGTGAGTTGAAAGCTGCTTGGATGGTTCCAATATTTTCTAGGCCTAAACCAGATATCTATAAATACTGTTTTAACCCTGGTGGTGCTGAGAACCAGAATATTCTGGACTACCTCTGTGACTTTTTCAGCATAAGACAAATTAATTCAGCAAGACCAGGGTTAGCAAAGTGAAATGCTGTACATATAATCCAACCGGATAAACATCCTAATAACTATCCTTTAATTCAGTCACATACCAGTGCTGTGCCACCTGTTTCAGATGTGGAATTGTGATGCTTACAAACACATTTCAGACACAACAGGACAACCTGCCAGTTTGGGTGATCTATACAATGTTCAGCTGGACTGTCCAACTATCTGGAATAGTTGTCACTGCCTGAATACCCCCCACCCAACCCCATCACCAACCTACTCATTGGGGCCATATTAAATCACTCAGGTGATAGAGATGTTAACACCAACTAAATAACAAAATACAACTCCTCTCCCTCCCTCCCCAAGCAAAACAGCCTAGCCAAGGCCTTCATCTACCATGCAAATACACATCCACGATGACACAAGAACTGATATGTAGTGAGATTCTGACTGAGAAGTCGGTGCAGCCAATCACAGAGCATCAATATCGGTACTCTGACATACAAATTGTCTGTCAGAGATTTGATGGTTCCCTGCCAAAACGTTCTACCTTTCTTCTTTCTATCTGTATTGATAGCACGGAACCCTTGATTTGCTTCACAAACCTGCAGGTGTAACGGCAACACACAGTAAATCCATCATGTCATTTTGTGGAGCAAGACCATTACGTCAATGCCTTTTATCTTGAAATCACCCCTTTTCCAATCAAATGACATCACGGACTTACTGCGTTGTGCCATTGCATGCAGAAAGAAATCAGATGGGCTTCCATGGAGAATCACAGATCGTGGCTTCGGGCCTGTCGGCCACATGTTAATTGCATACTGATGCAATAATATGCATAACATTAACAGGAAAGTCAACAGGCTCTCTAATACATGCATACATGTTCATGTATCTCCACTAAGGTTACCTTTTTCTTGGGAGGTGGCACCTCTTCCTTTTTCTCCTCCTTCTCTTTCTCCTCGTCCTCTTCCTTGTCTTCTTTGTCTTTCTTTTTATCCTTGTCTTTCTCGTCTTTATTCTTCTTCTTATCCTTCTCTTTTGACTTCTTCTTATCCTGAAAAATCGCACAACATACCATACATGATCAAATGAAGCAACCTTTGTATTCCGCGACAGATTTGAGTAAAACAAAGAAAATGCACATGTACATGGATTTTAACTGTTGTTGTTATTTTGCCTATTTCTTTTCGTGTGAGCTACACCATTATCTCGTACCTTTTCTTCATCTTTGTCTTCATCTTCCTCCTCTTCTTCCTCATCCTTTTTTCCTTTCTTTTTCTTCTTCTTGTCTTCCTTCTCTTTCTTATCTTTCTTGTCTTTTCCTGCAAGTGCAACAAGAATGTCAAACAACCTGTCGTGGAAAACTGCAGAAGAGACACCTGAAGGTGCACACGCATGCACACACACACATACAGAAAGAGAAGCGTCTGAAAGTTGTCAAAATAGGTCAGCGCTGCTACCAGTCAATCGTGGTCAATGTCAGCCAATCGTCAGTTGCTAGTTAAGTTTCAGATGAAAGCGAACAGAAATCTTATTTAGCTGTTGTTAGAGGTGTGTTTGTCTATATGTCTTGTCTTACCTTTCTTTGACTTATCCTTTCCTTTCTCTTCTTCATCACCTTCATCTTCATCCTCCTCTTCTTCCTCATCTTTTCCTTTCTTCTTTTTCTTGTCTTTTTTGTCTTTCTTTTTGTCCTTCTTGTCCTTTTTCTTCTTTCCTTTCTCTTCTTCCTCCTCCTCATCCTCGTCTTCATCTTTTTCATCTTTCTTTGACTTCTTTTTATCTATAACAGAAACACATGCAAGATTTAATGTGAACAATGCAATTCAAAGAAGAAAAGGCACTGGGAACGGAACTTTCATTCTTCGTGGATATATGGTTTGATCAACAAGTGTATATATATATATATCATAGTAGTAAACAGGCATTGAATAAGCTCTGATCTACTTTCACATTTTGTTCCTCCCAAATACCATATGCGTGTAGTGTGCGCCAAATGCACTAAAATTGTACGTTGTCTTTTGTTTTGTTTTTGAATTTTGTACGATGCTTCAAGGTGATCTGCAAAATTTCAGGTTGAAAAAATCTTGGGGAATTCGCGATAAAAAAATTAGGTTTAGCCATAAAAAAATTTCTCCAAGATGTCACTTGGTACTAAAAAGTGAACGAAACAAAAACATAAAAAATCAAGCCCTGAGATGCGCATCAATAAACACCCTTTATCAAATGAAATGCCACTGGCAGAGTCACTGGCTTGTGGCCAAAGGATGACAAAATACCTTTCTTCTTGTCCTTTTTGGAATCTTTCTCTTTCTCCTTCTCTTTTTCTTCTTCTTCCTCCTCTTCTTCAGACCCCTCATCCTCTGCCTCCTCCTTCGAAGACCTGGGTATGGGGACCGGTTTCTTCTTCAGCTGTGGGACCACCAGAACGCACTTATAATATCGCCATCATACCTGACCACACTTAAACATGTGAGAGTAAAATTAATGTCTACATGACATAACTCCTGAAAATATATCTGCAAACCGTTCCTGTACATAAAAATGGTCATGCACATGCTCAGGCAAAAGCAAAGGCATTTCCAGAGGGAGGTATTTCCGGGCTACCAGTACTTACTCTCGCCACAGGTAATGAAGGTGAACCTTATAATTATCAGAGCGGTATACAGTCATGATCTTGTACTTACCCAAACAGGGGCTGACACTGAACATTCTGTTGTATTCAAAACCTTGTACAACTCTAAGAACTTAAATATAACCTAGTACATGTAAGCAGTGCCATTTAGCCTTTATCCTCCAGACACAAACACACTCAACAAATATTCCCCCGTTTTTCTTTTCATATTCCGGTAAAAATTAGTAAAAACCAGACAAACTAGTGCTGGAATTGCCAGAGTTTGTTAACAGATTCTCACGTTACTTTCAGTGCTGAGGCAATAAACCTCTTGACAGGTTACTGACTCCCCCTCCTCACAAAAAGACCTACATGAAGCCTTCATCTTTCCCTGACAATAAAAGACTTCCCAAGGCAAATGTCCTAAATATATATTAATTTTCAGAGGGCTTAAAATGATTCCACATTAGACAGGGAAGGCACAGTGAGAACTGCAGTGAGCACAGAATGAAAAGAATAGCAGAAATGCGTTAAATGACAAGAATTAATCAAAGAAGATTCTGAACAGGTCAAGAAGTTATCCTTTATAACTGGGGGATGGCGTGGGGAGTGGGGGTAGGAGCAGGGGTGGGGGTGGGGCACCTTTATGAACAACAGCTTCTTTCAAGGACATACACACTGTATATATGGGTAACACAATGTATTCATCTGCTGTCTTCTCGCACGTCAACTTCTTCTTCGAGTGAAAGAGAACGGGAGAGAGTGCACAACAGATTTCTTTTTAAACAAAAAGGTACAGTGAATACTGCAGCCCAAAACAAAATATATTACTACAGTGCACCCCAAAAAAGCATTTTAATGGTCTTTAAAAAAGAAACGAGAAAGGATTTCAGTAGGTATCACGGACACAAGCTAAGAGGACAGACAAACTAAAGACCACAAATGAACATGCAGGTAAAAGAAATGTATGAAAGAGAGTGAAAGACAACTGAGGAGCAGTAAATACAAACACACATACATGTAGTCAAAAGGTGGGTGAATATATGTAATGCGTATACTGTGCACATCTAGCACAAATAAATCCTACAGTTGTTGGAAAAAAAAAATCCCCAAGCCTCAAAATAATAAAACTGTGCCAGATGCTTTTTTTTTAAAAAAAAGAAATAACACAGAAGAGAAGGTAATACATATAGAACAATCACACTGAAACACATACACTGTTGTGTTAAATTAAAATATCATGAAATAAACCACCTAAGCATGCAGACCGCAAACACATCAGGCAAAAAATGAAAATGTTGACTTTTTTTTCACTCAACACTAAGGCAAACGAAGCAAAAGGAAAAGCTGTTCACTGCACGCAAAGCACAACCCTTACACCAGACTCATCCTCTAAGTCTGAGCCCTCCTCTTTCTCATCTTCCTCTCTGTCTCCTTCCTCTTCCTCTTTCACTTGTTTCTGTGCCAGTTCATCCTCCTCCATTTCCGAATCCGAGCCCCAATCACTGCCAGGCTTCCCATTAACAACCTCCGCCTTTTTCTCCTCTTTTTCACTCTCTTTCTCATCATCCGCTTCAACAGCGCTATCAGCGTTTTCTACCTGATCATCAGCTTCTGCATCTTTCTCATTCAGGTCTTCCTCCTCCTCTTCTTCTTCTTCGTCTGACTTCTTGTCTTTATTTTCATCATCAGCCTTCTCTTCTTTCTGCTCATCGCCACTTTCCTGTGAAATTGGCAAGCAAGATCTAGACATGCAGCATGCACTACCAACAACAACAAAAATTACAAGAAAAAAAAATTAAAGCTCAGCATGTAATGTTTTAATTTCTGGCAACTTCTACTTTCTGTACTAGGCATTTTAGCACTAGATGTACTTTTTCCCTTTTCTGTATTTGTGTGTACCGGTATACTTGGATTCTCGTGTACAAAATGATGCACTGTTCAAATAAGCAGTGTGTCGCAAGTCGGACGTGCTGTGGTGTACAGCTACAAGACCTGGACCTATCATGTAGTGTTCTTACACACACACACACAAACACACACACACACACACACACGAATGCATTTGGATGACCAAAATAAGTCATCTGTGACAGCATGTGAAAGTTCGACCTACACAAGCTTGGGTGGGAGGATGTTTGGAAATTTAACATTTCTTCCACACTAAAAAGGTGTTTTCATGAACAGGGACCACTAGAAAAAGGTCTATATATTATATTTGACCCTGTCACAATTCAAACCTGCAGCCTCTTTATCTCGGGTCAAAAATTCGACTCAGTGAGCCATCTGACCCCTCTATGTAAATCAAACCCAATTACATGTCTGCTCTCCTGTCAAAAGAAATTAAGGAAGAAAGCTGCACACTACACTTTTGTATATTCACGATATGATTATGTCACAACGGTCTCAGACTCTAACATCTATGCATTTTCAATTGGTCCCCGCTTAACACACATACATGCATCATATGTACAGCGCTATTTTTGCGGAACATGCACAGTGCTATATTACATGCACCAGAAACTAGACTAACAACCATATGTTCAACACTAACTGTCCGCTAGAAAGTGAATCACTTAAAAAAAAAACAAAAAACACTTCAGGTTTCAGAACCAAAATGTAACGCTGCCACGTCTGATCCTTTACATCTTGTGACATCAGATGCATCACTTTTCACACCTAACATGTCAACTGATACAGCACCGTTGACATGCAGTATGCATGAAAGGTTTTGCGCAGCAAAACTGATCTAATGTGGAGGACTGAAAGTCTCCAATAACTGCTACTGAGTAAGTAGTCTCCAAGATCTGATCTGTGTACCTGGTACTCACTCTATTGTAGGGGAACCAACCTACTCTAAAGAGCAAATGGCTTCTAGAGGTTTTTGCCTTTAAGCAAACAAGATCAGCACAACTACTTAGGTTACTTACTTGCAAAAAAGCTTAGAAATTCATCCTACAGTATATGTTCACGACATCCAGTTCATAATACTACTGTAATAACACGCAGTGTGTCTGTCTGTATCTATATATCAGCACACATGCAAAACACATGAGTGAATCGAGTGCTGCGCAAGACACCAGCAGTTGCCTGCATGCAATTCAAAGTTTATCTGGCTGCTAAACTCTCAACACACACAACACACTGTAGGAACAGCACACTATACACATACCGAAGGTCTGGGAGGCACTTTTCGTGGTGTTGCTTTTGGAGCTGGTTCAGCCTGCTCATTGGATCAAATCAATAATACTTCATTAATCTCGAAAGGGAAACAGGTTTACACCAAAATGCACAAAACATGTAGAAACAACACTAATGACAATTACAACAGCAAACAGACAACTCACACACCCACAACAACCATCTCCCATTCTGTGCCGGAAACGCAGCAGACGCTCTTTTTCCGTGCCCAACTATTTGTAAACCCCGTATATTTAGACTGAAAATTAAAACTTACAATGTGTGAGGGTGGGTGGGTGTTTGGGGGTTTAACGTCCTTTTCCACTACATACGGGTGATATCAAAGACGGGGCAACGATGAAAAAGCCAGCACAAATATGTGGCCCCAGCCGGGATCGAACTCACGACCCGAGCATTAGAAATCCAACGCTCTACCATTCGACCACCCCGGCTCCCCTTACAATGTGTGAAGCTGTCAGATCCAAACTACTGAAAACATCCATAAAAACATGTTAAATGTTTTTATGGGTTTACGTCATTGATTACGCTGTCAAGAGTTACTTTGATGATTTTATTTGATCTAGAATACCAATGTGTGAAATGACAAGTGTCAGTTTTGGTTGGTTCGTTTGTTTGTTTTTATTATTGAAAAGCTGAAGGTGAACGTTTTCCTTATGAGGGTTTATTGTTTGTTTTCAGTTTTTCACCTTATGGCTTTTTATGGCACTTCTGTAATAAAACTGCCGGTGACACTTACTGTACACTGTGTTGGCTAATCTGGGATTGGTGCAATACGTGAAGACAGCACACATTCCGCACATTATCGCGCTCTCCTTCTCTGACCACACTCCACAATAAAAATAAAAAAAATCATAGGAGTAAATAATTGTAAGGACAGGACAAGAGGATACATGTACTTCACAGTACAGAGTATGCAATTCATAAACACCATTCTTTCACTACCTATTTATTGTTTTGTTTTGAGTCATGCCTTCGTAGCATTGTTTAGACCATGAAGTATTAAATAGGTACAGTACATCTACAACACTGCATAATGGGAGATTCTCCAACTTAAAGGATTTCAACATTTTATCAATCGAACTCATAACTTCAAGAATATGGGCAGTGGAAGGAGTCAGTTTTGACAGAGGTGATTGCCTGAACATTCTGATGGAAAATAAATTCAAAATAGTGGTGAAAGTACAAGAGCATTTCATTTTCTCTCTCTCTCTCTCACACACACACACTTGTGCACACACACACGCACGCACACACACACACACACACACACACACACACGCACGCACACACACACATACACATAGACACACACACACAACAAAGAAAAAGACTGCATTTACCTCGTCTTCACTCTCCTCTTCCTCAGACTCTTCTTCTTCTTCATCCTCCTCTTTATGTGTTTTGCCTGCGAAAAATAAAATCAGTCATCACCTTCACATTTCAGGCCAACGTGCGGAGGAGTTATGAGATGGTCTCAGGAATACTTTAACCTTGTAGGACTATATTTGTTCACATCTCATCAGTGAATTCTAGCTTCTTTCGTGCCTGCTCCTGCCCAGGCTTGGCTCTGACAACTCTGTATGTTCTTTCATAGTACACGTAGTACACGTATCACTTACATGAACCAGAAATTCACCACGAAAACCAAGCACACTGTGATAACCCTGAGGCAAACAGTGATCACGTTAACCGGTAATGTTGTAGAGATCGCGAAAAGTCACTGCATTTCGATGGAAATTTCTAGATCATCCCAGAACATGCGAGTGCAGTAACGTCAGCAGATTATGTAACCTCGGAAAGATTCCGTACTTGCCAGTATGTTACAGAATGTTCTAGATCTGACCTGTTAGTATATAAGCAGCACTGCACAGCGTTCTGGGTTCTTCCTCTTTCATGAGTTTGTTCTTGCGCATCTTCTGTTAATAAAGTATTGGAGTTCCAGCCTGTTGTATCCCGTGTACTCTCTGCGAGTGCACCGAGAGAGCGACATAGCAGGAGAAAAATACAACAGATAATTACCGGTAAATTACCGTTTGCAAAACCAAAATACCGGAAAAAATTGGAACTGCCGGTCCCGGGAACCGGTTGTAATTTGCTGGGACCGGTAAACACTGTGGCCTCTGATAGGGGCGGGGAGGGGAGGGGTCCCAGTTTCAGCGAACGTTAATCACTGTCACAATAGTTTGTTCCCCACTGGCTAGGGCTTCTTTGTTCTTGCGATGGACTCGCTGCTATCTTTACCTCTCATACCGACACAGTGTTGCGACACTGTGATTGTGTTTAGGTCGATTTGCAGTGTAATTCTTATCACTGGTTTTAATTCTCGTGGGACCGGTTCTGACACAGGTTGTTGAGTGACAGTGTGGGGTAGTCGCTGATGGGACCGGTTTTGAAAATTCCTAGCGCGATCACTGGGCAAAGCAGAACTGGGGGAGATTACTGAGAGATGGTATGATGCATGCACAGGCTATTTCTAAGTGCAGATATAATTACCATACTGAACTGAACTGAGGGTCAGGAACACCACATAACAAGAACTTTGCTGACAATGATGCCAGTAACACACGTCCTAAACGAACAACCATCTCTGCCAACAAAAATGAAGCATGCACCTTTCTTCTTGGCGGTCTCCAGCCTCGGGACAACTGCTGGCTTTATGTGTTGGTCGTGATTTTGAATAGCAGGGACTGTCGCATGCAGTGCTGGAAGTGGTCTTGTGCTGCCCAGAGCTGGAAGTGTGCGATACAATGGACCCGGACTCTGAAACACCAGTGGATTAGGATCATCCTCAAAACAATCACCTTACACGAGATACAAACGTTTTTGTTTTTTAAAATGGCACGTTTGAAACTGCACTCTACGTCACAGTTGTGTGATGCAGAACTGTAATGAAACAAGAAAGAAACTGAAATGTCATCCACATCAAGCACCACTAAGCACCAGTACAGTGTGTAAATGAAAAGTCGCTGGAGCATCTTTTCTTTTTTTTCACGTCAGAAAAGACTTGCCGCTTTAGTAAAATTATATGCCTCTTCTGTGCAAGACATGACCCGTATATGGACACAAAATTTCCGCGTCGAAACCTCAAAACAGTTGGCGAGCGCGCGTTTAGCTTTGCTGCCCCGTCACTCTGGATCGCATTTCCTGCCGGCCTGAGAGACCAGTTGGACATAGATTGTTTCAAGTCTGACTTGAAAACGCATCTGTTCCGGCTGGCTTTCGACTAAGCCCTCTTACCTCATCCTGATTCAGCTGCTGCTGCTGCTGCTGTGTGTGTGTGTGTGTGTGTGTGTGTGTGTGTGTGTGTGTGTGTGTGTGTGTGTGTGTGTGTGTGTGTGTGTGTGTGTGTGTGTGTGTGTATTTGTTGGTATGAGTGCGGGATATGCGCACTGAGTCACTTTGTGAGAATTTTGCGCTATATAAGTACAATTCATTATTATTATTACAAAATGACTTAACAAAAGACAAAAAATACATTTCTGAATGACAAAACTAACAGACACAGTCATGGCAAACCACTCACAGCATTTCTCCGTCTGTCTCTGGCGGAGAAACTGCGTTCTAAAGTGCCTGTAAGATCTAGACTCTTGTTGACTCTTAATGACCCATTCAAATACGGTTTCTCCATCTCTTCCTCCTCCTCGCTCTCGACATCCCCGTTTTCCAGTTTTGGTGTAGCGGTTACAATCATGTGACAACCACCACATGCTACCTGTAGTGACAAAAAAGAAGAAGAAATCTTTCCAGTAAAATCATTGACAAGAACCTGTGTGGCGTTAGTATGGATTGTGTGTGTGTGTGTGTGTGTGTGTGTGTGTGTGTGTGTGTGGAGACACAAGAGGACATCTATAATAATTCAAGCAATAAATACATGTGTTCAACACATGCTCTATATTATAATCTATGGAACAAAATGTTTTCATTTAACTAACAAATGTACTGCTTTGCTACAGACCGACCGACCTGGAACTGAGAGGGGAACAGAAGTGGAGCTTGAAACTTACCCTGTTGACGACAAACTTTGTGAACCTATCGACTCGTGAAGGCACAAACTGGTTCGCAAAGCTCTCTTGACCTAATGCTAGTTTCCCATGTCGCCCATCACCAAATGTGTACAACTGGCCTTTTTCTGAAAAGAAAAGAAAAATCAGTTCAAAGGGCACTTGCATGTTTTAAGATGCTAAGAGTAAGAATACAGCAACACATAAAAAGCTCTTTGCAGGAAGAAATAGGAGGGGTGTTGTTTTGTTTTTTGTTTTGTTTGTTCTTGTTGGGTTTTTTGTTGTTGTTGGTTTTTGGTTTGTTTGTTGTTGTTGTTGTTTTTTTTTTGTTTTTTTTTGGGGGGGGTGTCTTTTGTCCACCAATTTCTATCTTTTTAACCCATTCCAGACTCACATGCCAAGAACATGCTAACCCTTGACTGGTTTGCCTCAAAGAAAGCAAAGGAAAAAACTAGTATGTTCCTTTGAAATGATAAAACTTCCCCACTGGGACTCTGTTGGTTTACACACAGACAAAAGGAAATGCGCGAAGGGGAGTAATGCAAAAAACATGGATCTGCATGTAGTTTTGGAAACTGACACACTATGCTATCCACAGCTTTACAAGTTCATATAATGGGACTACACCACAGAGTTTATGTTGATATGTTCAGCTAAAGGCCAGACATGTCCACTGAATTACTTAACAGAAACAAGCTTGACTTTGATGAAAGCTGACAGACTTTTGGAGAGATAGAGATGCGGCAATGTGGCAGAACAGCAAAACTGTAGACAATGACGTTTGCTAACCTGAGATCAGAGCAGTGAAGTTCTCCCCACAGCATATCTGAGACACCTTAAATGGAAGTTTCAACAGGGATGGAGACGGAGATGACAACACAGACACCCCAAGCCCAAGCTGCCCGCTGGCGCCTCCACCGAACGTGTAGACCTGACCTTTCTCTGAAACAGTAAAGAACAATCACAGCATCATAACCACAGTTACAGTCAAACCTGTATTGAGTGATCACCAGACTGTGGAAAAAATATGTGACCTTCCATGAGAAAACCCGGCTTAAGTGCAAAATTTTCAATTTTTTGTTTTTGGAGCCATCTTAAAGAAACAGCCTTGCTCTTTACAGTGCAAAAAAAAACAAAAAAAAACAACTCCTTTTAAGACATCATAATTTAACGGCAGAACTACCTGATTTTGGCAAAACCTCAATATCGACCAGATAGCACCCGCTGACCTTTGTTAGCCTCTAGCTCAGAACAGCGGTGTGCGTCTTACGCCGGGTTTTCTCGTGGACGGTCACATATGCATGACCACTTCCAGGGAAAAAACAAATGTGGTTTTCATTGTTTGCCTCAAGCCACTACTAAAAGGGACTATTGCTACCGTTTTTATGCTCACAGATCATTCTGAGCTGTTTTTGTGGTATATGTATAGATCTGTCATCACACCACTTAGACACCTGGACAGTGATTGCGTCTCTAATGCTGGCATTGAGCCAGCTGAAGCGTACTTGATGACACAGCGACCACACTGAGCGCTCCAATAGTGAAACGATTGTAAAATTTGAATGTTAGACAACATTGTATCGCATGAAGAACTGTACTAATCAAGATAGAGTATAAATTTTGAACACACAGGAGCACTCACAAGCGGGTGGGTGGGTGGGTGTTTAGGGGTTTAACGTCCTGTTCCACCACATAGGGTGATAACAAAGACGGAGCAACGATGAAAAAGCCAGCAGTCACAAGCAAAACTATTCCAAAACATAACTTGGCTTAGCCGAGATGGAATTCGCTCGTTTAACTGTACTACACATAATCCTTTGGCACAGCCCTGTAGGGAGAGCATAATAATTATGCAATGAAAGGAAAAACTTGACTCACTAAAAGAGACTGTCCGTACAAAATACACACCTGTAAGTACAACAGTATGTGTGCTGCCACACGCAACAGCTTTCACTTTGTCGGATATGGCTACCACCTGCTGTGGTATTTTAGGCTCCTCTGTGTCATCCCCCAACCCAAGCTGTCCCTCCTCTGTCTCTCCAAATGTGTACAATTCACCATTTTCTGAAAAAGTCACAAGAGCTGGTGAGCTTGGGGATTTTTTATATTAAAAACGTATCATGCACACACAAATATTGTTGTCGTCATTGGCTCATGGTCACCATGATACGGTAACCATGACAATGAATGACGTGAGAGTGTGCGAGAGAATGGCGAACGGATGAGCGAGTGCATGTTTGTGCTTGTGTGTGTGTCTGTTTCACTGACTGGAGTAAACTTCGAGCATCCCGGAATTCATCTTCAGTCTGGTATTTGCGTGTCATCGTTAGTGTTCGTTTCCTGCATGGTGTGAGTGCGTGAGTATGCGTGGATGGTTGATTGATTGCATGGGTTGCTTTGCACTGCCTCAACGGCCATACACTACATCCTGACAACAGCAACACACAATAACCTTGTTGTAGTCAGTCAGGCGAAACGACTACAATAGGCACAAATAGGCACAAAGGCATTATATTATATGTATTGTACATATGACCTGAAGAAGTGCACAACCACCAATTTAACTGTATCATCATTTTATCACTCTATGTTGTCCTGGAATATTTGCGTTTTAAGAATAGCTCTGGATGATACATTTTTATTACTTCTCTTGAGCTATCCTCAAAATCAAGTTACATCAAACGGGCAAATCTCCATGATGTCATTACTAGGTGGTGTTCTTACTTCTACACATAGAGGAGAGAAAAGAGGAAAGGCTTACCTGTGACAATTGCACTGTGATAGTAGCCACAGGCAATACAGGTCACGCGTTGGCCGACATCGAGCTGTGTTGGGACTGAAACCTCAGACTCCTCACCCAGCCCTACCTGGCCCTCACCATTTGAACCCCACACAAACAGCCGCCCGTCCTCTGTCAGAGAGTACAGCAACACACAGTGCAAAGCTGTGCCTTCAGAAACAATCATTTCAACACTACTGTCTCCTGAGCAGAACAGAGCAGAGCAGAGCAGGACAGAACAGGATAGCATTTTGAAATCTTTTCTATGAGTTATGACATTTGGCTGAGTAGTGTGTTATTATACATTTAACATTCTGAAATCTCAACCACAAATATCGGCAGAAGCATTCATTATGTTATGTCCAGTGAAAACATTTCACATTCCTTTGCTTCAGGTAACAGGTATTTGAGCCTTGTTTGCCTACAGTGCCAAAGTGACTTGTGCTACAGGAATTCATATATATATATAAAATTAAAAAACTTTCAGTGGGCTGTCTCACCTGTAAGTGCCATAGAATGGTCCGAGCCAGCCGCCACCATTTTGTATTGGGTATCCTCCAAACTGTCAACATGTTTTGGTGTGTCTGTTGATGTCAACCCATCTATTCCCAACTGCCCATCATTATTAGCACCAAATGTGTAGATTTTGCCAGACTCTGGAACGGAAACCCACAAAAATTAGTAAAATCAGACATTTCTTGGAGAAAAAGGCCTAGGCGTCAATGAGTGCCAGTACAAGTGCAGCATTCTAGCAATAATACACGTACTCGACTCACCAAGAAATCAACAACAGTCAAGGGACGTATTACTGTCTTCTGATTTGAACTTAATCTTTGATTTCTAACAAGGAAGTTACACAGGAACCTATTTCAATGCCCAAATTAGCAACTTACAGAAAACTGGAGGTTCAATACATATAATGTCTGTTCACATTATAAACACAAGTTTGAAAATAACAAGAAGCAAGCAAGCTTGAGTAAGAATGACATCTCACACTACCAGATAAACAAAAATACATGTATACATACTGACAAACAGATAAACTGGAAGAAATGAGGTTCCTGTGTGCTGTACAAAACATGTTAAACTTATCATGAAAGCATACTTTAGTAGTAAGCTGACTGCTGGTACTTTCTGTTGTGATACAGACCTGTAGCAATGATGCTGTGGTGTCGCCCACAGGCCACTAGTCTGGATTTTTCTGATTTCAATGCTGCACACGAAAAAGTTTAAAAAAATGTGGAGAACAAAAGGCTAGCAGAGTGGGCGATAAACAAAACACTGCAAGAACAGTTTCAGAATTATACTGTCAGTGCCTGTGTCCCTGTGAAACATGTCATGTGCACAGTTTACATAGTTACAAGGTTTGGCAAGGACATAAACAATGGGAATGACGGTCACACCAGGTCTTCATAAAACTGTTGGAAATAACTTATTGCATTTGGGTTTTTTGTTATTTTCATTCTTTTTTCTTAACAAAAAAAAAAGGATTGTATTTAGTCAAAGTCTCCTAAAGTCCCTGACTAAAGTACCAAAAAAAAAATTGACACTTAGTGTCTTAGTGACTTACATTTAATACAGGAAGGTTTGTTGGCCACTTTCGTTGCTGACCCAATACCCAACTCTCCCCAGTTGTTTGGGCCAAACATAAACACTCGACCACTTTCTGCAAACAAAATACACAAAGATCACAAAATAGTGTTATTTAAAATGGAGGGGTACTAGTACAAGCAATATCTACAACTGCACTTCTAAACTCTTTAGTAATTGTACAAACACAGATCATTTGCTAATGTGTCTCAGAGCTGTATTCTTGTTTGTTTTTTAAAAACTAGGAAGGGGGGTGGGGGGGTGTGGGGGGAACCCGGGGTGGCCGAAGAGCATTGGACTTCTAATGCTGGGTTGTAAGTTCCTATCCTGACTGGGGCCAAATATTTGTGCTGGTTTTTTCATTGTTCCCCGTCTTTGATATCACCCGTATTTGGTGGAAAAGGACGTTAAACCCCCAAACACCCAACTGCACCCTTTTAAAACTAGGGTGTTGAACTTGAAGAAGTAGTACAGTGTTTATGCATTTCTGACTAATAAACCAAAAGACATCCACACATTTAAAGGCCCATCTTGTCCACTCACAGATCGTTCTGAGCTGTTGTGGTGGTGTCTAGCGTCAAACCACTCAGACACCTGGTTAGTTACACTTACAGCATCTAACGGACCTGTACTGTGCCAACAAAAGGCTATAGGCGAAGGGAAAAGAATGGACACGTCTGTGACAGCGCTGCTGAGTAACTCATTGGCTGGCAGAGCCTCAGCTGCTTCCATTTAAAGTTCATGCAGCCAGTAAGCCTCAGTCTGCTGCATGAAGAGCTCTATATATCACTGTCACAGACTATTCACACGTACATACACACTCAAAAGCACAACTCTTCCAGCTCTATGAGGAGCCCAGTAAATCTTGGAATGGATGCATTTAACAGTAGCTATGCAGTTTTGGGGGGGGTTTGGGGGGCACACGTACCTGCAACCAGCGCAGTGTGTTCGTCCCCACATGACACCTGCAGTACACGGTCATTCTTCACCCAGAACTTGTTTGGCAAATTTTCTGCAAATTTGCTCTTGCCAAAAGTAAAGACGGCCCCACTCTCTGCAATACAGAATGATAATTTTGTATTTCAAGAAAACTTACCTCTAAAAAAAACTTCTTAGAACTTGCTTACATGTTATGATACATGAACACATACTTTCTGACACCAATGATGATTTGATCAAAATCCCTCTGTGTGTGTGTGTGTGTGTGTGTGTGTGTGTGTGTGTGTGTGTGTGAGACAGTGTGTGTGTGAAACTGTTTCTTCATCATAATACAGAAATTCATCAAACCGCTTATGTCAAACTGAATGATATAATTCGATCGTATTCATCTTTATTCTCGTGTTCTCAAAGCACTGAAACTGCAGTTTGAGGTATTACGCCGTGTCCACTTCAAGCACAGCAGACCACGAACAGCTGCACGGTATGGGCAAACCATCGTTCCATAAACTGCGGAAAATACACTGATTAAAATAGACCAACAAAACTGCTGAGCACGTCGGACTGAGCCACAGGTCGGTCTAGCTTTCTGTTCTCACTTTCTCAGTAAACAAGCAAGTCAGGATCAGTCTTGTTCGGTGTCAACAACCTAAGCGCGCGCGTTTCAAACTGGCGTCAAGCAGGTCGAAAAAACACATTCTGTGTACTTCGGAGGGTAAAAGTAGATTCAACCTCTCAGTCAAGTGACCGTTTTCTCCTCATGACGTCCGTACTTGCACTAGTCCTCCTCAAACAAGCTGTTTACACTCACCTGGAATATCAGAGTCGTCTGTGGCGGCCATGTTGGTATCCTAAACAACTTTCCCAAAGTGCCCGGATGACAGGTGCTCGGGTACTTCCGCTGGCGTACACGTGCTTTTGTTTACATTTTTCTTGTCGGTCAAAAAAAGGTTCCCGTTACGTCACTCGGTTTTGAAACAAGTGCATATTCGGCAAGAATGCTAAGTGTGTGTACAGTTTAGCGGTTTCACTGATTTCCATCAGACATGCAGATTCAGTCTCTGTTCCATAATACAATACCATGTACAAGCTTACCAGTTACGCACGACCTGCACTGATGACAGGAAAAACTGGTGTGTGTGTGTGTAAAAAATGTGTACCCACAGAGGTAGAGCGAGAGCGAAAGAGAGGGTTTTGATGTTGCAAAAAGAAACCTAATTCTGGTTAAACACAATTTTGTCAAGACATGTCCAGGAAAACACTCAACAAAACTATCACTCCATTCAACTTCTAAACTGAAATTTATTTCCACAACAGTTCTTTTAACAGATATAGTAGCAGAAGCGGGGAGGGGGGCAGTAGTCATTTTCACACAGCGGGAATGAGTTCAAAACTACATCTGAAGTAAGTGTGTGTGTGTGTGTGTGTGTGTGTGTGTGTGTGTGTGTGTGTGTGTGTGTGTGTGTGTGTGTGTGTGTGTGTGTGTGTGTGTGTGTGTGTGTGTGAAACAAACTACTTATCACATGAGATAAATGGCACAAGCACAGATTATTCAAAATGAAAGTTTCCTTCATAACAAAAGTCAGCTCTGTACAAACAATGGGTGTTTCTGTGTGATATGAGTGAGTGACATGTGGTAGGGAATTGAAAATGTCTGTACATGTACTGTACAACATATGCACCAAGTCCCCCTAAGGGAGAGCGGGTGGGTGGGTGTTTGGGAGTTTAACGTCCTTTTCCACAACATAACCTAAGGGAGAGCAATAACAGCGATTAGGATATTAACATATATAAAGTATTCATAACACAGTTTTGACAAATCACAGATGCAATAAAATCAACTATTTTAAATCAAGTAAAATGATTGCACTGTGTGCTTCTCATGAAGGACACTGACAAAAATGCAATCGAGAGATTTAAAAAACCAAAACCCCCCAATATAACATAAAAAAAAACAACTCCTGTTCACTGTAATTGTTATACTCAAGTCCATATTTCCAGCACTATGAAATCAACAACAACAACAAAAGAACCGTTGCATACATATACAGTTATCCATCTACTTAAATACAGGTACCTATCACCAACCAGTCCTGAACAGTTAATAATCAACATACGAGATTACCTGTTTACAGAAAGCACCCAAGCGGTTTTATCTGACCCTTCAACAAACATCCACAAGGAACATCCTAAATACTGAATATATCAAAGAGACTGCATCCTCCATCTGTGGGGTAGAACAACAGTGGCAGTGTTCAAAAAACAACAACAACAACAAAACAAACTATAAAAAATGTTATTCCCCCCCCCCCCCCAAAAGTCAATAAAATATAAAGTATACCAGAGACATCACACTGCATTGACTATTTCTACATCCTGATCTTTCCAGAGTGGAGGTGGCAGTGTTAAGAAAATGTGGAGAAAACGCCAAGCAAAACTAAGAACAACATGTATGCACATATTGCTGGACTTTTTTGGTGGTTATACTTGGGTTAGTTTATTTGATTGTGAGAGGATGCTGATCTTTCTCTCATAAAAACCAGACTGTTTAAGACTTACACAGTAAGTTCATGTATGTACAGTTTACTACGTGCATGCATGCGCGAGTGCATGCATGCGTGTGTGCATGCATGCGTGAGTGCATGCATGCGTGTGTGCATGCATGCGTGGGTGTCAGCTTGTGTGTGCAGGCACAAACACATTCAAATGTGTACAAAAATGTGTTTTACAAAAACTGCACACCTGTATGTACAACCGAAATCTGCAGAAAGGATAGTGAAAGAGTGAACGGGTCATGGCAAATTTCACTCTCAAGAAATGGCTAGTCAGTTTATTTTCTATCACTTTCATTCCATAATTCTGCCCATGGCGTGTTGTAAATGTACTCTCCAAACTCCGAAAGTGGCAAGAGAAATAAAATCTTGAATCTTTACACATGAAGGCACAGCACACAACATTTTTTCTCAACCAGCAACCAAGTACACAAATTTCGACAGTCACTCAAATGTCCAGAAAAGCGACTTGAACATCTCAGTCAGCATGCACTGCTGGTTGTGAGCAGGTACTTTGTGACCATGCTTTTTGTCACTTCTCCCAGTTGATGTTAACCTTTATGTCATCAAAGAAAACGTTTGCAACTCCCTCTGGATGCGGTTTGTCAGGTGCCCAACGGACAACCTCTCTCCCGGGGACCGCTGCAAAGATGAAATGTAAAATATTATGAGGGGAAAAAACACAAGCACAAATGTCTCAGCTGGACTACAGCCACGGTCCAATAAGTCATTTGAACCCTTCAATTTTCAAAACCAAGTAAGCCAATATCTATATAAACTTTAACAAACACAGCTTTACAAGTACACGTATGTGCATAAACATATTCGTACAGAACCCCAAAATACTGGATGAACAACTCAAACTATCGCATGCACCACACTAGTTTCCTGCTTCTACTAATTATACATATATAGCCTCTCTTGCTTTCCTGCTGGTCAATATGTGCAGAGCAGTCTGTTCAACAAAGTCTTCATATTAAAGTGAAGCCTCTGGTCTCTCAAGTGATGAGCCACCATACCTTGAAGCACCCTTGCAGCAATGCTTGCATGCAGTTAGGGATGTTCCTGCATATGTCTGGCCGCACTTGTTTCTTGATCTGCAACCGTGGTGAGCAACATGTAACAGGGTCAAACATACAAGTACAAAGCAAAACACAAATGGCAGACAAGCAAAAGCATTTTTGATGTCCGACATCTAAAAGCAGCAGATCAGGATAAGCAGCTCCCACTGAATCAAGAAAAGTGTTTCCTGCAGATCCTGCACTACTGGGTTAGCAGTCTTCCCAAAGACTCTTTATAAAACTCTGCTAACTTGTAATGTTGCCATCGACCCCATGTGACTTACAAAGCCTGCCCGAATTTTGAAGACACCACAGGCGCGGATGGCCATAGCCATCACCTGGGCCGCGTTTCTTAAGGCGAGCGCTTCGAAACGTTCCGGGGCGCTTTCCTATGAAACCGTCTATAGGCACCTTGCCCGCGGCGGGCGGAAAAAGCGCCCGCGCGCGAAGTCTGAAGCTAGTTTGCCGCGAACAAAAGGTCACGTGGTCAGTTTCTATGTAAACAAAGATGGTGGCGCCCACCGAAGGCCTCGTTGAAGTGGAACTAAGAAATGGCTTAAAATGAATTTGCGGGTGGATGGAGACCTTCTGTCCCAACTTGTAATTGTGCAGAATAGTATACGAAAATAATTTGAGCTAATTGCACCGGGCCGTGGTCGCCAGTCATTCAGGGATATGTTGTGCGTGTTTGTGGGGAAGGAGTGGTCAAAGTGAGGGGTCCTACTAATTACCGAAAACAACCGAAAACGACCGAAAACAACCGAAAACAACTCTTAATATGGGTAGAACGCAGTTAAAACATAGAAATAACAACACATAACCATGGTTAAAGGTGAAAAAAAAAGGCCTTAAACTAGTTAAAAGGGAAAAAAGTACTTATTCACTCCAAGAGAACAGGACGAAATGAACGTGTCTCCCAAGGGAAGCGACTCTGTCTGATCCGGACTGGTTATTTTCTGCAATGTCACTTTTTTTCTTTTAGCTTTTTTAAGGCCTCTTTTTCACCTTAAATCATGTTTGTGTGTTGTTATTATGTTTGTGTGTTGTTATTTCTATGTTTTAACCGCGTTCTACCCGTATTAAGAGTTGTTTTCGGTTGTTTTCGGTCGTTTTCGGTTGTTTTCGGTAATTAGTAGGACCGAAAGTGAGTACGTAATGGTGCCTTACGTCTCCGTTTTGCATCGAGCAGAACATGCATACTAGCGGTATATCATGCTCCAAGCCAGTAATTATTGCTTCTCCTCAAAAACGTTGTCTTCTGCGCTCAAAAGATGACTGATAGCTGCGAGCACTAGAGTTTTCTTCTTCCTTTTCAGCCTTGCCAACAACCGTGTTCGTGATTCCGCCGCCATTTTGAAAGTGCCCTGGTTCTAATTGGCCGTTCCCAACGAGGCAAAAGCGACCTCCGCAAGCGCCCGCGAGCGCCTTTCCGTAAGAAACACGGCCCTGCTTCACTCAAACTTATGGTGTCACCACCGTCACTTATGTTCCTGGTTATACTGGTCCCCATGGCCTGGATAGGCAGCAGGCTTACAGTTTGGCTCGTAACTTAGCAACGACAGCTCAGAAAAAGGCTCAAGTTCTGCACACATTTTAATGATATCATGCTGCTCTTGTCCTCGTCAGCCAAGGTCAATCTCTGAGCTTATGATCTTAACACAAGCCACCATTTTAATGATATCATGCTGCTCTTGTCCTCGTCAGCCAAGGTCAATCTCTGAGCTTATGATCTTAACACAAGCCACCTGTAAGCCCAGATGAACATGAATGACTGTGATTTTATGAGTTTCCTAACCAAAGGAACCCTAACCCAGTTCAAATCTAACCTGAAAACCCATCTCTTCTGTCAGGCCTTTCACACTTACAAGTAGTCTGCCATTGTTTCAGTGCCTTTGACTGCAATTGTTCATCAGCATCAGGCCGGGTTGTGCATGTCAGAGTGGTGTGTGTGTGTGTGTGTGTGTGTGGTGTGTCAGTGCGGGTGTGCGCGTGCATGCGTGCGTGTGCGTGTGTGTGTGTGTGTGTGTGTGTAGCGCTATGAGTTGCTTTCCTCTGAGATTATGCGCTAAACAAGTACTATTCACTGTTATTAATATTATTAAGGTGCACACAAGTCACGCATTTTCCTGTGTCAACAAAGACAAAGAAAGAAAGAAAGGAAGACAGGCAGGATGGCGACAGAGCAGTCAATACCTGTCTCCAGATATCCTCCTGCCTCAGATGCCGAAGATGGTACCATGGTCGCCCACCCGTCAACAATTCATACAGGATGCATGCCACACCCCAAGTGTCACTGTTGTATTGCAGATCTCCACCATCCACCAGAAACTAAAACAAAACATGGTGAGCTATTAGTACCAGAATCCTGTCGTGAAATCTAGTAACCTCTATGTCTTCATGCCTTTCAGTGAAGCATTTTCTACAAATGCCTTTTCCATAACAAGACTCGGTCTTTTTTCCTCAGTGTCTAGCTACACCCTTTCCACTTGCGCGCACACACACACACACACACACACACACACACACAAAGAGTTTACCTCAGGTGGCACAATATCCGCTGGTAGAGACAACTTGATATTCCCTATGTCAGCATTGTCTCCAGGCAGGTGAACAGAGCTTGTGAAATTTGTCATCTGTACCTTCTGACAGGTCTGATCCAGCAGGAAATTTGAACCTGGACAAAATTTCAGGAGAAAAAAATCAGAACAAAAAAAGGGACTTGTCAAAGATCATAAACAGGCTTGGAAAATGGTTTTCTTAAAACAAAAAACACTTTGGCCACTCTCTCTCTCTCTCTCCCTCACACACACTCACACACACACACACACACACACACACACACACTCACACACACACACACACACACACACACACACACGCAATTTTTAAGTCTAGAAGTAGACATTCACTTACTATCCCAGTTGAGATACACAACGGCTAGGCCATGGAGACACTCAAGTGCTGACAAAATCTGCAGAAGATACTTGTACGACTGACAGCAGTCCAGCCTCAACCGCTGGCTCAAAAGCTCTTTCAGTGACAATCCTGAAACAACAGATTGAATGATTAGGCTTGTCATCCACAAACGAGGAAAAGTTTGTAAGTATGCAATTCGTTTGAATTAAAATTTCAAAGTACATGTAATATAAAAATACTATAATGTTTTTGGTTTAGTTTTAGTCGGACAGAGTGGAAGCATCCTATTTATCGTCATGTAACACTGTATATGCTACACACAAAAAAATCTTTGCACCCACAGGATTTTGCAGACACCGACACATTGTGATCGAGTGTGCCCTCCCGTCCCCCCCCCCCCCCCCCCCCCCAAGCAAAAATGAAATTCTTGAATGTTAACAACACCCAACCACACACTGCACTCTTTCAGCCACTGAACAGATTTTTATTTCCCTTCCTGCCGTAAAAAGAATTCAAACACTCACCAGGCTGGTATTCAGTGCACACAAGCAGCAGGTCATTCCTCTCATCAGCAGCAGCCCACAGATGAGGAACCAAGTATGGATGTCGAAGGTCACGCAATGACTGGAGAACCTCCAGCTGATTTCTGCCTTCATGCACATTAGTCTGAAACCCAAAACACATCACGAGAGGTGCTAATCAAGCACGTTTCTGTACACTTTAAGACTTCAATACGAGCATCAGTTTGTGACTCGATCGAACCATTTCTCATAAAATGTTGATAAAAATGGTTATGGAATATGACCCTATTTACTAAGGTCAACACTGGTGTTTTTATGTAATTTATTAACTCTGGTGCTGCTACAGCTGGAGGCATTCATCATTGGGGGGGGGGGGGGGGGGGGGGGGGGAGGGAGAGGAGAATTTATAAGCCAACACTCCCTGTGCAATCTCATGTGCTTATTCGTTGTCGGTGAAGCCGAAGACATATTTCCTTGTATTGACAATAACGTTATCTGTATCTGCATAACTTTTTATCAGCAAGCCGTAAGTTTTGATGATGATGATGATGATGGAGACTTGATATAGTGCACGGCTCCACCCTAACTGAGTGCTCACGACGGCTAGGGAGAGATTTTGAAAGGAAAGATAGTGAGAAAAAAAAAAACAACCCTGCAGATGATTACTAGTGTTTTTTTGAAAGGAGAGGGGTGTGGGGGGGGGGGGGGGGGGGGGGGGGGGGTGGGGGGGGGGGGGGGGGGGGGGGGGGGGGGGGGGGGGGGGGGGGGGGGGGGGGGGGGGGGGGGGGGGGGGGGGGGGGGGGGGGGGGGGGGGGGGGGGGGGGGGGGGGGGGGGGGGGGGGGGGGGGGGGGGGGGGGGGGGGGGGGGAGCTTGTTGGATGGACTGTAATGCATTTTGGTGAAAATCTGCCAAAGAAAACATATTCAGATGCTTACCAGTTTAATAGCCCAGTGCCTGTTTGAACAGACATCATCAAGCGGCACTGCACGTATCACCATCTGAGACTGCGACAAGGGACAGAGAAGCAGCCAATGTTCCCACTCTTTTGGCATGGCTTGAAAGGGCAACTCTGAGATTAACTGGAACCAGATACAACACAGTGCAATTAACTCTCTGAAACAAAAAACAGCTAAACAGCTCGACAGACAAAAGTACAAATTTTGATACAGTGTGCACACCCAAGAAAACACTTTTTCAAGAGATGGCCACTATAGCAGTGTTTCCAGTCAAGCACTTTAGTGTGTAACATACACACAAAAAATCCAAAAATGGCACAGAAAATGTCAATCACTGCGTCCCAGGGATGCATACATTTCTTGTGGTACTGCCCAGCCCATTTGAACGATCTATGCTCAGAAAGACGACGGGGAGCCGGATAGCCTAATGGTAGAGCGTTGGACTGTCAATGCTCGGGTCGTGAGTTCGAATCCTGGCTGGGGCCAAATATTTGTGCTGGCCTTTTTCTTGTTGCCCCGTCTTTGATATCACCCATACGTGGTGGAAAAGGACGTTAAACTCCCAAACACCCACCCAACACCCAGAAAGACGACAAAATATTTGTAGCCAGAGTTGCGACCCTTTATCATCATGCGACCAACACTAATTCTGGATGAAAAATAGGATTCTCTCTCTCTTACTCTGTGTGTGTGTGTGTGTGTGTGTGTGTGTGTGTGTGTGTGTGTGTGTGTGTGTGTGTTCACACAATGATATATAGTATACCTTGTGTCTCTTATATCCAATTAAGTTTTTCACTGCTGAGTAACGGACTCAGTCATAGAAATTGCAAAAGGACCCCCTGAAACTCTGGAAGACAGTTCCTGGGACCCTTTGGTCTGAAAGCTATGGGAAGCACTGACTATAGGGTCAAAGTAACACTAGTAGCCGAAAGAAAAAAAACCCAACTAACTGGGCATTCATTAATTTAAAAACAAACCTTGAAGAAACCGGTAACATGAAAGTCTCCTGGCAAAAGGGTGTGGACGGGATTACCAAGTGCTGACAGCACTGCTTCAGGTCTGATCTCTCTTCCACTGGCATTGTGATACCTTTCAGAAGAGCGAAAGAAAAATTACGTAAGGGGGCAACAAAATTACTGGTTTTAAATTAATATGTGCTACATTCTCAGAGTGAAGTACAGCAAATGTTCTGATACGATGGGTTGGAATACCTGGCAGTCACGACCTGTACATGTTCATCCTAAAATCTGGGGGGTTCTTTGAAAAGCCATCTTCTCCAATCTGCCTATAGCATATACACGAGTCAAACGCAGGCACATATTTACCAGAAATATATGTCCCCCCATCACCACCCCATCCCCAAAGGTTTACAGTGCAAACAATCACACAACCCTTCTCAAAACAGACTTTCAGCTTACAATTCCTTATACAATGTAAAAAGAATATGGAGAGAACTCAAGTGTCCGCATGAAAAATTGTATGCTTACCATCGGCAAATGAAACGACACCAAGGCACAAGACAGTTGGGCTGGTCGCATTCTTCGTAATGTCCACACAGCACTTTCAACACCCTGTGGCCGTCATCTGACAAGTTGTCTCCTCTTCTGATGGCATCCTTCAGTTTTTGCATCCTCTCCTTCCACTGGAAACAGGACAAACTATGTTGGCCATAGTGAGTGCTCTGTGGAACTATGCATTAACACACACATACAGAGAGAGACAGAGACAGAGAGAGAGAGACAGAAATGGGGGGGGGGGGGGACTGACAGAGACAGGGTGGGGTGGGTGAGTGTTCGGGAGTTTAACGCCCTTTTCCACCACATAAGGTGATATCAAAGACGGGGCAGCGAGAAAAAGGCCAGCACAAATATTTGGCCCCAGCCGGGATTCGAACTCACGACCCGAGCACTGAAAGTCCAACGCTCTACCATTCGGCCACGCCGGCTCCCCCAAATAGAGACAGAGATGCCCTAAACTTCTACAACAGAACAGCAAAAACAACAAAGCAATGTAAGTGCAAAACAACCTCCCATCCTCCTCCCCCCCTCCCCCTCCTCCCCAACAAACACACATGTATATATCTGCAAACCTGCAAACAGGTGGTATCATGGCAACTGCTTTCAGTGCACTGTGACAGTCTCAAAACCTGCTCCAAGCAACTGTCACTGACACCTATGTCCAGACTGCTACCTGAGTGGAGGCCTACACTGGCTTCAGACATCTGTCAGACAGAAAAATCAAACAGGCCAACGAGTGAGTGAGTATAGATTAGGTCTTAGAGCCACGATAGCACACACGGGCCAAATAGGGAGCTGCTCTATATATATAGCCTGGTTGTAGTATTGCACATATCTTTTTACATCTCATTCCTGTTGTCAGGGAAACTCCGGTCACCCTGGGGGAAGAACGTTGCGGTCTTTACGAAGTGCCCCCCCTTTTTATACGCATAATAAGATTATTTGCTTGAAACCTGGCTTTCTGACAGTAGTCAACAGGGCTGAGATTTAGCAAAACCAACTAAGGAGCCAGTCAGGCTCCCAACCAGGGAAGTTGAGGGAGCCCGACAATTTTTCAAGGAGCCCGACTCTTTGATGAGAAATTTTGCTGTATCTGCGCTATTACCAAGGCGCCAGCTGGGCAATTGAAAATGTGATCCGAGGGAGCCCGACGTGATTTTTAGGCGCCTCGGGCGCCCGCTAAAGCTCAGCCCTGAGTCAATGATATACGCACATAATTATAATCTTAGTTCCAGATCAGAAACCTCACCTGTGATGATCTCACCTGTATCAGATTTGCACACCTACCACACACCACCACCGTAGATGGCATGCAATTCGAGTGGCATATATGAACACTGGTCTTGCTGAATTCATTGATTAATTTGTCTTTATACTCTTATGCTGAAAAAGCCATAGAGGTAGTCCAGAATATTCCGTTTTTAGCGCCACCAGGGTTAAATCTCAGGTGAGTTAGAACAGAGCACCTGCAAGTTCTATAAGCCGTCTGGCTACTTCTCGGCAAAAGGATAAAACTACAACCTGATTACATTGTACATACCGACAGAGGCTCTTCTTCGACCACTGTGGGGACAGCCTGTTGAAAGTGAGCAGCCTGCAGCCTTGAGGACTGCTGGGATGAAGGCTGTGGAGACTGTGCAGCACTTGGAACTGTCTCTTGGTGTCTCTCTGAATATGTTGTTGACTGCGGATACTGTGTAGCACTAACGACTGTCCTTCGTTGCCCTGAAGACTGTGTTGATGACTGCTTTTTCTCTCCAGAGCTAGAGACTGTGGTGCTATTTGGCTCTTCTGAAATGACCGTGAAAGAGGCAGAAGAAGAGGCACAGGCACAGGCAGATGCAGGGTGTAGCTGGTTGCTCGAAACACATGCTTTAGGCACGGAAAGTTTACCACCAACTTCCACAGTGGTTATGCCTAATGCAGCCGCAATACCTGAAAATGAATGACATGTAATTGGTCATCAATTGCTGCACATGTATACTTCACGTCGACCATTTTGTACTTGGTTTACATGAATTTCATCTGAGATAAAATACGCAGTTACAAAACTTTCTTTATTCAAATCAACTATTGAAACCCACAACCAATTAAGCGATCATGTATCACTTCATTTTTTTGTGTGTTGTTTTTGAGTTTTAGTCCTTACCAAATTCAATATCTTAATCAAAAGTTATAATTTATGACAAAAGTCAAATCATCTCTCGTAAAATAAACTAATAGAAAATGTGCAGATGGTTAAGCGGTTTGCTTAGTTAAAAATATGAGGGATAATTTTCCTTCACAAAATTATGATTCATATCAACTATGTGAACACCAAATTTGTATGCACCCAAACAACTGCTCTATAGTACTTGCTAAAGGTGACCTGTTGTACAAGATGCAACATTTTGTGAACCTTCCTTCACTGCCTTACTTGGTGGTAGTGCGATGCTCTGTGGAGATCCCTCAGCAGTGAAAAAAGGACTTTTGGGAGATGGTGTCAGAGCCTCTTCCATATTGTTCTTCATCCAGTTTAACAATTCCGAGATGTTTTCTTGTTGCGGGTCAAATTTTTCCATTCTATCATAAAACATCCTTTCTAGCAGATCTCGCTGGACTGATGTAGGAGAGAACCTGTCACTGTGTGGTTCTGCCCCCTCCCTAGGAACACTGTATAGTCCGACAGTGTTATCCGACGGCCGCGTCTGTTCAAATGGCAGTGGCTCATTGTACTCAACTAACCTGTCAGGGTTTTCACTCCCCTCAAGGATTTTGAGACGCTGATATGAGAAATCCTCCCCAGCCAATCCCGGGACGACAACACTCCCACCGCTCATTTCTCTGACACTCATCTGGTCAAAAATGCTCAGCAATGGAACAGTGTCATCTACAGTGTCATGTACCGTTTTCATCCTGCTTTCTGGATCTATTGTTCCACCTACTGCTCCAAGGTGGGAAGGGGAGGATCCAGAGAAAGTCTTCGAATTCTCAGAACTGTCACTGATGCTGCTGCCTTCCTTCTGTGTTCCACTGTCACTGCCATCTACACTGCCATCAATCTGAGTTGGGGAGTACTCTTGCTCCATGTTGTATGTACACTGGTCTGTGGACCCACCAAAGCCAGTCTCAAAACTGCTCCTTTCAGTTTCAACAGACCCACCAAATCCGGTTTCAAAACTGCTCTGTTCCATAGAACTGAGGGCGCTTGGGCTTCTCTCCAGCAGCACATCATCCGACATCACGGATTCTTCATGGCTTGTATTGTCGCTCTTTTGTGAATTGTGAGACCCTTCAGACTGGGACCCATAACCACTGCTTCGGAAGTGATCACGAGCTTTCCTTCCTCTTGCAGACATCATCGTTACTATATTGACAGCTGTGTCAAAGCTGACCGATTTTCTCCTCATACCATCCCGGTGAGACAGTGGGTTATCACAAACCGGGCCTTCAAACATTAACTTTGTGCACTGATCTTCAGATGTGTTGCTGCTATGACGTGAATCAATGCCACTGACATGTTCTTTCTGCTCAGAAACAGCAAACTCTGCAGATGTGGTGTGTTCTGCAGCAGTTTCACAGTTTCCGTCCAAATCATGCTTGCTACCATTCTTTTCAGTGCCAGCTTCAGTACCACAAATATTTTTCCTTTCAGCTTCCACTTTGAGAAGCACATCAGGTGACCTGTCACCTGGACAGGTGTTTGCTTCTTGCACCACGTCGGGCAGAGTGGCTGGTACACTGAAGCTGCGCTGGTACAGTGTCCTTCCTTTGATTAGTCTCGTGCATCTGTCATGTTGTGGATCTGCAAACACATTGTCTTCAGGGCATGCAGGGAGATCATCAGGCAAGTCAATGGACCCCTGCTTGGAGTTGCTCCACTTCTGTCTCTTCTCAAACCTGCTTCTTGTGACTGGATGCTCAAACCCCTCAGAAGACATGCAGGAGACAGAAGAAGGCGGAGTGGGTGAACTATGGTGTTTCCTGTTGCCCCTGGCACCTGTCATGCATGGCTGACTGGAGACTCTGTAGATGCTGCCTACTTCCTTTCTGTGAGGGACAGCTACAGCTGACTTCTGTTCCACTCCAGGATCATCTGCAGCTATTCCAACCATGTCACCCCTCACTTTTACACACACAGCATCTGTCTCTTCCATTGTGGTCTCCTTACACTGTGAAGGCCTATTAGTCCATCCTTTTCAGCATTCCATATCAGCTCTCCTCATCAAAGCTGCTGTGCTGTCCAACATGCTGCAGAGTCCATGAAGTATGGATCTGCAGTTCTCATTCCTTTCATTTGTACTGTACGGCTGTACTGCGGAAACAAAGGCAATGCAATACTTAAATGAGAATTCAGATCATTTTGTCCCACATCCGAAGTAACGAAAAGACATAATCATAAGGTATATCAATGTTCATGGTACCTCGTTTACAATTTCAAATATGGATGCCAACGTTGCATAGTGCATTGTCTCCACGTTACACAGACTAAAAATAGACCTATAACGGATGCCAAAAATATTTGACATGCAGTAATTCGACACAGTGCAACGGCTGCATTACAGTATGCGTGTAAAATTCAACTGTAGTCCAAAATACTCCAGGAAATGACCAATCTTCTAAACTTAGAACAGATCCGTCGAACACGGAAGTAAAACTCGGATGTTCTGCAATGGAACTGGCGTAAAGCGCGTGCACACTAATAATTCCTGACAGTCGTAATGTATCGTGCATGCAGTAAAGAAAAAATATTCAATGCAGTCTACATTGTTCTGTTTTCCGAATGCAAGAAATGCAAAAGATTTACGCCCTTGATAAACGACGACTCACATTGGAATTCCCAGAAAATGAAAGCGGATGTCTTATAAGAGTGATGTCCCCTCTAAAATTATTTAACCAATCAGAGCATTTCTTTCAACAGTGCCGGTTGTGGTGGGTCTTTCAAAACAAACCAGCTTCATACCAAATTTTCAATCAGCAATATTTCTGTACATGTCGATGTGCGTGCTCATGATATGAACGCTTAAGTGTAAAGTCTTCAATCCTAAACTAACATTTGTTCGTTTATATGATCTACGGCGCAGGACTTTATGTTCGCCTACACTTGACCCAAGCCTACGACCCAACGTGTGTGGTGTATTCGCAGGCGGACACACTGCGAAACAGCTAAGATGTCCAACGCAGTCATGTCACTTCAAGCCATCAAGGCTAAACTGCAGGAGTTACAGATGCAGCAACAACAGCCAGAGACAAAGGCAGGCGATTTGCAAACACCAGCCACCTCATCTCTGACGTTCACCAATCCACTAAACACTTCAAAATCATTAGATCTAACTGGTGGCACCGGTACATCAACTTCAAGCTCAAACGCTTTCCTTGCTCAGCGTTTGAGGTTTAGCTCTGGTGAGGCACTCCAGCCTGGCACAGGGCAAGCCACGCAAGGACATGCCCAACCAAAGCAGCAGAGTGGTGGTTTTGCTGGCAGCAGAAAATCCACATTGGACTTGGGATCAGACCCACTCAGAGGTACTTATGTGTGCTCCAGTTCACAGTCTGGAACTCATGAGATTGTGGATAGCAACTTATCTTCGGGTGTTTACAGTCATGCTCGCCAGCAGACAATGGAAACTGGTTCACATTCAACAATAAAGCATCATCCCTCTGGAATGGACCAGTCTAAGTCGGATGCTCAGAGTCGTGATAGGCCAACAGGGGTGCTTTCTGCCACTAGTGCCAGTTCGATGCTTGTGGATGCAGATGCTAGTGCTACTTCCAGCTCACCAAAAGAATCTACAGACACTCAGCACACAGCAACAGTGACCTTTGAAGTGGAAGGTAGAAACAGTTTGTTTGGCGTTGTGTTCGTTCTTTCTTGTTTATCCTTTGCTGTACTTCCTGGGTTGCGGTTGACCCACTATATTTATGCTGATAATCTTACAAAACTAAGCATTCTTACTCCAGTTATTCCTCATACTTGTGTGGCATTTATGTGCAACCAGCCAAATACATTTTACTTAATTTACAAATGAAAGGATGACTGATCAAACTCAAAGTGGCCAATACCGAGTGTGGGAACCATGCATGCAGTCTGGCACTGTCCAGCTAAATTGTGCCACGGAAAGTTCTGCGCTGCAAGAAGTAGTCTATGGCCCCAAGTTTCAGCAGGGGCACATGTGCAGGGCTCGTGTTAACGCACAAACTGTGCGTATTGACGCACAGAAATCACGAAATGACGCAGAAAAAAAATCACTGGAGGTTTTACTGACGCACAGATTTTAAAATTTTGGAGCAGGAGTGCGTCGCGTGATAATCAAATTTGATAGCATGATGCACAGCTTTCACAGTTTCAGTTTCAATCTTCGGCGATCGATCGTCAGAGCAGTCGCCACAGACACTCTGAAATGTACGGCGTTTATGTCTGTTAGAGTAGGCTGACCCTCAGATTTTTCTGCTGGAAGTCATGCTGACCCTCAGAAAAAATATCTACCACAAGCCCTGATGTGCACAGATTCTGGTTTCAGGTTGCAGACTAGAATTTGTCAGGCATGCACAGGGTTGCACATTTTCCACACCTTCTATAGGACAAAGTGTCCTGGAAACAGCAAAGTGATAGGACACAGTGTCCTGGCCACTTAGTGGCAATAAAAATTTTAATAGGACAAATGTCCGCTTGAGGTGGGAAAAATAGGACATTTGAAATTTTTATAGGTCAATATCCTGGGACCGACTTAAATGTGCAACCCTGCATGCATGTTCAGCATCTGGCCGCGGGCACAGTGAGCTAGTGAATTAGTAATCACTAACTGTGACCTGTCGCTAAACTAAAAAAATTATAACTATAAGCATGGTATGTTTGGCTAGCAACCTAGGAAGTGTACAGTGTGAGTTTTTACACCAAGTATGGCAAAGGTTGATTGGCTGGTTTGTGTATGAATTTTCCTGATTTCTGTTAGTATACATGCATGTATACATGTGTATACATGTATGTGTTATTGGTGGCGGTTCTTTGTGGTTTTGTTTTTTCCTTACGTGTGTGTGTGTGTGTGTTTGTTGTTTTTGTTGATGGTATTTTTTTGTTTTTAGGGTGGCGGGGAGGGGGGTATTATATCAGTTTGTTGCAGTTGTTTAGGTTGAATTGTTTTGTCTTCGAAATGTTGTTTATCAATTAGAAAAAAAATAAACTGTACACTTTCTCATGAATTACTTTCATTTTCATAAATTACGAAATTTATCATAACTCATTCATTTACTTATGTTGCAAGTAGAGAGTTTTTCTTGTTTTTCAGACCACAAGGCACGCATGAAGAGAATAGAAACAGAAGGGAATTCCCCGGAGGAGTGGAAGGGCTACATTGATTTCCTTAAAACAATTGCATCCAACAGTGATGTTCGAAGGAGACCTCTGTCAGAAGCATACAGCAGAGCTTTCTATGTAAGTTGTATTTTAACTGAAGCAATAACTTTCATGGTTAGTACAGTTAAAGGGGTTTTTTTTTGCTGAATAATAAAACAATTATTTATTTTACTTGTATACAAACACTTTTGGAGTCTTTCAAGTAATCAGTAAACTGAATTTTTTTTCCAGGGCATTTTGAATACAAGAGAACACAAGAACAGCGAGGTCTTCGTCAGATTGATCATGGATTATGTGCAGTTCAAAAGGTATGATAATGATGGATTATGTGCAGTTCAAAAGGTATGCCGCTGACCCATAGAGGGTTGAAACTTTCCACACACAAAAATTTACTAAAACCATGTGTACAATACTATGTTCCTGGCTGTGCCAAATTTGAGTGGCTAGCTTCAAAAGCTTGATGTTGTTACCCAGCTGAGTGTAGACTTTGACAGGGTAAAGGAACTTGCTTCAGCGGGGAGATAGAGGATTATGCATGCCACTTCACAAAGTAATTTTTACTGTGTTTCATAAGGAAGTGCCCATAGTGTCACTTACATCATGTTCTGTTAGTGTTACTGTGTTGGGTGTAGTGCTGAGTACTTGCAGCTTATACATGATGCATTAATTTACTCATTGTGAGTGCTTGTATTGAAATTTCAGTGAACGCTTTGAATGGGATTCTGTGGACACAATCCTGGATATGGCTCGGTCGTATGTCCAGAGTTTTGCCATCATCACTGTGGCTTCAGCCGAAGTGAAAATATTGAAAGGTAATACTTTCACTATTATACTCTGCAGATTATATCTATACTGTAGATTGCAGATCGCTTTTAAAATCATCTATGTGTTCCTTATTTTTTCTTTCTTTCTTTCTTTCTTTTTCTTTCTTTCTTTTTTTTTTTTTTGGGGGGGGGGGGGGCTGTTGTTTTCTTTTGTCTGTGTGTGTGTGTGTGTGTGTGTGTGTGTGTGTGTGTGTGTGTGTGTGTGTGTGTGTTGTTTCAATATTGTCACTTTAGTTTTAATTTTATGACAGATTTCTTGTACGGCAAATAAATTAAGTTGCTATGACTAGTATGAGTGAACTGATACTGTAATTTAAGAGAAGTTAGTAAAAGGTTGAATCAAAATTCATAATTGGTTACAACACACGGTTATGTAAACTGTAATACTTGTAAGTGCAGGTGACCATGAAAAGGCGCTGAGTGTCCTGACAAAAGCACTGGGCAAAGGCAGAGCGCAGCCCAAAGAGTTAATCATCAGAGCCATCAAGGCAACTGAGGCAGGGCAGTGCAAGCTTCTCACTGATGCTGAGCGCAAGCTGGAAGGTAAATTAAAACTTCAGTGGGTCTCATTTCTACTTCTCTTGTGCATGCTTCATCATGTACCCCTCAGTTTCTATACCAGTACCTACCTCTCTCTTCCCCCCCCCCCCCCCCACTCATAGTCATCTCTCTTCAGAGTCATGTTTTGACAGCTGTGTGTGAAGAATACATTGTTTTCATTTTTTTCCCAGCATCAGGGATATTTGGACGACACAACAGCCAGGACTGTGATGAGTTCAAAGTACCTGGAGGTTATGGGTCAGTTTTCATTGTTTTTGGCTCCCTTGTGTAACAATGGGAGTCTATGTAATAGCCCTCCGTCATCTGTCTGTCTGTCTGTGTGTGTATGTGTGTGTGTGTGTGTGTGTGTGTGTGTATGTGTGTGTGTGTGTCCAGAAAACTTTAACGTTGTCGTTTTCTCAGAAACTACAAACAGCAGAGACACCAAACTTGGCATGCTGATAGACAACCGTAAGACCTTTCAAAACATATCATTTTGAATGACCTTGACTCAAGGTCAAGGTCACTAACGCTGTCTGTTTGAAAATTTTACATTGGCATTTTCACGGAATCTACAAAGACCAGAGGTTTGAAAATTTGCATGATGATAGACATTGATCAGAACTTTACAGATATACATGTATGCAATGGCCTTGTGTCAAGGTCAAGGCCATACAAGCTATTTTTGTGAAACCTTAACATTGGCATTTTCTCAGAAATAACAAACAGCAGAGGCGCCAAACTTGGCGTGCTGATAGACAGTGATAAGACCTATGCACACATACCATTTTAAATGACCTTGACCCAAGGTCAAGGTCATTAAAGCAGTCTGTTTGGAAATTTTTACATTTGCATTTTTTTCGGAATCTAGAAGAACCAGAAGTATCAAACTTTGCATGATGATAGACATTGGCAACACCTTCACTGACATACCTGTGTTCAGTGACTTTTAGTCAAGGTCAAGGCCATGCAAGCTGTTTTGGGGAAGCTTTAACCTTGGCATTTTCTCAGAAAACACAAACAGTTGAGGCACCAAATAGGGCATGATGATAGACTGCAATGAGACCTACCTTTTTGAATGACCTTGACTGAAGGTCAAACTTGGCATAATAATAGACATTGATGTGATCTCATTTTAATGACCTTGACCCAAGGTCAAGGCCATGCAAACTGTTTGGGGGGGAAATTGTAATATTGCCAGGAACTTGGAACACCAGAGACACTTTACTTGCGGTGATGATAGTGATAAGAGCTTTACAAACATACACTTGTGAATGACCTTGACCCTTGTCACAAGGGAGCCATGGAGGCTTTTGCCTCTCTAGTTTCCTTCTAGTAGTAGTACTTAATAATTTTAAGTTGGTTTTACTTTTACACTTGTTCCATCAGCTGATCGAGATTTAAAATTTCTGCTATTGAAAGAAAATGAAGCAACAAAGTGAGAAATACATGGTTGATTGCACATGAAAAATGCTGCTATCTAACTTACTTGCTGCTGCTGTTCTTGTTTTGTCCTTGTTAGCAGAATATCCCTGCAGTATTTCTGGTGTTTTTGCTTGTTCGCAGTTTGTCACATAGCCACACAGACACTCATCTGGAGCGTGCCAGGGAACAAGGCCCCAGTGTGGCACCCACAAACTCACAGAGCGCTAGCAACTTGGAACTGCCTCTCCCTGCACAGCCACCTAGCGCCAGCAAACCAGGCATGCGGCATTACAGCAGCACTCCTGAGGTCCGCTCAGCGCAACGCATCCCATCTTCACAGCTTCAAAGCAGGTGAGATGTGAGAGTTGTAGGTCTGTATTTGTGTGGCTTGCACTTAGAGCAAGGATATGATCAGTTGTTTCTTGATTTTCATTCAGTGATGTGGTCAGTATAATCACAGATAAAGACTCAGTGAGTCTTAGTGGTGATGTATTTGAGATTTTGACAGCTTTGAAACTGTAATTGCTAGGAAAACATGAAGATTTAGACTGTATAGTAACATTTGTCTGCACTTGAATGCATTGACCCATAGTTCTGAACCTTTGACTGTATATATTGTATTAGAGATTTTCCAAGGGCTCAAAGTTCAGTTCCTAATGCCATGGGCCCTTTTGGGACAATTTATGTTTGATAAAAGCTTCGCTGTTGCGGTCCAGTGTCCCATAGATTTCCATTCAACAAGAACATAGCAAATTCATACAAACAGAAAACTTCGTCTTTGTTTCCTGTAAGCCGTGTAACTTTCTGTTTCAAACTGTGCATGGCAGTTGGTGACTCACAGTGCATGGTAATCTGGTATTTGCTTTACAGCAAGGTGAAGGGCAATTTGGGTTTGCCAATGCGGGTGCGCAACCCTCTTCAGCAGCACGCTGTCCACATGTTCAGTGCAGAGAAGGAGGAGGACACAGACTTTATCAATTCCATCAAACCTCTTCAACCTCTTTACTCCTCCACAGGTGAGCTGCTTTGATAGCTTTTATAAAGCACCCTGCTGATGCTGGCCCAACACATTGTACAGCTTACATATAATCTCAGCACACACAGACACACTCAGGCGTACGTGCGCGCACGCACACGCGCACACACACACACACACACACACACACACACACACACACACACCATGAAAGACAATCGCTTTGAAGGAAACATACACCTAGATACCTCATGCACTGAACTAATTAGTAGAGGGGAAGGCTAACTGAAATATATGAGCCTTCACTTTGCTTTGAAAAACTGAGAGAGAGGGGAGCATTTTCACTGTAAAGAGTGTGATGGTTCATAAACGTTCAAATCCTGCAACCCCTTCATGTGAGTGCCAGTGGAGTGAAATATTATTTCTGCACTTGTTTCAGGCATTCATTATACTCATTTATATGGGTTTTTTTTTTTTTTTTTTCTTTCTGTTGCTTTTCCAGGTCGATTTACAAGTCCCATTAGCACATCTGGCTACCAGAGTGACCTTACAGTTCCCATGGAAGATGCAAACCTTAGTCAGGTACAAGGGTCAGCACTCAGAGATGTCTTCTCTCCCAACAACAGTGCTGTTAGCAGGAAGGCACCTGCTGATGTAAAAAGGTACACAGTGCAATTACAGGGGCTTGGTAGTCTTGAAACAAATCTTGATTGTTGACTTACATTTTCACAAGGTGTAGTTGTCAAGAGAAAACAAGTCTTAACCCGTGATCCTGCAAGGAAGAATATAATAACACTGTGGTAAACCTTAAAGTATTTTTGTGACACTAAGACCGGACTTGATTGATGGTTATATATATGGCAGATAGTTCAAGTTAGGTAGAGTTTTTTTTTCAACTCATCAAATGTTGCTGACCTGAAGTTGATGTTTGTAATGCCCTTGTGTGATTCAAAGTCCCAAAATGTTGGTGTATGTGTTTGTCACAGGAATCCTCCTATTGAAAATGAGCAACCACCAGCAACAGTGATTAAAACAGGCCCTCCACTCATCACAGTTACTCAAGTTCCAAACCAACACAAACCTTCAGCAGCTGAAAATAGTGTGACGGATGGCCATCATCGCCCGTCACTTCAACCAGTTGAAGCAGGAGATGGTGGTGGAAAGAAATCACCTGTTCTTTTGAGTTCAAAGCCACATGATGCAAACTCAAACATGCCTCCAGCACCTGCGGTGGTTTCAGCGCCTGCAGTTTCAGCTGTTTCAAACTGGCAAGGGTAAGCAGTGCTACTATCCTTATGTCTCATGGTATTATAACTGATTTTCATATATATATGACTGATGACAAATCACTTACTGTACTCCATTTCTACTGTAACATCCAACCAGCTCCTCAAACCCATCTCACCTACACCACAAAATATTCTGGTTTCCAAACAAGACATTTTTGGCGAAACAGAGTCCGTGCCAGCTGATGATGCCTGATTGTATATATATATTCTTTGCAAAAATAATCTGTGCAGAGCGGTTCCAGTGATGTCTACGCCATCATGCAAGGGTCAACAAATGCAGGCTACTGTTGCACCAACACCTAATGGGGTAAATCTTGTTACGTTTTCTCAGCTCATATAATGTGCTTATATTTGTCTGAAAGACAAACCATTCAAACACATGATACTTGATTTCCCACATGTATCTGTTTTCATTTAGATATAATTACTCAGTGTGTATATATATATATGCTCACCTGTGTGTGCTTCTGCCTTAGAGTCAATAAGCAATGACTGTGCTACTGTTTGTTTTGCTTTGGTTTCTATTTGTGCTTCTTCTTGTTCTGTGTGTGTGTGGTGTTTTTGTTTTTTTTTCTTTTCTTTGTTCCTTTTTTTTTCCATTGTGTGCTTTAGTCAAGTGTTGTCCATTTGCAGGAGTTCATTGAGACAGTGATCGTGAATGGCGAACAGTATCATGTTCTGAAGAAGGTTGGCAGAGGAGGTTCTGCACAGGTACTTCACAGCTTGTCACATGGCATAGACATGTTGCTGAATAGCTTACAATCCACATGTACGAATAAGACTGGCTGTGTTGCAAGTCATGCTTTCACCACAATGCATTCTTGGGAGCAGAAGCTCGTCCAGCTGTGGGATCAAACGGCTGTAGATGTATCTAGACACCATTGTACCAAAATTGGGACTTAGACACTGCAGCATTCACTTACAGACATCAACGATACAGACATAATAGTGAGAAATGTGAATTATTTATTTGGTGCCTGGCAGGTGTACATGGTGTTTGATGCCAAGAAGAATGTACGAGCACTCAAGGTTGTGGACTTGGAAGGAGCAGGACCTGAAGTGATTGACGGCTTTCGCAATGAGATCAGCTTGCTTCAGCGTCTACAGTACTGTGATAGTGTCATCAAAATGTATAATTTGTAAGTACTCAACACTGACACTTGGGGGGGGGGGGGGGGGGTTTTTGTTCTTCTTTTGTTTTTTGTGTATATATATTTGTTGGTTTTTTCCTTTTTTTTTTCTTTTTTTTGGTCTTGTTTTGTTTTTTTGTTTGTAACATTGTAGATTTTATCACAACAAATCCCTGTATAAATATCGCACCAATCGTCTTTAGAAGACCATAGGAATTAAACAATCAAATACAATTAGTGTCAATGTCGGGTAGTTGATGATAACTCAAGGAATTTACAGTTATTTTGAATTGTATTCTTTCTTTCTTTTTTTCATTGTACATGTATAATTTCAGCGAGTACAATGAGAAGCTGAACCGTCTCTATGTGATTCTGGAGTTTGGCGAAACCGACCTGTCCGGCTTCTTCGCCACACGTGCCAAGCAGCAGAGAGGCCTGGACCCCACTATGATCAAGTTCTACTGGACAGAGATGCTGGTTGCTGTCAACGCATTACACCGGGAAGGTAAATTGATCTTTCTGTTCTTTTACCACAAGTAGCTCAACGTACAGTACGTTAGTGAACTATCTTCACTGCTGTCACCATGAAACGTGGGTTCGGCCCTAGGTCTAGCTGTGATATGAAACTGATTTTCATTTCTTTCTTTTGTTGTTGTTGTTGTTGCCTTTGGGCTACTGTTTGGGGGTTTCTCTCCAGCTTTCCTTCCCCATCAAAAATGAAAAGATAGGCCGGTGGGTAGTGCTGCACCATGATGATGTGCATAACCCAGACTTCCTGAAAGGATTAAGCACAAAAAAAAAAGAAGAAAAAAAGCTGTGTAGTAAAACAGACATGGTATTGGCTTACAGTAGCAAGTGCGCGTCATCTTGCATAGATCTCTCACACCACTTCTCCTCTACCAGGTATCATCCACTCTGACCTGAAGCCAGCCAACTTCATGCTAGTGGCAGGCAACCTGAAGTTGATTGATTTTGGCATCGCCAACGCGCTGCAGCAAGACAAGACCAGTGTGCTGAAGGATTCGCGGGTCGGCACACCCAGTTACATGAGTCCTGAGGCCATCATGGCTGCCTGCGATGATGGGATGGACGATTCTGCTGAGGAGAAAGAGAACATGGGTGCTAATGCCAGACCGAAGTACAAGGTATGCTTGTCACTAACCGAAAATTCTTTCCCTCTGATGTGAACTGTTTTGATGATTACTTACACTGAAGAATGACCTTTATGCGGGTTGTTGTATTTTACTCCTGCTATGTTGCTCTCTTCGTGCACTCGCAGAGAAGACACGGGATACAACAGAATACAACTCCAATACTTTATTAACAGAAGATGTGCAGAGAACAAATTCATGAAAGAAGAAGAACCCAGAACGCTGTGCAGGGCTGCTTATACTAAACAGGTCAGATCTAGAACATTCCTCAACTTACTGGCAAGTACGGAATCTTTCCAAGGTGACATAATCTACTGACGTTACTGCACCAGCATGTTCTGGGATGGTCTAGAAATTTCCATTCAAATGCAGTGGATTTTCGTGATCTCTACAACACGGGTGTTACTAAGATCAGCGAAATTTTCTTCTTGATCTAGCCTACAGATATCTTTAAACTGAGCTTGAAAGAGAGAAATATATATTCTGTTTTTAATGGTCAACAGAGTTTGCCTCAGAATGTACATTTTAGCAGGACTGCATATCTTTAGCAAAACTGCAGATCTCTGCAAAAAAGAAAGGCAGAAATCTTTACAAACACATTGAAAGTCTTATGGCTGTAGTTTTCTTTAAAAAAAAAAAAAAAAAGTTTTCTGTGATTTGGATCCTCGCTACATGTATTACAGTTACAAGTCCTGAAAAATAAAAAGAATTGTTCACCTGCAGGTTGGTGTGCGGAGTGATGTGTGGTCCCTGGGCTGTATTCTCTACAATATGGTGTACGGCCGAACACCGTTCCAGCACATCAAGAACAACATGTGCAAACTTCAGGCCATCACCAACCCCAACTGTGAGATCAAGTTCCCTTCCATTCCGGATGCCCATCTCATGGATGTTTTACAGGTGGGTAGGACCACAGAAGATTGTCATATCAGTAAACTGCTTGCAAGTTGCATGTGCAGAGGGATTTGTGTGTGTGTGTGTGTGTGTGTTTCAACTGTAAGGCTCCCTGAGCTCCTGCACAAGGTAGGATGTCCTTTGTGTATGCATCATTATTATTTACAGTAGAACCTCTTTTGGGCGGCCACCCCTTTGGGAGACCACCTGTCTGTGCAGACCAATGTTACAATGATACTGGGTTGCACTTCCTCACTGTCTGAAGCTTCTTTTGGGTGACCACCTCTCTTTTAAGACCACTCTTGTCTGGCCATAGGGGTGGTCGCCCAAAAGAAGTTGTACTGTACTATATATATAGATTCTAGTTTCACTGGGTCTGTGACTTGGTCATATTGTTCAGCCTAGTTCTTGCACTGTTTTTCTGACCTGAGTCAGATCTTGCAACACTGTTTCCGTGAGGACAGTGAGGTTTTCATCCATCATCAAAGGAGTGGACAGCTCATGCATGTTTTCGTTTATTAAATCTTGGATCTCGTTAACTGGATTACATTGCTGTGTCCACCAGAAATGCCTGACACGCGATGTGAAGCTGCGGCCCACAACACAGGAGTTGCTGGACCATCCTTACCTGACAAGTGACAAGGACACTTCTCAGAACCAAACCCCACCTCGTGACCAGGGCAAGGCCTCCAAGTCATCTAATATTAACAAAACTCCAGGTACACTTGCCACAATTATTCATAAAAATTAAAATGATGTTCAGATTTTTGCATTCTGACATTTAATCTTTGATTTGGCCACTCATGGTATGCAGAAACACGGTAGCTAGTGGTATGCTGTATCTATCACCCTGTTTGTTACAGGGTCTTCTACGGCTATGTTTTTTTATATTTGTCCACAGAAAACAAGGGAGAGTCGAAGATGTTGAAGGAGCTGCTGCAATCAAAAATGGCTGAGGGCTCACCGGGAATGCAGGCTCTCATTACGGTAAGATCTCTGTACAGTTCTTCTGGAGGTACCGCTCTCTTGTTAAGTGCCGGAGAATGCATACCACTTGGACAGAACAGGACAACACTGTCAGCTTATATATATATGGGTATTTTATGGAAAAGAATTTTGTCTGGCAGTTTATCTGATAATGGTACATGTCTTCATGCTCCAACACCCTTATTTGTGCAGAAACTGATGAAGAAGATGGAGACAGGGCAGAATGTGGACACCCGAGCAGTTTTGCTTGACGCCAACAATGTGAGTAACTGCTGTTTTTCTTTCATCATTGCTGAGTTTTCCAGCATAGTTGTAGCTGGACATGCATATATAGTTCAGGTCTCTCTCACCTAGCTCCAAGCATTTAGCACACTCTTCTAACTCACAGAAATGTGTTTTAACTGTTTATTTTTGTGTCTGTTTTTCCCTCATTTTGAGCATACAGACAAGTGCACACACACACACACATACACAAAACCTTTGCCTCTACATGGACACTCACACTGCTGTGAACGTGATGCGCAAACTTCACTTCATAGCACATGTACATGTATTAGAGGTTCGAAAAGAAGTTCTTTGCCACTGGGTTTTTGTTTGTTTTTTTTTTGTGTGAGAGGTTTTTTGGTGGTGGTGGTGGTTGCTGTTTTTATAACATCTGCACACATAAATGTGAGTGCTTTTCATTTCAGGGCTGCAGGTGAAACTGATGGTCAAAACACAGACAGGTCTGCACAAAGCTTCAGCTGTACAGCAGTGCATATAGTTTTCACAAATGAGGTGCCCCCGATTACAGAAAATACACCACATGAGTTTGTTGATTTCGACAGTAAAACTGTGAGTTTTAACGAGCAGTTTTAGGGTCGAAATCAACAAACGAGTTTGGTGTATTTTACGTAATCGGAGAGACCGAATTGGGAAAATTATTTATACCACGTCCGTACCTGCATTTCTTTGATTTGAAAGCTGACATCGGCAATCCAAATGCTTTCACGCGGTATCTCTGACTGAGGTGCTTCACTTCACTTTGTCCATAGGCTTTGAGAAGTCAGCAGGTCCGTTTCGAAGCCTCCGTCTTAGTAGAGAGCTGGAACTAGGCTTACGCTTGTCACAAACACGACCAATTGTGGATAAAACGCAGCAAAAGATCAACAATTCCACGTCAAGCGACTGGCAAAGCTCCTTGGTCCCCATTCCCGCACGAAGTCGAACCACGTCATGTCGTGACGTAAATTATTCTTTAGTCACTTTTCGCATCATATTGTGACGCAAATCCTTTAACCAGAACACACTGCTGGAACATTGCTAGGGATAGTACATGTGCACTCTTCAGGTACAGCCATAATTCACGTGTGATTGTCATGGGTGGAATGTTGTACCACACGTGGTGAATTATGGATTTTAAACCATGAATTGTAATAGTGGTAGAGTGGTATAAAGTTGTTTATTACTCTAGATCCCTGTTACATTACACCAGCTCTTCGGGAACATTTGATAATGGATGCGTCAGATTATATGATATATGCACAACCAACTGCTGTGTCCAAATCAAGCTTGGATATTTTTTTTATGAGAAGTCTGTAAATTGCTATGCATGCCCATATATTATGGACAAGATTTGGATTCTTTGTACATATTTCATTATCAATAATGTGATATAAGGGTTAGTCTTGGAGTTTTATTTCTTGAACTCTCAGTCTGTTATGAAACAGTTTATGGACTTGAAAATTTGATTTTTTGTCTCATTTCAGTCATACCTCTTTTTTTTTCTTTTTTTTTTTAACAATTGTTTTTATGTCAATACGCCTCCTATCTCAAAAACTTCTTGTTGAACAAGAATTGTAATATGATTGTAAAAGCACACTCCTTACATTTTTTCTCTCACTGGTGTGTTGCAGAAAGGTGTATTGCAATTTAAGCACTCTTACCTCTCCTGCTCTTATGAAGCAGTAAAACTGTCCCAGAATTTCATTCTGTGCTTACATTTGTCCTGAACACATTTGTAGTGATGACATTGCTAAGCGACCAGTAACCCAGCTACCAGTTATAGCTTACAGGGCTTTTGGTGAAATGGCAAGGGAGATCCTTTGAAGATGAGATTCTTAGTTTGTGTGCAATGTTCTTGGCACCAAAAAAAAAAGAAAATAAAAACAACAAAAAAGCAGCATGATTCTCCAGTTCTTTTTTCTGATCAACAGTGTCTTTCACCCAATACTTGCCAAGATATCTGTGTTAATTACTACCACGGAGCTGTCAGCAAATAATACAAACTTCACACATGAAACCTTCAGATACACAGATTTTCACTTCACAAATGGTTGCACAAAAATGAAGTACAAACAAATGAAGAACAAAGCAGCCTTCAACCGAAGTATACTGAACATGCAACAGTGAATACTTTTTCTGGGTAGGCAGAAATACGTCAAGACAACTGATCATACACATGTAGTTATCACTAAATATCAGGCTGGGGAATTGCTGAGGAAAAAAAAGACTGAAACCTAGGCCGAGGTGCAGAGGCAGCACCCTGCTGGGGGACAGTGGGGGCAACGCCCCACTGCAGAAAACAAATTTTAGCATATTTAAAGACATCTAGTACATGTAGCGTCTCCTGGCACCATAAAGTAATATACTGCCTTGGTACTGACATGCAAGTCTTCAAAAATGTTGTTAGACTGTCCCACATGGCATTACATGTATCATGATGCATTACTGTTCTCTGGCAGAAACAGATTTTTTGGGCTGATAGGACGGGAAATTTGGCTGAAAACTGCAAAAGAATAGAAAATTCCCCAGCCTGAGTTATGCCAAAATTCCAAATTCTGGACAATCAATTTCTTCTTCTGTCTTTATATGACTAACGCCTTGAGCTTCACCACAATAGTCTGAAGTCATCTGCATGCTTGCTTTACTTTTGTGCAAGGACTCAATCTTTTTCTCTCTTTGTCTCATTCTGTAGTCCATTTTCCGGAGAGTGCTTCTGAGGCTTTCCGACTTTCGCCTTTGTCATCCCACTTCAATCTGCATTTCTGTTGTTGCTGTTTGTTTCTGTCTCTTACCTGTTGCTTCTTCAGTTCTGACATTCTCGCTCTGTATTGTCTTGTCCGTTCTGCAGCTGACGCTGGCTTCCATTTCATTCTTTTCGCTGAAGGCATCTCCATGACATCCTGAACTCTGTGAGCACTTTCCTGACCGCTATCTTCTTCCTCTGTTTTCACGGAAATAACACCTTCAGTTCCACAACAACTGTCGAAAGGCATCTGCATTCTTCTTTCACTCTGCCACAAGGTTTCATTCTTTTTCTCTCCTTGCTTGACTCTGCGCTCCTTTTTCCGCTGTGTGTTTTTTAGGCTTTGCGTCCTTCGCTTCTGTTCATCCCACTTTGATCTGCTTTTCTGTTGGTGTCGTTTGTTTCTGTCTCTCATCTGTTGCTTTTCCAGTTCCGACATCCTCGCTCTGTATCGTTTTACCCGTTCCGCAGCTGACACTGGCTTCTGCTTCACTTTTTTGGTTGAAAACATCTCCATGATCAGTTCTGTTGACAAAAAATGCAGGTGCTGTTTCAATTACATTATGCTATAATCTGTTACGTGAACGTGAAGGAACTGACCTTGTTAGAATGCAAAGGGCATATCAATACACATGCAATTGTATAGATGTGTGTACATGCGTGTATGCATTGTTACATAGGTATGTACATGTATTCTCATGCTAAGGCTATGGTATATGAAACACATTTTTTACAGAGCCACGTATACTTATCAAATAGGAAAGCTGATCCTGGCCTAGTCACCTAATTTATTTCGTAACAGTCGGGGTTCTCAGTTCTTCCATTTCTTCTGGGCATAAGTGAACTTTGCACTGAAAACACAGCCTGGAAAAAAGTAAAGTATCAAAATTATCCTTAAATGTATCTCCGGAGAGCCTCAAATGACAATGAGGTAAAAGGTAATCAAGCGTGTGCTCTTCCAGCCTTCAACAGACAGCAAGAAACGGTGACATCAGTGAATGATGTCAAAGTATTATTCTGGAATTAATACATTCTTTGAAAAGGACTTGAAAGGTTTACCAAAAAAAGTGCAAATGTTGATTTTGACTTGTTTCACTTACGCTGAATAGAAACAGTGAAGCCGGGAGTCTGTCATGAAATATATTTGGTCACTAGGCCTGGATCAACTGTTTCTTTGATATGTGTACGATTGTGGCTTCACAAAAAGTTATCACTGATAATCGCTGGCAAGTGAATTACCAAATTATGCACTATAGAGTAGCTAGCTCGCTGTGTGGCTATAAGTGTCTCCACTGTACTGTGGTCAAAGCAGGGCTGAGATTTAGCAAGCCAGGCTAAGGAGCCAGCTGGGCTCCTAACCTGGGAAGTTGAGGTTGCCAGAAAATTTTTCAGGTTGCCAGACCCTTTGATTGAAAATGCGGTCCTATTTTAAATTGTATAACTATTGCAGCTAATAAACAAGAAAACTTTCAACAACAACACTGTTTCATTTTTGTGCACTCTCCTTCTGGCAACAATCTCTGTGTCCAACTGACCGGCTGCTCATGGTTTTTGATCGAATCAAGTTTAAACAAATTTGTGCCGATTACAGCGTGTGTCAAGAGTCCGTGTACAGGCACGGAATCTCTACCACTGGCGGTAATGTTCAGGTCGCCAGCCGGGCGAATAGTACTGTAAATCGAGTTCGCCAGACACCATTTTTAGGGGCCATTGGCGAGTTGGCGAGCGTTAAAGCTCAGCGCTGCAAAGGAGTATTAAGATACAGCCAATTAGGTGCATTACAATATTCCACTTACCACATTACTCTGACTGCACGATGGGAGAAGGAAAGATGCCAAGTAAAGAAAAGGGATTTGATTTTGTGCTTGTGTGTGTGTGTGTGTGTGTGAAAAAGTCCTTACACAGTGACTGGGTTGTCACAGGTCTATGCATAATTATGCCAGTATGCTTACTCATGCATGCAGTTATTCACATTCAGATTCGTTTACTATACATTTTAACATCCTGAACAACTTGTTCTTTGTCACAGGATACAATCGAAAACTTAGTTATGAATTTCAAGTGTGTACGAAACACTGCTGGCAGTGTGCAGGAAATATTCATGTCTGTTTCCTCATATACCCTACAGATGCACTCCCAGATAAAGCTGCATAGGAATTCTTTATAAGTGTGTGCAATATATCTGTCAGCTGTGATACATTTTCCCCTTTTGAAATATTTATTTACCAAGCATCTCAAAATTCACTTTGTGCAAGTACCTGTTCATGCACACACACCTCCAAAAAGTTTACTCAATGTGACCATAGGTCTTGGAAGGTCTGTGGTGTGACCATGCAGACTTTCAGCAAAAGAGATGCTTCTCCAGTGGAAGTTCCTGATTTCTGTTCAGCTGTTATGATGGTAAAGGCTGCATGCAGTCTTTGTGGTAGATAAGGAAGCGTAGCTGTGTTACTGACGCGGCAGAGCTTTGCCGCCGAAAACTCTCAAAAAAATAGTAGGCGTGTCTGCTGCTCGTCGCGAGTAATCTTTCCCTGGAATCAACCGGAAGTTCTGTTTCCTACATTTTCGTCAACAAACTCACGAACGTGTGACTGTGGTCAAGTTAGTCACCGGTTCTGTGTACACATCTACCACGCCGGTATTTAGAGCGCCATGGATAAACTTAAACGAGTGCTTAGTGGAGACGAAGAGGATGAGGACAGGTCAATCGTCACACAGGTGAGATTTACTTGTCTACAGCAGACGACTTTTCAGGTCTTCCCCGGCCAGTTTTGGTTTCACAACTCAGTTCCGACGCCAGCTGCTGGCACTAGTAGTTTAGCCTTGTCATTCATAATCGAAGCTTTCACTGCCTGAATTCTGCAGAGGCGCCTTCATGTCTAATCGGAAATACTGACAAGAACTGTCTACATACCAAGTATCTATCCTTACGAGTTTGTCGAGACACCTGGCAGTCAAAAACGTGAAAATGAGTTAACTAATTGTTGCTTTCTGTCAACAGGTCAGTGATGCAAGCACATTGAGCTGGAGCACGCGTATCAAACTGTTTGCCATCTGCTTCGTCCTTGGTGCTGGTTTGTCAATACTGGTAAGACTGGCAGCGTTATTATTGAGTTTCTTCTTCTTCTTGACTTCTACTAGCTCACAATCAACTGGTTGACTATTCTAGCAGCTGTTTCACCCATTCACATTCACCCATAATTGGATGTTTTTAACAGTGTTTTTTCCTATCACACAATCTGTCTGTCAGAACTATTGTTCTACAATTGTTTGCTGCTTTAGTAAGAGTCTGCATGGTTTTATAATTACCATTATTGAGGTACACATGGAAGTTACACAAACTAGATGTGTTGGGAAAAAATGTACTGGCAGCAGTTCATGCTGAATATTTTTTTCTGTGAACAGGGAAGCTGCCTGCTGTTCATGAAAAATGGACTGACAATATTTGCCATTCTGTACACACTTGGGAACCTCCTTTCATTAGCCAGGTAAGCTTTTACCTAGCTTGAAATGAGCAGCTTATTCAAGTTATTGCAGCTGTTTTTCCCTTGGGGAAACACCATGTTAAAATCACCTGTTACGGATATTTTATGAGGAATTTCAAGATGGTGTAGGCTGTTCACTAAACCATGCTGTACCTGATTAAACTAACTGTTTGGGACCACTGAAACTGTTGTGAATGGTTTTAGGAGGGAAAAAAAGGATGAGACTTGAGAGACTGATGACTTTTTTCAGGGCAGTGGGGTGGGGTTGGGGGATTGACTTCAGATGGATGACTGCTTGATCTGCAGAGCAAGTTGACCAAATAATATATGCGGTTACTGTCATTCACAAGTATACTTATTGTGAGATATTGGAAATGGCATTCATTTTAGTAACTCCTGTGAATGTTGACTGTGTTTCAGCACATGCTTTTTGATGGGGCCTTGCAATCAGATCAAAAAGATGTTTGCAAAAACAAGAGTAATTGCCACCATTCTAGTCTTTGTAAGTATTTGATTTTGAGTGTAGGTTTCTGCACACATACACAGTGTTTTGTTGTTGGTTTTGTTGGGTGTTTTTTTAGTTGTACAAAATACTAACATTGCTAATAAAAACATTGTGTTTAGAATGTAGATTAACTAAGAATGGATTAACATTGCCTTCATTTTTCCATTTTTTTGTTTTGTTTAAATTCAGTTTTGACACACATTGTTCTTCATACAATTTCAGACTTCTCTCTTTAATTAAAAATTGTCTGTTGTCTGTGTCTTGTTGACTAAAAGTTTCTACAGTGTTTGTACATGTATTTGGCTTTAGCTGCATGATAATATACATTAGAACCTCTTTTGGGTGGCCACCCCTTTGGGAGACCACCTGCCTGTGCAGACCAATGTTACAATGATGCTGGGTTGCACTTCTTCACCGTCTGAAGCTTCTTTTTGGGTGACCACCTCTCTTTTAAGACCACTCTTGTCTGGCCAGAGGGGTGGTTGCCCAAAAGAAGTTGTACTGTACTTGTGTGTTTCAGGTGATGATGATTCTTACCCTGGTCTGTGCATTAGCGGTGAGTGCACCTCTCAAGCATTGGTTCCAAAACAATAATACAATTAGCAATTCTACAGAGATGTATAATTTTAGTATTGAAATACAGAGGTATAACAGTGAATGCAGCCAGACTTGAATTCAAGATGAAATAGTGGAAGTAGTCAGTCAGTGTAGTACAGTGGTGAGAAACAGGAAAAACAGCCACAGGGTTGCACATTTTCCACAGCTTCTGTAGGACAAAGTGTCCTGGAAACAGCAAAGTGATAGGACACAGTGTCCTGACCACTTAGTGGCAATAAAAAATTTTAAGAGGACAAATGTCCGCTTGAGGTGGGAAAAATAGGACATTTGAAATTTTTATAGGTCAATGTCCTGGGACCGACTTAAATGTGCAACCCTGCAGCCATACTGGGTTTCAGTTAAGCGTTCGTCACAGTACCTGTAAAGGCGATGGTAAATCAGTAAAGGAGATGATAAATCTCAGAAAGGTTGGAGAGAAAGGTATATACATGTGTGTTTCTTTGATTTTTAACAGGTAAAGAATGCCGCCCTGGCCATTATTTGTTGCGTGCTTCAGTTCCTTGCTCTCACGTGGTACTCATTGTCCTACATTCCATACGCTCGGTGAGTCATTTTTTGTTGTCGTCTTTCAAGCTTTATTGCTTTCATTGTGTTGTGTTTTGGGTTTTTTTTTGGTTTGGGGTTTGTTTTGTTGTTGTTGTTTTTTGTTTGTTTGTTGGTTTGTTTGTTTTTTGGGGGGGGGGGGGGGGGGGTCTCGGATTATTTTGGCCAGCTAGAGAGAAAGGGAACAATCAACAAACTTTCCCATCAGTATAAACATATGAATCTACTTCTCATGGCAACACAGACCTTCCATTGTCAGTTAATGTACATATTTTTAACACTGTTCTACAGTTTTTCACACTTTCGGCACGTTTTTCTTAGCCACATAAATAAATACATACCAAGACCAAGTAGCAGCTGACCGCTTTCGAAAAGAAAATGCTCACCAATGAGAACACTCTCTCTCTCTCTCAATTCATGAACTGCTGTTACAAGGTTGCTTTAATTCAAATTTTTATTGAGCATGTCATAAGTAGGTCTTGTTTATGCTCAAACTGTTTCTCCGTATTTCCTCCAATACAATGAAATACATGTAAATCAAAGGGAATGATGTTGATCTCATGACAACATTGATTAATCTGGTCAAACAACTGTTTGAAATTGAATAGTCTCCCAAGAGACGGTCTTGGCGATACAGATTAGTTTGATGGTATGATGAAGGGTGTCCACACAGAGGCACCAGATCAAACCCAAAAATGGCTAATGGTCTGCCCAGTGCATTTTAGTGTGGTGTTGGTTGTATCATTTTATGTGTATTTTTTATTTGATGTGTATTATTGTTTTGTTTGTCCAACACACCTAAATTTCCCTCTTGGATAATAAAAATGTATTGATTGATTGATTGATTTTAAGTCTCTGAAGGGAAAACTTACTGATGTAGATGATGTGTGTGTGTGTGTGTTTATTGTTTGCTCTTTTTCTGTTTTAGGGATGTTGTGAAGAAGTGTTTCTCAGCGTGCTTGGATTGATTGCAGCTTCAACATTGTCATCATCAACATAGTGTGTATATAAGTATACAGAATGTCATCTGTTGTATGTCTTTACTGTGTGGTGGTGATATACTCTACCGCTGCTTCGGGAACAAAATTACTGTGTTCTTTTGGACAAGGAAGTGGGTTTTGTTGCTGATTCAAGGATAACACTGAATCCACTGTCTTATTGTGCTATTGATGAGGATGGTGACTACATTTTAATCACAGCTGTGTTTCAGTGGACGCCATTGACATTCAGTTGTATAGTTAGCTCACTGTGGGGTGTAAATGTACCTCACTCATTTGCAGGGAGAGCAAATGTGGCTCCCTACTCAGTAGGTCGATTCCACTCCCGCTGTGTGGGCCAGTAGTGATTGCACCCTAACCTTCAGCCTTGTCAACTCTCATGATATTTCTGCCCTTTTTTTTTTTTTTTTTTGAAAACAAGCTGGTTACAAATTACAACAGATTCAGTGTTCCTTGTTACACGTGTTTTCAATTTAGGCTGAGATTTCAGAATCTGATGCAGAGATTCTGAGGCTGTATGTCATTGATTTTTACAAAATGACACTCTGAATTTGATAGAGAGGTTCAAAATGACCCTCCGTATTGAAAGTTGTAAGGAACAATGAGATTTTTTTTTTTTTTAATGCATATATGCATGTATATCTTCACCACCTGATGGCTACAATCATTCAATGTTTTGCGTAAGTTACAGTCATAAAATGAAGTCAGCGTTTACGTGACTGTATCCTGTGAGACCCAAAGCCAGGGTACATGAGCATCCCATCCCACAGACCGGGAATTGCCCCATTGGATGGAGAACTGGGATAAATTTGTTGCCTCCCGCGAATGACAGGGGTACATTTACACACATTATTGGGTGGACCATACCAAATGAGTGTCATTGACAAGTGTTCTGGCATATTCATTATTCATGCATTTCATTTTGTGTTGGTTGCGCACCTACGAAATTTTAGGAAGGGAATGATAATGCTCTGAGAATATCCCTGTTACAGTGTTTGGTGCAGTACTCCTGCATCCCCCCCCCCCCCCCCCCACACACACCTCCTCTGAGTGTAGCTTTACTGTGCAGACACTCACTTGTAGAAATGACCTGTGCGTTGATGCTCCATACGTAACTAATGTGGAAGACTCTGCTTTTCTTGGGAAATTAGGTGGGCTTTCAGAATAACACACTGAACTTTGCAAAGCTCAGGGGAAAATTTTGTTTTCCACTGTGGCATAACCTTGCTTGTTGAGTTCAGCTGTGCGCATTTGCATTAGGTTGGTTACCGGTACCCTGCTGTAATCAAGCGTTGTTATAGTGCTGTGACACACACAAATATTTCACATGTAAGTTGTGGATTGTTGTACTTGTGCAAGCTCCTGTATGATGTCATTTCAACTTTGATAAGATAATGGATCTAATGAAAGAAATGATCATTAACTACCACTTCCTGGGGCTTTTTGCGCAATGTCACAAATGTGTTCTTGCAAAAAGGTGGGACTTCTTGCACAAAGCAGTGGCATTTCAGGTGTAGGGAAAGCTCACTTCCATCAGATGTTTCAGGGGAAACCACTCCGAATTCACCACTGGTTCCAGATGTATTATCAAACGGCCACACAGTTTCTGCTTTAGGGGACAAAAATGTGTTATAAACTTTGTTGTTAGTCGTGTACATGAGAACCCCCTAGTGCTTACTGATAATAACTCCCTTCATTTCAGTCACACTTAATTACTTACGTGGGAACCAGTGACATTGTCAATTCTTTTCAACAGACAACTTCAATCCATGAATCATTCAACCTGTATAATGTATTATTTATGGCTGTCTTCATCTGCGTCACCAGTCTGTGTCGTGTATATATTTTTATGAACTTAGATTTCACGCTTCTTTGTTTTCAGCAGTTAGTTACCACTGGAATTGTTTGGTAGCCTCATCATCAGCTTGTGCTCGATGTAGTTAATTTCATGCAATTCATGCCTCACAATAATAATAATAATAATAGTGGAGATTTTTAACGCGCCCAACCCAGGGGCTGGCTCTAGGCGCTTTACAATATAACGGGGGGGGGGGGGGGGGGGGGGGGGGGGGGGGCAGCAACAACCCGCGAAAATAAAGACTGATAAAATAAAAAACCCCGCATTGTCTCCCTGCAGGCAACAGAGACCATGGCAGTAAGAGAGCGGGGACCCCAGCATCCTGCCCAACCACAGGATGTGGGGAACCCAACCCAAATAAACCATCTTACACACACACACACACACAGAGTGTACAAGACAATAATAAGCTGGGTTGAATTACTGGGAGGAGAAGAGGTGCGTTTTCAATTTAGCTTTGAATGTTGCCAAGGACTGAGCGTGGCGGATGTGGGAGGGAAGGCTGTTCCATGTGACTGGGCCAATGTACGAAAAGGCTCGTTGGCCTTGGAACTTTCGACGACGGACGGGTACAAGCTCAGTTTGCGAAAGCCAGCCATCAGTTATTTTTGTTACAACCGAAGTTCAAGCACAGCATAAAGAAATCAGCAGTAGAGAACAAAGTAAACCTACTTTATCATTCTCTTTCCTGTATTACATTCCTGAAGTATATTTGCAGCTAAAAATCGGTGGTTAACTGTCCCTGTACCATAGCGTCTTACGTTTCTAGCCCGCAACCCCAAATTGATGCAACAATGGTGGGTCAACCTCCCATAGGTTCTGCATATTGAATTTGAAATATTTTGTAAAAAAGTGGTTGAAATATTAGACTATTGATTCATTAGCTTTAGAGGTGCATGTAGGTTATAGTAATGCCGGAAAGGAGACTGAATGATTTAGTGAGTTGCATGTTATGTGTAGAATGGTAGAGCTTGTTTGCCTGTTTTACATTTTCAGGTTCGGAATTTATTAGGTTATCGTTGGGTGAAAGGGGATTATGAATATATATATGTACCGGCAACTGTATGTTGTAGATGTCTTTTGTTACAAGAAAACTTACTTCCACATACCGGTACCTTGTCAACAGATGTGTTGATCATTGCCTTTTCAGTTTGCAGGTTGTTCAAATGTGATCATGTGTAACCTGTAGATGTGGAGGTTGGTGGTGTAATTTTGACTTGGGCTCAGACACTGATCGTGCCTAAGACAGAGTAACAATCTGAAATATATATTCTTGGCTATTTGTTTTTATTCATTTTTGTCAAAATTTCTTCAGATTCCATGTAGGTTAACAATCATGCTCAAAAAGTAGTAGATATGGTACATTTCTATTGTGCAAAACTATTTTTCAGATCAGAGGTTGGTTCTATTTTGTGAAGATATTACTTTGCCAAAACTTGCTGCTTGCACGTTTGTCATTACCTGTGCCTTAGCTAAATAATCCGTTTTCTGATCTACGCTCCGTATATTTTGTCAGGAATAATACAATTGTGCTCCTTAACCTTGTACTTTTCTGAGAGGAAATATTGCATCTGAAATCAAAAGGTTGTTTGTTGCACTCCTATTACATGTTCTGCTGTACATGTTTGTATAAAACGCATTGTGTGAAAAAAACAACTCATGCCTCTTGTTATTGTATGATTTTTTTGTTTCAGCTGTCAGGTTTGTGAAGAAAGTATTACTAGCATAAACTCAGACTAGGCAAAGTTTTCTCTCTCGTGTGGTTTGGATGTGTGTGAGTGATTGAATGACAGTGGGATTTCAATTGCAGTCACAGTTGATGCATGTACATGTACTGACAGCATCAACATGCTTCACCCACACGCACACAAAACTACAACAAACATCAACACACCTTCAAAGAGTTGAGAAAAACTGGCTGCATTATTAGTCTGCACCATACTATGCAGAAACATTTAATCAATGGCAAAAGCTATGTGCCATAAAAATCTGTCAAAGCAGCTGACAGCATCTGTACATGTATATAATCCATGAAGACTACACATCCGAGTCTTTCAATTCTCTCCATGTAGCTGACAGTCTTGTGTCAGTTAGGGATCCTGGGGTTTTGCACACTGTTGCAACATCTGCCATACAACTACAAGTCTGTACCACATACGACGTCTGGCGTGATTCAGTTCTGGTCTTCTGGGGTCACCTTCACACCTCTCCTGATCTGTCCCCAGCCAATTAACCTGGTGAAGGAAAAGAAAGTTTTGTTAAACTGGATGAAAGGAAACAGAACTTGAAAATGGAAACTTCTTTCCCTTTTTTTTTGTGTGCAAATGCAGGGGTGCCACTTTTCCGGCTGTGGCCGGAATTCTGGCCTGGGAAAATCAGAACGTGCTGAGTTCCGGCTTACAGGGGTGGCTTTTTTCCAGTTACGGCCGGAATTCCGGCCTGGGAAAATTCAGAACGTGCCGAGTTCCGGCTTAGCAACGTGCTCGCAACGTTTGTTCCGGTTTGGTTTGATTGTCATCCAGCTCCACTGGCTCCCTGAGTCTGCCTTTCCGGCCATTCAGATTTTGAGGGTCAGTTTTCCGGCTTTTTGTCACTCAGAAAGTGGCACCCCTGCAAATGTCCACAAGCTGGTGCTCAACCTATCAATGTAATGCACTGCAGGCACCACAGGAATCTTACCTCCAGTGTTTCTCCACTCTGCGACTGAGGGCGATCTTCTCTCCAATCTCTGTGCACACTGGATTGGTCAGGCCGATTTTGGCCAAATCAGCTTTCACAGCCAGCACACGTCCACCAGTAGACAAGGAGCCAATGTTCACCATCAAGATTTCATTCTTTGCCAACTTCTGGACCTGTTGGACATCAAAGACAGTGAAAAACATTATAGCTACTACCCAGTGAATTGTGACTGATGACAAGAAATAACAATCAATCATTGCTCATCAAAACAAAGCAACAGCAGGAAAAAAAAAAAAAACACTTCTAGCACAGAAAGGTTAATAACATTAGAAAAGACAACTGCTCAAGTGAAGAAGCAGCGCCTTTGTTTTTTATGGGTTTTTGTTGTCTTGTCTGGCTTTTTCTAGATTCATCAGATATATAATCTATTCATGATAACATTGCCGACAACGATCTGCTCAAGACAGAAGAGGAAGAGTTACGAACCTTGGCGCCTTTTTTGTCTCCCTCTGTTTTCACACCAAGCAGACGTCGCAGCAGGAAGAAAGAGATCTCCAGCTCAGTGTAGATGTCTGGCAAGGCTCCCACAGCTCCTAGCACCTGACCCACCAGTCGGTCAGCACGGCACAGTGTTGGATCAATCTTGGTACCCACACCTGCAAACATTTCACGTACAGACAATCTGAATTAAAAGCATCCTGATCCCTACATTTCAGGGTGTGGTCCCCCCCCCCCCCCCAGTTCTTTTTTCGGTTCCTTCTTTTTCTTCGGGTGGGGGGTGCTTACATCCTTTCATTTTACTGTTGTAAAATCACGGATAACTGCCCTACGGATAAAAGGCTTTGAATTAAGTGACCTGTCTGACACAATGTATATGTATATATATCTGGTGAACCCCACAAGCAGAGCTGCCTCTTGCACACCTCTTTGGCACTGACACTGCCATTTTGCCAAATGTAACTTACCACGAAACTGAAGCGCCTATAATGATGCAGCAAGAGGACTATAACAACTACAAAGGATCTGCTCACCAATGAGTCCACCAGGGACAGCATACTGCAGATCGTTCTGTTCAGCATAGAGAGAAACAATTCTGGACAGGATGGGGCGACAGGTCAGCTTTCCTTCCTGGTCGCGGCTCACAATGCCTGGACGCACTTCAATCTCTTGACCAACCTGACGACAACAAAGATGTCTCAGAGTCATGGGCATTAGAACACAACTGTGTGGGTGTGTGTGTGTGTGTGTATTGGTCGTTGACACTGTTTTTCTTTTCTTTCTCTACGGACTAGTTTTATCCCTTTGCCCATCTACACAAATCACAGTCACTATCAGATTTTCTATTTTTCTCAATCTCTAGAATAAAAGTAGTCATGTTACATGAGGCAGTCCCTCTTTCTCTGTGACCCAATGGCTTTCCCATGCACATCTCTGTCTTCGTTTTTCTTTTATGCCTCCAGTCCAAAGGGTGCGGGAAAAAACTAACCAGACTGACCTGTAACTGTACAGCTGTTTAGTTTCAAGCATGTACAGCACAAAGACTAGCCTGCCTCAAACAGTCATACCTTGAGAACACCCCTTAGTATACTGCCTCCTGCCACTCCTCCCTGGAGGTCGTCCACCTCGCAGCCAGGTTTGTTGACGTCAAATGACCGGATCACTGCAAAACAAGCAATTGATTTATAATATAAAACCTTTAAACAGGAATCCAGTGATCTGCGAGTGTGCAGGGAAGAACATCAAACCTCAACATAAAATTCATGTCAAGTGTTTAGGCAGACTGCCAAACTGTCCTGATCACATAATGCAAATTCACAACTCACCGATGAGACGTGGCTCAGAGGTGAAGTCCCTCACAGGTACAGGAATGCGCTTGTTTATATACTCGCAGATCACGTCTATGTTGTACTTGAGCTGGGCTGACACTGGTATGACAGGTGCACCCTCAGCTACTGTGCCTGCAAACAAAGGAGAGAAAAAAAACACATTAAAAACTAAAAAAGCAATGAAGATTTTGTCTGCCAGCTTTATTTGAACTGCCTACCCAAACTGCACTGCATGTGAACATAAGCCGACAGTACTGACTTGGTACATGAAGCATGGCACAAAAGTAACATTAATAATACAAATATTACCAATGCATTATACCAAGGCTGTGGTCAATTTAATTAAACCCTTCCTGCTCACCATCAGCCAGAACCTTCGCAAAACCACATCAGCACAACATCTCTGTCTATTTAAAGTTCCCAATGCTAAACCTAAAGTTCTGTTTTTTCAGAACAACCCGAGCTTCAGTATTCCTCAGTTAAGCTGCTACATGTATCAAATTTACGAATTTACCTTTCACGAAGGCCAGGATCTGCTCGTACTGTTCCTTTGCCTGTGTCTCCTTGACCAGATCAATTTTATTCTGTAGGATGAGGATGTGCTTCAGCTTCATGATCTCCACAGCTGCTAGATGCTCTGAGGTCTGTGGCTGGGGACAGGACTCGTTGCCAGCTGACAAACAAAGAAACAACGCACATCATTAATATGCACAGCACAAGACAGCCAGCCAGCCATGAACTCCTGCATAGGACTCTTGTGGCTGATCAATATGCACTCAAACATTATTCAAATTCAATACACCTCGTGGCTGTTGGCAACAGAATCTAGCCACCACCAATTCAATATTAAACAAGTAAACCAGGGAAGTTGATATACAGACAAAAGGCAGGACCATTTGTACAGCTGCTCACCAATCAACAAAAGTGCTGCATCCATCACAGCTGCTCCGTTCAACATGGTTGCCATAAGGATGTCGTGGCCAGGACAGTCCACAAAGGACACATGCCTGAGAGGGAAAAAAAAGTGTTATCAAACATCTCTGAAAACTACAATGAACATCACACCCTGCTGAACAAAAATATATTTAATTTTCTCAATCATTTAAAACCTTTTTGTTTGATGATGTGTGTGTGTGATGTGAGGGGTGGCTGGGCTCATGTGGGGGACATCAAAAGGCAGTGAACATGTCAAAACACGCATGGCACACTTACAAACATGAATTGGAGAGATACTGAAAAAGTTCCTCTGAAAGAAAACACACACACACACACACCACTGCTCACCTCAAAACCCTAAACTTCCCATTACAGCCTGGACGATCACAGGGAAATGCGTCTTCTTTGGAGCTGCCACAAGATCTGTAGCACCCAGGTCGTGGGCAGGCATCATTATCGCATTTATAGATCTGCAAAACAAGAGCGAAAACCAACTCTTGAATAAATTAGAAGGAAACTGAGTTCACAATTTCAGAGTTAGACCTACAAACTAATTTTTAAAAAAAAACAAAAAAAAACCCCACTAAAACTAAAAAGGCATGATGTAGCACCCAACCACGCTTACTTTGAGTTTGACCACACTGCCTTAGTTTCTCAAAGAAGTATGTTCCCTGTCCACCACTACCACGATCTAACTACAGAAATCATCATTTAAAAGTCAGCAGATGACGACACCAGCAATGCGTTCTGAGGTCGGCAATTATGCACTCTAAACTGTGCGTACTGTTCAAAAACTTACCTTTGCATTGGCGTAACCCAGTTTTATTGTAATGTTTCTTTCCAGTTCATTCTTGAATCGTACAGTCTGAAACACAGATTGTCTAACTCAGTCACCTCTACACTGTGTTCTTGCACTATCAAACAGAACTTGCAAAACTAACACAGGAATGAAAACTTTCCAAGGGACTAAGCACATGGAAATGAATATGTATGCCAACAACAGTAATGATCAGGGCCCAGCACTGAAAGATTAACTATTTATATAAATATTAGGCTGGGGTCCAGGGGCCGCTTAGGTCCGTGTAGGGGCAACACCCAATTTGGGGGGGGGGGGGGGGGGTAAAGCACCCCAGCTGCTCACAAGTTTCATGACAGATTTTGGAAACCTTACCTGAAAGGTGGTTTTACAATTTCAACATTTTTTATCAGTGTATAAGGGTAGGCCCTGAATAATATGAGTACATGCGAACCACCAAATTACACAAATTATGTAAGATGGTACACTGGTAGAACACTCACCTGTACACCAGATATAGCTTTGACAACTGTGGACTTTCCATGGGCCACATGGCCAATGGTACCTAGGATGGGAACGGTTAAAGGTGAACTTGTTTCAAAACAAACAGCTGTCATACAATCTGAAGAAATCTTATTTTAAACCGATGGATACCACTATTACCAGAAAGCACAGTTTCTCCATGGAAAAACGCACTGATACTATTTTGTTTATCAACTGGTTATGATCCTTAAGATGGGGACAGGAAAAAGTTGTGATGGGAGGATCAGCCCTGTTTTAATTTTTTTCATGATGCTAGGCTAATGCAAGAAGCCATTTTTGTCCGCTTACAAAAATATTCAACACTTTCTGTCAAGTATTAATACCAATAATCATTATTAGACTCACAAACTGTAAACAATAAACAAAAAAGATTGTACTGATAGTGATACTAGTGATACTGCAAAAAAAAACTAACCTATGTTGATTGTCGCCTGTCTGCTGATAACATCTGGACTGAGAGGCGTGAGCTTTGAAATGTCCTGCAAACAAACCACTAATGCATAAAATGAGCACAAAACATGAAAGAAGCGCTGGCGCGAATCAAGATACTCTGCGCACACAGAGTAAGTGCGCTGAAGGCCGAAACTGAAAAAGCGCATGCATTTGTTTCAAGTCAACGTGCCTTCCTGTCAGGTTACCGGCGAGATCAGCTGTTCTATTTTCGTGCCCCTAAGCGCCTACAGATCATCATAAACAAGTCATTTATAACTGTTTCGTGTAAATCTGATTCAAGTGTAACATATCCAATCACAATCATACCAAGGTATTGAGGTCCTGCTTGGACAAATGTGGTTGTCTAGTCTCAAACTTGTGAACTTCGTCTTCTCCAGCCATGTTGCAAATCTGATGCAAGTATATCCCACAATGCAATTTCCACTTCCTGTGGAAGAAAAAAGGAGCCAACCAAAGGAGTGTTTACTCTAAACTGCGGTCGCGCTCTTGGCCTAATTTCGGAGCTCGCGGCCCACATGAAACATGGACGAAAGTGGAGAAAGAGAAATTTCATCAGATTTTCAGTTGTTTATTTTGAAAAAAAGCTTACCACGTTCACGTAATTGACGTGGAAGCATCCCCCTTACGCAAACGTTCCCCATATGAACCATCTTTGCAAATTTTAGCATGGATTTGCTGTGGATCACGACGAAGCACCAAAGAGACTGCGAGTTTCCCAGAGTGTAATCATTGATCGGAATGAGTCGAAGTGTGACTGACTCAAGTATATAAATATAGCGCACATGTTGCTACCAGTACTGTTAGCTACGGAAAGCAAAAAGACGACATGCTGCAAACAACATGGATTGCTTTGTTGTTGGGCTTTTGGTCTTCATTGTATCTCCTGGATGCTTTCTTGAAGGTACATTATACATGTATGTGTATGTATACTGCAAAAATAGTACAGTGGCATGGAATGTAGATGACATGGCATAGTAAATGGCTTGTTATACACTACTTTGCAGTTTACCAGTTTTCTTATTTCTCCCGTATTCTTCTCTTTATGTATAGAATTTGTTGTGTCAAACAATCATACAATATGCAGCCAAGCCAGTAAATATACATGTACCACTCATGTGGGGAACTATGCACACCAGCCACAAATTTCTTCAAACCAACAGGATCTGATTGACCTGGAAGTTCAGTTTACTGTGTTCTTAGTATCACGCAAGATCAGTGCAAATATAAGGTGAAAGTACAGTGAAACTTGTAAACACTTACCTGTCTCCCTCCAACAACTGTTTTTTTTCCCGGTATTACAGTGAGAGTAGATTTTTACAGCACTTTGTTCAAATACAGCCAGTTAGTATTTTCAGCCACATAGTTTTGTATGTGATGGTGTCCTGAAAGTGTTCGAACTAATATTCTGCCTGCACACTGTAGTGTTCATATCTGATGAAACTGCTGTACAGAACAGTATTTATAGCTCACCACTAAGGCACCATATAGACTCTTCTTTCCATTGAATCCATGGATGTTTCCTTTCGGGGTCAAGAATGTCAAGGTACCAGCAGTCTCTAGTTCACAGTTATTTAGTTAACTGAGATACCTTGATAGAGCCTATCTCAACAGTCACTGCTGACAATGCAGGGTTGTTGTTATTGTTTTGTTTCTTTACTTCAGTTCAGACCATTAATTGTAGCATTAACAATAGTAATTCACTTGTTCCTCTGTAAGTGTAATAGCTAATATTAGACATTTGGCAGTTTCATAGCAATTTCATCAGCTGCAAATTAGAACACACAGGTGCATACCCAAAGGAGTTCTCCTGAGTTTCATAAGATCATTTTCCACTTTCAGAACATTTATTTGAAAAGTATATAATATATATTTCTCACCAGTATTTCTCTTTTCATATAGAAAAGTTTAGTCAAACAATTACTGTAGGAAATTTAGGGTTTTTTTTTTAGGAAATCAAGAAAGAACCATGAAAAAAAGTATGTGTGCATTGTTGTTTTTTTTGTTTGTTTTTTTTTTGGGGGGGGGGGTTGATTTTTCTTTTGTTGTTTGGGGTAGGTTGAGAAGGGGGGTGGGGGGTTTGCTAGATTTAATGCCATCAATGATCATGGAGCCTGTTATAAACTTAACAGAGCATGCATGACTGTCATCTGTTTCCTCCTTTGTATGTCTAAACCTCTCCATACAAAAACAGACAAATTTTATACATGTATATATGTCACTGGCACAGAGTATTTGAAGTTTTGGGGGAAAAAAATCAATGACAAGAAAGTAACTAAAGCAACTAAAATTCAACTCCTATAGGTAAACTTTGCTTTTGGTTTAAGAAACATTATTACTGCATTAATTGAAATATTCTTCTTCTTTTTTTCTTTTCTTTTTTCTCTCCCTCCAGAGCAAAAAGTCATCCTCCAGGCAGTACCTGCACTTCCTTGACAAGACTGGTCTGTCGGTCTCCATCTGCCAGCTGCGATGGTACTCCCCAGCCTTCAATCGATGTTTCCTTCGCTTGGGCCAGTGGCGGCCAGCCTTCCTGCGCCTGTGGTTCACAGCAGGGGTGTTCTTTGCCCTGGTGACCATGCTGCTCTCTGTGTTCTTGCTGTCTCTCCTCGCCTTCAATACTGTGCGACAGAAACCTGTAGAGCAGCAGGTCCTCACGCCAGTGGTAGGTGCCATGATTGTTAGCCGCTTCCAGGTTAAACAAAAAACAACAGAAAATTTAACTCTAGAACTAGTTTAGTTCGAGGTTAGACTCTAACCCTGGGCTAAAATCCCTAACCTCGACTTTTACATGCGGGCCCTGGACACCAAAAAGCAATTTAGTACATGGTGTCCTGACAACACACAATCAATAGGACTCCGTGATCCTACACACACACACACACACACACACACACACACACACACACACACACACACACACACACACACTGATGATCTTTGCAGACTCATGTCTTTGCAGTCATTCACAGAGGAGCAGTGGTGTCACAAACCAAGGCAGGGTCAGTTTGAAAATTGCTGTGCTAGTGAATTTTCCTTTTGCATGTGATTCCACTTTCAGATGCCAGGAGTGAACTTGCCGAGCAGTCAGATCTGGTATTACTTGCTGACGCTGCTGGTCTGTGGGATCCTTCATGAGGTTGGCCATGCAGTGGCTGCTGTCAGGTAATCCATGCAGTACAGTACCTGCAGTTCAGTCTTTTTTCTTTCTGTTTGTCTCGCTCAATATTTGTTTTGCGTCATTCTGCTGTATTTGCAGCAAAAGGTAATAAAGAAAAATTACGGTTAAATCTGTCACTTTTTTGTGTGTGTGCATTCTGTTAAACTGAGAGCATACAGACTGGGGAATTTTCAGTCATATGGCAGTTTTCAGCCAAATTTCCTATCCTTTCAGCAAAAAAAAAAAAATCTGAGTTTCAGCTGAAAGAAAAGAAAGGAGGAAAAAGGTTGCACACACTGTCATGTATCATGATACTGTATGTAATGCCATATGGGGCAGTCTAACTTCATTTTTTGAAGACTTGCATGTGGCTACCAAGGCAGTATTTTACTTCTGGGTGCCAGGAGAGGCTACTAAACGCCTTTAAATATGCTAAAATTTGTTTTCTTAAGTGGGTCATTGCCCCCATAGTTCCCTAGCAGGGCGCTGCCTCTACACCCCGGTCTAGGTTTTGGTCTTTTTTAACTTGGCAATTCCCCAGCCTGAGCATAGCTTATCATGGCTTTCAATATTTGTCACATCCACATAGAAGGTGCTGGCTAGCGTGCATACCACCTACGATCATGCTGTTTGCATATTCATACTATACATGTGTGTATGCATCCCTATACCCCCCTGATGGGGTTTCTGGAAATAAAGTGAACTGCACTGAACACATTCCACTGTGAAGCAAGTGTAAAATTTTAAAAGTTTTGTTTTGCATATGCATGTAGTGGTATCTGTGATTGACAATTTGTATTCCAGAGAACAAGTGCGGGTGAACGGCTTTGGCCTGTTCATGCTCATCATGTACCCGGGCGCCTTCGTCGACTTGTCTTCCGAGCACCTTCAGGTGGTGTCACCACTGCGTCAGCTGCGTATCTACTGCGCCGGAGTTTGGCACAACTTCATCATCGTTGTCACAGCCATCCTCATTTTGTGGTCTCTGCCAGTGGTTCTGTTGCCCTTTTACTCCACTGGCCATGCTGTTGCTATCACTAGTGTGGCAGAGGTAATAAAAAAAATTATGTTGACATCTGCCTGCTGAGTGCAGGCTGTTCTCATTCCCTCAGATTGCTGATCACTGTACTATATTACTTGCTGGAAATAGCACTGTCATAACTCTAATTTATGCAGCGAATAACACTGCTGTAACTCCATTCTTTGCATGACTAGTGTTATGACAGTATTATGCATGGATTAGAGACACAACAGTATTTTTCCAGGCAGCGATATTCCCACAGTCCAGTCATTGTTATGTCCTGTTTATCCAGAAGAGAGACACATGCAAAGTAAGTGTAATGCAGACTGCACTACATTATGGCTGATTTGTCTACATGTACTATGAGTCTGTCTACCAATATTTCAGGTTGTAATAAGGGACATCACATGCATGTTATCTGCAGGCGCTGGCGCCTTAACTATTTTTCCAAGAAAATGGCTGGCCTGTCTATCTGCAAGTTTTCTTGGAGTTCCATGTACCAGATCCTCTGAGGTCTGCCACCACCATGTTCGTGTTTCACTGTACAGAACTGTTCCTTTTGCTTCGTAAAGTATGATTACTTTTTCTTGGGCCTCTTTCTCTAAACAATTTTTTGCGGGCAAACAGAATTCGAAATGTTTTCCTTGCTGATGCTGTATGCTGATGATTCTCCCTTCCCCGTCCCTTCGATGCATTTCAGAACTCTGCTGTGTCGGGCCCTCGGGGTCTGATTGTGGGGGAGTCACTGACAGGAGTTGGTGATTGCCAGGTGAGAAGTGTGGAGGACTGGCACGAGTGTATCTTGACCAGCATGAAGGAGCCATCCCTCGGCCATTGTCTGCCCGTCCACCTGATCAAGGAGCTCAACACCACACCCAAAAGTAAGGAAAACATGACTGTTATATCACATGGGGCGGTCGGTGGTCTAGTGGTAAGAGACTTGTCACCAATGTGAGAGGTCAGGGGTTCGAGTCCCACTCGGGGCAAAGAATTTTTCCTTGTATGTGGCACCGTTTATTCGGTCTGATCGTCGGGGGTTCTCTCCGGGTACTCCGGCTTCCTTCCTCTCTGCTTTGAAAATGTTCAGCCCACCAAATTTGAAAAATAAATGCAATTCTAAATTCCAAAATTTAAATAACTGAGCTGACCCTTCACACCACGTGATTATAATGTGTTTATGTCCAGTGTGTGAGAGAATGCGTGTGAGTCACGTGAGCGTGCGTGATGGGTTCAGTTCGCGGCACTTTGAGCCATTTCACGAAATTGGGTAAAACGCCTGTACAATACTCTTTATTTATTATTAAAACACACCAAATTGCACAGGCTTTAGTCTAATGCTAACAATTTTCTTCCCAAAACAAGTGTTTTCTCATCTGAAGCACTTAAAATCATGCCCAAATGCACCAAACTGCACAGATTTTAGTCTTGTTTGTTTAGGCCCCTGGCTCCACGTGGAGCATAGGCCATCGACAACCCTTCGCCATCACACTCTGTTCTGGGCTGTTCTTGCCACTCCAGTCCAGTTGGTCCCCTGCTTGCATAGCTCTGCCTCAGTGTCCCGCCTCCAGCTGTTGCGAGGCCAGATTTTTGTCTTATTTGAAAAATATTCTGGGGGAGCATGTTCCCAAACACTCCTAGCAAAATGCTTTGAAGACACACGATCTTGGCTTTGCTACTTCTTCACTAAATACTACATATGTTTCAACTTCGTTTGGATCATAGACTATTCTAAGCCCTGCATACGAAAGAGAGAGGATAAATGATTGTTGCGATTGACTGTCATTACCTAAAGTCTTCATCAAGAGTGCACAGTTTGTTCAAAATTCAACTTGTGCATGATGAAAACATTTATTTCAGATTTGTTGCCTCCCTTACACTCACAGCATCACACAGCAAGCTGTAGACTTGAAAGTCTCAATACGTATAACATTCATACAACAACGTGTGGAAAACTTTTCATCAAGTGCGCTGACTGTGTGCATCAGAATCAGTCAGTTGATTCTTTCTGATAAGCTCACCACGTACGAAACATCCCGCACTCTCCGCTCATTCTCAGAAAAGCTACTTAAGGTCCCCCGGGTCAGCCTCAAAACATTTGGCCAACGTTCTTTCAGTTACAGTGCCCCCCACGTTTGGAACTCCTTGCCATCTTCCCTGAGAAACATCCCTTCCCTCCTACAGTTTAAAGCAGAACTCAAAACACATCTTTTCAAACTAGCTTTTAATCTTTAAGTACAAGTTAAATTTCATCGCCTGTATTGATGTGTATAATGTGTGCATGTGAATGTTGTGTGTATGCGTGAGCAAAAGCGCATTGAGTGCTTTAAAGGCAGAACTCCGCACTCTACACGTGTAATATATTATTATTATTATTGGTTGGGTCACCATTACAGCTTCTGAAACCATTGTGGCAACTCTGGTCGGTGTATATGTTGTTCTAAAAGTGTACCGTGTACTGAGCAGGATCACACTATGTATTGTGTCCCCTGTCTCTCTCTCTGTGTCTCTCATGCAACTGTCATTTCTGTTCCCAGATTGGAGCCAGCCTTTAGAGGGAGAGATTGATTGCTGTAACATGACCAGCGACACACACTTGTGCTTTCTGTATCACACACGAACCAGTCAACATGCAGTGAGTTGAGTTTGTGTTTTGGATTTTGAAAATGGAGGGGGTGCGGGGGGTGTAGTTTGTTATCTGTTGATTGGCTGGTTGCTTCTTTGGCTTATATTTTTTTTTAGTTAATACCTATATAAGATGGTTTGTTTTTCGTCCAACAGCATTTTGCGTGTCTGCCAGCGCGGACAACAACAGATCGGCCTGTGTGCAAGTTGCAGAGTGACTGTTACCTGCCAGGGACAGAGGTTGCCTGTGTGTACCCATCAGTGGACAATGAGACGAAACTTCTTCGTGTTTTCCATGGCCGCAGACCTCCACTTCTCTTTCTTGGGCATCCTCTAGATCTGTTTTATTCTGGTAATTTTTGGCTTTTGTTTGTTGTTGTTGAAGTTGTGCGGTGTTTCCACTCGACCGATATAAGCTCACTGCCCCTCTTCGCAGCAGTGTTCGTAGGGGTTCACATGCAGTTCTGTGGCCGTTCAGTTGTGTTTTATATGTTTACTCTCCTTTTAGTTTTGTGCTGGACTTTCCCAAAGTAATACGCATAACTCCATGATTCTAAAGCATTCAAGTCCTCAGGGAGTAATCTGAATGGACCTTTTCCCGTTGCTGTGCCTTTTCAGAAGTTTTGACGCTCTAATCTGAAGCGGTTATTTTAAAACATCAGCATAAACACATCTTTAGATTGTAGAAATGTATTAGTACAAATCAGTTTCTGGTTGATAAACAGCCACTTTCAGTCTCTCTACCGACATGAAAATCCAAAGCGTTTTTCCAATGCCATTTTGATTCGGAAAAACGGGGTGCTATGGCGTGGGAACCTGCTGGATGAGCACTCTAGCATAGCATTGGAAAAACGCCTGTACGTTTTGATCCACCCCCTTGACACTGCCTGTCGGATATTTTGTAAACACACCCCCCCAACACACACACACACACACACACACACACACACACACACACACACACACACACACACACACACAACCTTTGATGAATTCAATCAGATTAAAAATTGTCATCTCTAATGTGGTTTTGCCTTTCTGTTTGCAGTGTCAGTCAGTCAGTATGTCCCAAACAGTTCGCTGGTTCCTCTGAATCTTCCTTATGTTGTGGAGACATTCTGCAAGTATCCTTTTGACAAACCGGATTTACAGCACAGTTTGATGTTATGAGTGTTATGGTCAAGTCTGCTATCTGTGAATGCTAAAGATATTCCAAGTATGTTCCACAAGCGGCTGGGTCTTCAAGTAGCCATGAGTGGCAATACTGGAATGTGCAGATGTGCATGTACACGGTATGACTAGCCACATTTTAATTGGGGGTTGGGGTGTGAACAGATAGCATCTGTTTGACTTAGTTAAATTTGTGTCGATAGTGGAAGTACACTTGAACAAAGCAGCGTTGTATCATTTTGTTGTGAATGTATCTCCAGTTTGTAAATCACATATTTTTCAACCCAGATATTAGCCCTTAACTCTTGTCCACAGATATTTGATTTCCCTCTCCGGGGCACTGGTGATTTTAAATGTCGTGCCATGTTATGCACTCGATGGACAGTTCATCTGCCATGCTTTCATTGAACTGGCGCTGCGTTCATCTGTCCCAGACCCTGACCTTCGTGGCGCCATTTACACTCTCATAATCTTGTTTGGAACTCTTTTGTTAGCTCTGAACGTCATTTTTGCCATGTGGGCACTATTTTTATGGTAGCACACGCAAATGATTATGTATGGGCGTGTATGAAAGAGTGGGTTTGAAATCCATATTGTGTTTGCGTGCTTGTTTGCAGTGATGATGATGATTTGTGTGTGTGTGTGTGTGTGTAAGAGAGAGAGAGAGAGAGAAGTGTTCATTTTTGGTTTGATATTGTGGCTGTAAACTAAAGTACATGTACATGTAAGAGTTTAGTCTTCATCTGCTTCAAGAGCAAATGTGAACGTATTTCTTGAGAGAAAGAAATGTCTGTCAACACAGTGAGAGTTTATATTTTGTGCGATAGTTGAAGAATGGAGGCATTGCTGTGGATATGAATTTTACAGATTCTAGATTTTTAATGTGGTTCTCATCATGACTGGTACAACTGGTAGAAGTAGAGATCGGGAAGAAGGGAAGAAGATCAACCGTTCTTGATAGTTATTATAATAAGTAAACTTCATTCCCCCCAACCACCACCACCCAAGTTGTTTACCTCTCAGATTATGTTTTGAAGTGATTTATAAAATACTTGCCAAGAAGCCAACATTTCAAATGAAAAATTGTCAGTTATTGGCAAGATTGGCTTTTAAACAATTATTACATCCTCCCTTTTGAGTTGTAAAATATGGCAGGGGTCAGTTATTAATACGTATAACTAGTGTGTACTGATTTTGTCCTTAATACCAGCATGTGTTTCACTTTCAGTCCATTTACACTCTACTGAGCTCCAGCTGAAAAATTGTGGGTGTATTTTAGTATGTAAATATACATTGTTTTTTGTTGTTTTTTTTGAGTGCATTTTCCGCTACCGTCTTCAGTATGAGCTGTTGCTCATCTCCGAAACGTTTAAATCCTGAAAAAATGCATTCTTATTGCGATGATAGCATGCATACGTACACCATTTGAGGTCACCATGTTTACAGAATAAGCAAGGTATGTACATGTATGTTTCTGGCTGGATCTTGCTGTATTTTACAGATCTATGCGTTTCGATTTTTTGGTTTTTAGTTCCCCTTTATATATCAACGAGGACTCTAAGTATGTGTATACATTTTCAATACTGTGTTTTTAAGTGCATTTTAAGTACCGGTAGCCTTGTGTTGTCATTTTTGTTTCTATTCCTTTGCTTTGTAAATGCAGTCATTGATGTTTAGTGTTGCAGTCTTTAGAAGAACTCAGATGGGACCAGACTTTTCATCATGTATATGGGGACTAATGCAATAAATCTGTATCTTTGTACATGTTGTCGTCATTGGCTCATGGTCACCATGATACGGTGACCATGACATTGAATGACATGAGAATGTGCGAGAGAATGGCGAATGGATGAGCGAGTGCATGTGTGTGTGTCAATGGAGTAAACTTCAGCATCTCTGCAGTTCTCCTGACTGGTAATCTGCATGTTGTTCGTTTGTATTTGGTTCCTGCATGGTGTGTGTGGATGGTTAATTGATTGCATGGGATGCTTTGCACCGTCTCAACGGCCATACACCACATCCTGACAATAGTAACATATAATCATATTTCTCTCCCTCTCTCTCAAACACACACACACACACAAGTGCACACATATTTGCATTGTACAAAATACTTTTATTTCTGCTCTAGGGAAGACAGGAATCTCACTTTACACATAAAACTCTTGAATCCACTAGATTAAAGTTTATCGATACAGTTTTAAGGATGATGAATGGTAATGGCTGACAGTGGATGGCCACAGAGGAAGGTGTTCTATATATGAACTTAAACAGACTGTGCTTGATATAACTTCATGAGTTCATGGCACGTGTTTCGTAATCCACTCTTCTGGACTAAAAGATGTTGTACCATACAATAAGGCTTTGGGCATAATGTTGGATGATCCCCATGAAAAATGGCCTACGGTTTTATGTGTGCAGGGAGATTCTAAAATTTGTACATTCTCTGGAACACTGAAAAAGTTATATTTACACAAACTGAATAGACTATGAAATCAAACTAAATGTTGGCAGTTGTGTCTGTGACATTGCAACAGCAAGTGTAATCTTGCATCTAGTTTTTGATGAGCGGGTAGTGCAAACAGCAAGATGGTGGTCTTTTCATAGTTTGCATATGACAGAAGTGCTAAAACAAAAAAACAATATACTGTGTACACACAGCAATATATTAAACTTTACCAAGAACAATTTTCATATACACACATATGACAATAAAAACATTGCTAACTTTCTCAGAAAATAAAAGTGACTAGCAAATCTATAAAACGCAATTCAAAATCAAAATGTGCTTGTTATGTCACTTGTACAAGCACTGAAGTTAAAAACATACAAGGTAACCTCTCTCCATCCCTTGCATAAACAATTTTATTGCAATTACTTTGCATAAATTAGAATTTCCACAAAATCGAGAACATCATTTCCGTTATACAAAGTGCCAAAATGCCACACCACCAAAGGCTTTCTAAAGAAATGAAACATTTTGCCTACCATTCCAAGCGTAACCTACTGTATGCACGCATTAACTCATTCTACACAGACGCTACCATCATGCGTTTGGCACCAGCTACCTGGATCTCGTGGTGACACTGCACCATGTGGGCCAAGTGATTTTATATGTAGAGGAAGTATTGCCTGGATGTTGTACTTTACTTTGAAGTCACCTTCAGCAGGTTGCCAAGGAAACCTGACAGCAGACATGCTGGAAAGGGAGGTAAAATGTAACCAAACTTACGACTATAGTTGTACCTTGGGTGGAATGAGTTAAACTAAATGTGTAACTGTCCAGTGGAGTCATTTAGATTTTAACCCTGCAGAAACTACTGCTAAGTCACAAATGAGTTTTAAGTTGGCAACAAATTTCTCAAACAAAACTTTTTACATGTCTGCAACTGTTTAAAGCAGATGGCGCCATTTCAAGACAACTGTTGCAAGAAATTCAAGACAACCGTTGCAAGAAACTGCTAATTTTTCAGTCATACAAAATATAAACACGTGTTCACAACAATCGTCAATTGCGGTATTGCATAATCTTTATGTGCTGCCATGTGAACTGAATATGTAAAAACATGTATAACTTCCATAAAGTCTCTGGCATGCCAGACAACTGCAACATATGTGATTCACTTCAGATTTGTTCTAGGACATGGAAGGAAAACTACATGTACCTACTACTACTTTGAAACACACACCAGCTTGAAGTACACCAACAGGTATCTACATGTATTTTAATCAAAGGAAATAATCCTGAACTGTTGTGTACATGTATTTACATGTGTACACAGCACTGGTTCAACACCATGCTAAAAACAGGGAACATACCATCAAAATGGATAAAAATAGACTTTTTTAAAATTGATGTAACAGTCACACATGGAGACTTTGCAGACTTTTTTCTTTTTTTTTTTTCTTGCTGGCTGAAGCCGAATGGTACCACTGTAAAACCAGCTTCCAGTTCAAGTGTTCTGATCCATGCAAAGGCTTCTTTCAGAATAATTTATAAACCAATTCCGTATCGAAGATTTCCCCATTTCATTGATTGGTATGAAACAAAGTGAGTCTGACATCTGTCTGTGACAAACTTTAACACTGGCTTTTTCTCAGGAACTACAAATAGCAGGAACACCTAACTTGGCACAAATGGTGGTTGGTGACAAGGTCTTTCCAAGCACATCATTCTAAATTACATCTACTAAAGGTGAAGGTCTCAGGATTATGGTGAAAGTTTTTTTTTTTTTAAATCCAGTTTGGGGTGAACTTTAATAAAGGTCAGTCAAATACTAGCCATAAAGGCTTTGCTGTTCTAGTGTTTGTTTTTCATTTATTGTTCATCAGGGCTGATTTTCTGATCATTTGCTTCTTTCAACTGCACATCTACATAAATTGTGAGACCTCAACTTTTCTTTTCCACCCAACTGCGAATTATTCAGCAATACTTCCAGCACATTTAGCTAATAAATGTTTTGTCAAAAGAAATGAAGAATTGTTTTAAAAAGGCAAAAGTGAAAAGAAACAGCTAAACGACTGGTTGTACTAGTGAACAAACTGATACCTGCATGCATAAAATGGAATGTGCTATAGAATACCATTTTGCTTGTGAAACGAAATTCTGTAAAATACTTATGGCACATTAAACAGGTACTGCTCTTAAACACAATACATACATGTACCAGCTATTGACACTGATGTAAAAATTGAGCTGTCAAACACTGAACAGAAGAAACTGACTTTGTTTTAACTTATAAAATAGTAATGATGAATGTATTTTGATCTGAAGTATGCAGCAGTATAGATGATGTACATGTATATGGTATCTGACCAGTCAGATGGCATGAGACTTCATTTTCATATTTGAAAAGATCATATTCCACCTTCGTATCTCCACATGTCCTTATCAGCTGAGCTCTTGCCAGACATGGACTTGATAGTTGTCTTTATGCTGTCGAGTATGGACGTTACAGCCTTTTCATCCACGGTCTTTCGACCACTGTTACCTTTGACTTTGCCTGGAGGGAGCTGGCTTACAATCTGATGGCCCATCAAGAAGCCATCTTCTGAGGCCAGCATCTCGACTGATTCTGCCCGCAGGGTGTCTGATGATGAATACATGTCATCGCGATCTTCGAAGATGGGGTCAAAACGAATGTATGTGGATGTCTGTGGCTTGGATTTATCTTTGTCTTTGCTGGTTTTGCTGGACGATTTTGACATGCGTTTTGTCTGTGGGGACGGAGATTTGTTACTCAGCAACAGGTTCTGCACTTCAGGTTTCATCTTCTTACGTGACGTGTTGATACCTGCGAAAGTTGTGGGTAGGGATTTTCCACTGAGAGAGGAGGTAGATGTTCTGCTGGACATACTGTGGTTGCTACTGTCACTGTCGTAACACTTCAGCTGGTCGATGTCAGTGATGCCCATGCGACGAACATCACGGCCACTAGACCTGCGACGCTCACCACCCCACGAGTTCAGAGCATCCATTCGAGAATCAGACACGGGGTCATTATCACCTGTAGCCATGCGGTAGGATGTGTTCCTTGTGGCCATCTCTCCCACAATCCCCTGCGTGTTGCGCACAGCGATGCGGTAAGAGTCTGCCCGACTGACAATGTCTGGATCTTCCATCGACCCTGTGGGGCACGACACACTCTTGGTCATGCCAGGGTGATAGGAGTGGGCGTGATTACTGGACATTTGTGATGATGAACGGGAACGTCCTGGCTGAGCTCTGGCTTTCACAGAACTACTTCCTCTGTCACGAGAATGGGATCTTGTCTTGGAGAAGTCTGTCGTCATCGCCACACGGTAGGAATCTGACCTCGGTGCTGTGTGATCAACACCTGCACCCAGACTGTGCATGGCTTTTAGTGGTTCATGCTTTTGTCCAAGAGCCAGCTGATCTGGTGGGGCTGAAGTCCGGAACCTTCGGACATCTGTACCACTTCCGTCACCGTTTGTCCTGAAGTCATGAGGCCGGTGTGGCTCTTGTTTCTGAAGAACTGTGGACTGAGCACTTCCGTTTGACCAGGTCTCAGAATGAGGCACTCCTTGTGGCCTGTCCAGGCGCTGATCTGAACCAAAATTTGTTGGTGTTGTTGGTGAACTGAAACCACTGTCCACAATGACTGAGTTCTGAAGCGCTCTGCCAGCTACTTTCTCAGCCACCCAAGAGCTGGGAGCTGCCTCTGTGCTGGCGTTGGCAGAAAAACTGCTGAGCGACTGTCTGTGATTAGTTTCTGAATGGTGAGGCACAGTCTGTTGGGGCAGGGATGGAGCCTGAAGAACGGGCCCACTTTCAGGGATGTAGGTGTTCCCTGATGAGGGATGATGAGCACCAGAAAGAGTAACTGATGATATTCCGTATGTGTCGTTTTCATGGACCGGCGAGTTGATGGGTGTTGATGTTTCAGAACGATCGGGTCCCAGATTGAGAGTGGAGTTGGTGGGAGTTGAATTGGGGCTCGACATTGAGACGTACGTCAAACTGCTGGAGTCGATGTCAGACAGGCACGCTGAGCTGCTGGAACTTAAACTGTCCTGGTTTCGATGGCTTAAGTCCCCGCCCATGTCCAAGTACCCCCCACGCCCACAGTCCGACAGTGATGGTATGGACGATTCGCTGCTGGACACTGACCTGTCCGGGGACTCTGCCGAGACCTGTCTCATCCCTTTCACCGGTAAAACTGCATAGTGTGGTGCGGTGACAGGTGTAGAGTCGGCTCTGATGAGTGTGTGAGGATAGATGATCTGTGATGTGTTGTTCCGCATTTCTCCGACCTGGCCAGGTTTGACTGTGATCGTAGGCTGGTATTTCCTGTCTACCTGAGATGGAACAGCACCTTTACCTTGATTTGGCAACAGAGGCATGGCCACCTTGTAGCTGAGGCTCGAGTCGGTAGCATCACTGCTGCCATCAACTGATGAAGAGGATGAGGTAGAAGAGTTGGTGCACAATGGTATCTCAAATCCCTGGGAAGTGTGGTGATCGTACAGACTAACAACAGGGGCAAAGTTCAACGTTTTTGGCTTCAGGGACCCAGCAGGTGACTTTTCTCTCTTCAGGATCCCAGCCGTGGGCTGCTGCTGCTGTGAGCGGCGTGACCTCGGCCAAGAGTTGGATTGTTCAGACATGTCCTCCTCCCACAGCTTAGACTCTAAATATTGCCGTGGTAACGTGCTGTTCTTCCAGGATGCACCTGGCACCTCCTGCCCCTTCGAACCGGACTCAGCGGATGCTGAGTCACTGAGAGGGGTGGAAGTGTTCCTTATTGTCTCCTCACTAGATGGGCTTCCCGAAAACGAAACGGAAGCGCCATCCTGAGGGGCAAGACCACTCAAGTTCATGCTGGAACTGTCGGTACTGTCTTCATCACTAACTGAACACCAAGATGGAATCGAGTGCCTTGAGATGCGAGTTTTGGTTTTTAACCTTGCATAGATCATCTCCTGGTCCGACTCGGACGGTGACGACTCCTCACCAGGCTTGGTCTCCTTGGCAAGAAGAGACTCCTTTTCAGCATAGGAGTCAATGACTGTCAACACACTGCTAGTGCTTTCACTTTTTGTGACAGAATCTGCCAAGCTGCTGGTACTGCTGAGTCTGCTTCCTGACCTTACAGGCGGAGGAGGCCGAAGTTTGCCTGCTGATGTGGAGGCTGCAGCACATTCACCAGAATCTCCATTAGATGCTGGATCACCCTGTGGGTTGAAGACGACGCTGTCGACAGTGTTGTTGCTGCCCATGCTTGGCATGCTGAGAGTCTCCTTCACCGGCGTCCGATCTCCATCCTCTTCATCCAGAAGAGTCCCACTACTGCGCCTCAGCCCACTGTCATTGTGGAAGGAGGTGTAGAACCCTTCCTGGTCCAAGGAATACTCGGATGACACTTCGTCATCCAGTCGCAGCGGCCGATGCATTCCCGGTGATATGCTCTCCTCAAGTGCCAGGATGTTCTGTTTTGTCAGCTGGGACAGGCGAGTAAGCGACTCGGTGACGTCTACCCCACCTCTTGCTGCATCCTCACGAGCTGCTGCACGTTTGGCAAGGGAGGCAAGCCATTCTTCTGTGTCTTGCTGCGAGTCTTTGGTGGCTGCGGCAGACGTGGTTCCCAGAGGCATGAAGGTGGACATGTTGGAGTCAGTGCTAGTATGGTCAGCGTGATAGCCAGCGTCAGTGCCACTCCTGCAACAAACAATGTTTTCTTTCAAAGACAATGGAATATATGGCATATTACTGTCAATCAGACATTGAAACATGATCACCATCATTTTCTACCCTGCTATCAGGGTGCACTGGTGAAAGGTGTAAGCACAGTACATGTACTTAGCCTGGCCTTTCTGAATGAATTTGTCTTATGCTGAAAAAGACATAGAGGGAGTCCGGAATATTCCATTCTCAGCACCATCAGGGTTAATAGTGAGACTTAGTAGGATTTCGTACGGAGGACTTCGTTGAGCAGCGTAACCCATTTACATGTAAATTAGGCTCACACGGCAGAGGCCGCGAGCTGCTAACGCACTGCGATTAGCTAATGGTACCCGTAACGTGCCTAATTTACATGGAAGTGGGTTACGCTGCTCAGCGAAGTCCTCCGTACGAACCCCTACAAAGTCTCACTAATAACAACAGTATTTTCCTATCATTATGTACAAGTTCTAACGAACATATAAAACAAAACAATTGAAAATGAAAGATGGATGAAATACAGGAAGACCTATACTCTATATAATTTATACAAGGAAACATTCTATATATGTGATAACTATATTCCTTCAAACATTCCACTTCTGTCCTTCTGTCCTATTACAATACCAAAGGATGGAGAACATGCTCAGAAGACAACAAATTTATTCCCAAATTTTGGGCAAAAGAATTTTTTTTCAGGGCCAGTTGAACAAATACAGGGACAATGCTACTAGTACTTATCCCTATCAGTTTATGGAGAACAGTGGTGATGCATTAAATGTTATGTGGCTGTGAAAGCAAGACTCACTTGTCATCTCCCATTGATGGAGAGTCGCGCCCTGAATCGCGTCCCAGTGAGTACTGAGAGGTAGAGGAAGGCAAAGTTGAGGATCGTGCTGAGTCCAGTGACTGACGGTTGCTGCTGCCGCTCCAGTTTCCTGAAACAATCACGAGTGTACTGTCAGCCATTTTGTCATCTCCAGCTACCGGGCCTAAAACTCTATTGTCTTTTAGGTCATATATACGTGCATGATTATGTATCTCCTTCTTCCATTGTGATGACCACGGTCATCATGTTGACCGTTATTGTTGTATTGCTGGTTAACTGTTTTCCATTCTGCGGCCCTTCCCGTTTGGAATGGGATATTTAATGTGCACACTTTGTGCTGTGTGTGCGTGTGTACACGAAGGCGAGACAGGCACCGTATTACAAGTCTGTATGTAATTTGACTCAATTTGGTAAGGAAAAAATCCTACAAAATTACTGCCCACCGGAGACTCAAACCACGCAGCTCAGGATCTGAAGCCGGATGCCTTAACCACTAGACCAAAATCCCCTGTCAGTATGTATTGTATGATGGAAAAAGGAAAAACCAAACAAAAACAAACACTTGCAGACTGATCTACAAAACCATGAAGAACTGACACTATTCTGTGCCAGCTTTCAGCTCAGCATAAGAAATTGATATGCAAGTACAGGTATGCATGTTTCGGCTGTTTTTGTACAACAATGTGTAGCCCACTTGCAGCTGTACCACCATTGCTGTGATAGACAGGACAGTTGTCAGAAATCACACATTGACTGTACGGATTCACAACAATCCCATGTCTAAGGACATAAAGGTGCTGCAGCACAATGAATATTTAATGTGATGACAGGCGAACGCGTTACCTGATGATGAGTTCCTTTCTTCACGGCGTCTCTTGGAGATCTCCCGCAGTTTGACGGCCGTAGTCCAGTCCTTGGGTAGCGAGTCCCAGGGGAAATCATACTTCCTGGCTTGTGCTCGTGGCAGGGTATGACTGTTGAAGTAGTAGTAGGTCCCTGGCCCAACTTTTGACTCGCGGGAACTTGACATGCTGCTTATGTCATCAGGCATGCTTGGAGAAAACTTGCGCTTCAGGTTTGCTTTGTGCTCCGTGCTCTCTTCTTCGTGGTCCGCTTCGCTGCCTAGTACATCGATCGCGTCAAAGTCGCATGATTTTGGCCGAGGTCGGAGGGTGCCTTGCACGAAAGATTTGATTTTGTTGCTGATGATGCTGGAGCGTTTGGTGGTACGGCTGGACGTCGAGGAGCCGCCAGCACTGCCGAGACTCAGGGAGCTGCTGGCGTAGCCACTGGTTGTTGCTGTGGTGATGGACTTGTCCTTTGACCCTTCGTCCTTTGACCCTTCGTCCTGCTCGAAGACCATCACACCCTTGCACTGTGAGGTTCCAACCTTGACACATCTAGGCAATGACCTTGACCTTCTGCATGGCAGAAACTTCAGCAGTTTCATTTCACGGCTGGCTCTCTCCTGCTCTGCTCGTTCTTCCATCTTCGCATCCATTTCATCGAGGTACTGGAGCATGACGGCTTCACGTTCTGCCTCTTTCCTAAAGTCAAGGTCATCAAAACTGTAATTCCTAGGTGTGCTCCTTGTGGCTTTCCTGCCCCGTTCAAAATGTTCGATCTCGTGCATGATGTTTTCAGGTACCCCAGACACCGTCCTCCTCCGCTTCTTCCTGTCCAGCGATGCTGTTCCCTTTAGAGACACTGTTCCTTTCAGAGACTGCCTGAAGGAGGACATCCGCTGGAATCCAACACCGGATGTGTCCACGGCGACCAGAATAGAGGGCTGCGATTTGGACAAGCTGGTCGTGGCATCAGCTGTACTACTGGCGTTGTCTTCTTCCTGTTGCAAGCTGGCCAGACTCTCCACACTGTGGATGGTTCTTGGGCGAGGCTTTAACCGCTTGTACTTCTTGTTGAAGGTCATGGCTTGCCCCTGTGTTAACAAAATGTACAACATATATACATGTATTGCGAGACCGGGCCCTGTATGTAATAGTCGAGGTTAGGGCTTTTAGCCCCGGGTTAGAGTCTAACCTCAAACTAAACTAGTTCTAGGGTTAATTTTCTGTTGTTTTTTGTTTTAAATCAGGAAGAGGGCCCATTCCAGGACGGTGTCTGAGCCGTTATGGAAGGATTTTTTTTCCCTTTCTTCGCTTCCTTTTTTATTTCATTTTGCTTTTGGGTTTCTTTTATCCTAGTCCAGGTTAGGACCGTAGCTGTGGGTTAAATTAACCTCGACTTTTACTTTTGGGGGAAGGGGGGAGGGGGGGAGTCCAAAGTGTGCAGTAAGAAACTCCACACTTATCTGATAGTCACTTGTACAAATAACAAAACTATCAAGTACACACTTAGACCACAATCGACATATTGCATACACTGGACAATTATTCAACTTATGACAATGCTACTCATGTTCACCTTGTGGCGTGGTAGATTCATGTCATCGGTTTTGACCTCATGTTCACGGAGTAAGATCGGCCAGAGTTTGAACTGGTTGGAGCTGCGCAGACCATCCTTCCTGAACTGGTCCGCCCCTCGCAGCGCCCCCACTGGTGTGACCTCACAGAGGGAATATCGGGCCTTGACACAGTGGGGTCGGTTTTCTCGGGTAAAATAGTTACAGTCAAAGCCATGCTGGGCGGTGTGGTGATCCTGGACTGTGCTGAATCTCTTCAGGTCTCCAACAGCTAGAACAGAAGAAGGGGAAAAAACACTGATAAGACAGCAGAGATTAAAAGACCAGTTATTCTTACGGCTCTTACAAGAAAACAGATCCTGTTTGGTCTTCGGAAATGATGCAATGTTTAAAAAATGGATTTTATCTGAGAAAAAATGGTGCATGTAGATTATGTTCAGTCCGACAAATCCCGACACCAAAGATCTTCCGATTAGGTCTAAATCCCATCCTTTTCAAACAGACTGTTGCATTCCAACATTGCATTTTAGTAACAGGGGGTTTACATGTTTTAAACACCTGCAGCTGGCTATTTTGAAGGGAAAGCTTCATATCTCCGCTTAAACTATGTCATTTTCGAGGCCAAACGAAAATGACATGGCAAGAGTAATCTCATGAATTTCAAAGCAGCCTGTTGCTGTCAAGCCACATTCCTGCAAGGGTTATGTCATAAAGGAAGTCATGTATTAACGTCCTAGACAGAGCTTCTTTATTTCCTTTTTGACATTAATGCTGTCCATGCCTTAGTAAAAGCATTTCTTCTCCTCTTCTACAGTGCATGTGTCTTTTATACTACTGAGATTAAAAATGATTGATGACACTGACTCAGAATATACACCTGTGTAATTTGGTTATGAACAGTCTGGAAGACCCAACCCCCACCCAGTGCAACTATGGGCAGAAAGATTGTAATTCTTTTTTGTTGTTTTTGACAGTAATGCCAATAATACTGAAAAAACTTCGGGGGGGGGGGGGGGTTATAAAGTATTCAAAAAGTTGTAATAGTTACTCCATGGCTTTCTGTTGACACAACCTTACGTTTATTTCATCAGAATATCACATTAGAATATGGGAGTATTTCTCATGGTCTCCCATTTCGCTTCTGGGGCCAAATACTGCCTAAGTTCCAATCCATTTCGCTTCTGGGGCCAAATACTGCCTAAGTTCCAATCCATTTCGCTTCTGGGGCCAAATACTGCCTAAGTTCCAATATTGTTTCATGTACATGTACTTTCTAGCTGCAGTCACGGTCTTTGTCTAATCACTGGCATGCTGATTCCCGGCGTTGATCTTGGCGATAAGCGCGTGACAGGGCCGGTTTTGTCGCCTAACGGCCCAAGCAAATACCCAGACATTGTACCCGCTGGTAGGCAAACGCGAGTGACTGAACAAAAAAGATTTGCAAATTTACTCCTCGTAATTCGGCACACTACCTGTCCATTCAACGCTGGTTTACACATTGCCGTTCTTTACACCTCCCCCTGCTACGGCCGACCTCCTCTTTACGCTTTACGTTGCGACACACGGACGTGGGTAAGGTATGCTGTTAGCAAAACACTTATCCAAGCGCGCGGTTCAGAATGTGGGGGAGGACCGCTTTTTACTGCATGATTTTTACCCTGTGACATTCCTGTCATACTGGCGGGTCTGTGTCACGGAATTCTCAATAGTACAGAATACCCTGAGGCGTGATATACTGCGCTATGCCTTCTCAACCATAAAAAAATGATTGCTGGTCATATGTTTTGTGTAGGAGGACATAGCTAGGCTGATTTAACATTATCTGAATTTCTTTATCTGTTTTGACTTTCGGGAAGACGACCGAAATGTCAAAGTACCTGAACATGCTTGAGTTTACAATTCATTATTCCTTCAAAGTTATTTCTGTCAAAAGTTTTAAAAAGCCGAGACTACAGTTCGGAATGGCATGGCCGGACATAATTACAAATTTCTGATAAAAGTGCTCATGTAACCGTAAGTTTGTTGAGTGTATGCTGTAGGGTTAAGTTCACACACTGAGATCAAATAATTTCCTGAAATTCTCAATAAAACAAAGTGAAACACACCAGCACACACACACACACACACACACACACACACACACACACACACACACACACACACACACTCTCTCTCTCTAAAATAAAACAAAGTGAACACACACACACACACACACACACACACACACACACACACACACACACACACACACACACACACACACACACATTCTCTCTCTCTCTCTCTTTCCGAAGTACAGGGTGTTTAGCGGTGACGGTTTTAAGTTCTAATCTCCCATGAGGTGTTCTCCTCCGTCCTGTCGTTGTAATCCAGGTGGATGGTGGTTTTATTTACATTTCCTGTCGATATTTTGCAGCGTGTGCTTTTACAACTGCTTGAACCAAAAACGTAAAATCCCCCCTCGACACCACAAAAGGTGCGCCGTTTAAGAGGATTTCACCTTAGTTTACATAAACCTTTATAACACCTGAGACAGCTTCGGCGATACGCAAGTTTGGGCTAATAAGGTCGAAAGACACTGCCCCTTCAAAAAGCCTTCCCAACTCGAACATACCACGGCTCGTCGGGTCTATAACATTTTTTTTTTTTTCACATCGTTGATAAGCGGCCGCTCAACCGAGAAATGCATATTGCTCAGTCATTCGGTGATGTTTGTAATGGGGTATGAAAGCGAACCCTATTACCGCCTACGAATTGAATATATTTCCCTTTGGGGTGTAAGTCCTACTGCCGCAATGAAGCTCAGTGTACAAGATTTGGCTCTGTGCCTACACAAACGTTTATGATTGGGTTTGAGTGGGGATATCTTATCATGCGTGGCAGGGAGTATGTACAGTATATTCTGTACACGCAGGTAACTCAGTGTGAGGACAGCCGGTGTCAAGTTGCCGAGTCTTGTCGCGTCAGCTACACTTGAAAAACTTGAAACGATTCAGTCAAGTGGTCTGAGGCCGACCGGCTTGACAGCTGGTAAGGACCTCAGTAAACGCAGCATCCACGTCGACCGAAGATGAAAGAAATTCTGCGGTTACCTTTGATGTCGTTGATAGTCACTGACTTGGGTAGATGAATTGAACTCATCAGCATACCGAATAAATCCTGTTAATTACCGCGACTGTACCCAGACAAGAACAAGAATGACCATAAGTACTACGAATGCAGGGTTTTCAAACACCTGGACCCCCATCCACCCCATCCAATCAGTGGAACAGCGTCCTATTATTATGCCGATAGTCCTACGCCGATAGTCCTACCTGTTGATAGTCCGATTGTCCTATACGTGTCTACTGACTGTCCTATAGTGTCACCTGATCTACATTTAGTCCTACGTGTCCATAGTCCTATGCCCCTTTATTTTTTTTTTCAGTAAGACAATCGACACGTAGGACTATCAGGTGCAGGACTACTAAAAGTCGGACTATCGATACAAAATGCGTAAAATCGTCGGTCTATCGACACGCAGGACTACACTGATATCGACATGCAGGACTATCGACACGTAAGACTATCGACAGATAAGACTACAGAGACGCCCCCTTTCTCCCCTGCTGTTCGCTGTCCAGAGATAACCCCAGGACAGGCAGGAGTTTAGAAAATGATGAAATATTGCCGTGTCAGTAGACAACCAACGTGGATTCGTGTCTGCCCTGATACGCAACTTACATGCCCTGTGTGGTGTGAAGTCATTACCAAGCCCAAGATAGACATCAAGAACAAGATGAGCCCCGATGAGTCTGAGCCCCGATGAGTCTGCCCCTTCCCCTTCTTCCACCCTTCGTTCAGCGGTCTGTGTTTGTGTTCAGACGGTCACACCTGTAACCAGTGTGGCGTGGTTTGTTGAGGAAAGTGAAAGGTCAGGTGAGGAAGACAACGGGTCAAGAAGCGCCAGCTATTTACCTTCCTGATCACCCCCGTGTAACCTGGGTACACCTCTAGTGTTTTTTTGTTTTTTTTTTATTGTAGGTAGATACACCCTTACCCCCCTCATGCCTTGGGGGGGGGGGGAAGAAAAAAAATCACAAAAGGAAACCGCCTGTGGTTGGGTGTCGCGCTTGTAAAGGTCAGGTGACGATTTAGAGGGATGTCTCACCGATTTTTACCTTTCGTTCCCCGAGGTAAGGGTGGTTCTCAGCTGAACGGTTTCGTCTGGCATGTTTGTGCACCGAGGTCTGTTTACAGGGCAAATTAACAAACTTATCTGTGTAAATAAGTATGTACAACCACCATCACTCATCCGCAAAACTATATTAACTGAGTGGCTGTGACTCGCTTTATGTGTGCTTCTGTTGAGCCCTATATGAATTCACTGCCCTGGACGTCTACGAGAACCCCAGTTTACGTGCAACTGTCGTTGATGCATGGGTTATTCTTTATAACCCATAGTCTCCATTGCCGTGCCCCTCCACACGCACTGGGGCGTTGGCAAAAGATGAGGACAGGGGTCACAATCACGGTCTGTATTCCGTGTGGTCTCCCCCTGTGACACGGCGTGCACATACCGATGGGGTGAGACATGGAGCAGTTTTGACAGAGCTCTGTGTTCTGTTATCAAACAGATGCAAATAGGTTCCGACAAGAGCAGTCACTAAACAGAACCACCAGCAAAGTGGGATACCCTGGTACAGTATGGGAACTGACGAAGCCAAGAAACCCACCTCCGTTAGGAGTAACCTGGGAGTAACCTGGGAGTAACGCCGCTGAACAACAAAAAAGGACGTGCTCAGTGCCTTTAAGTCCCTGTCAATATTCATTATTTTTAAACAGCCATCCTTTCCAACGTAAAATCGCCCGGTTCTGCAGTCCTAGCGGCATTTTTTATGGCGACACTGGTGAACAATTTCTGCATATCAGTCGGCTAGAACACAACCCTTCCCGGCCAAGGCTGACAATGAATTGCAATACGACACCTGTCATCAAATACCTAATGATACAGACACACCTACATCAGTTTACTAGTATGCTGTAGTTATGAGAAACATAACCGATATCAGAAGTGCCGCAATGACTAGACTGACAATGTCTTTATGCTGATAGAACATGCCGCCTTGTCTACACTTAAAATTTACTACCTACCATGATGATAGACAAGCATTACAGAGTCCGCGTACAGTGACTACTTCGAATTGACAGAGAGAATTTTTTTCCAAAATTAAAACTTGTGACCGTCCAGGTGACGCTACTGATCCTCCACTTTGAGGAATGTGTTCCTTCATTTGAATGTTTGGCCCATTCCTAATGAAAGGCTGGGTCCGGCCAAGGAGCTTTCTCCCACGCCCATTTCAATGGTAATTATTACTATTCATTGCTTTGGTGCCGCCTCCCCTCCCCCCCCCCTCTCTCTCTCTCTCTCTCTTTTCTTTGCTCTAGTTCCTTTCACAGTCAGTCAAATGAGTTCACCACGCTTCTCTAGGTTTTAATAGTCTGCGGTTCTTCAGCGTTCAGGAATTGAGCTGAAGCGAGGGTCGGGACCAAGAGAAATTCAATCTAACATGGACAATGTGCGAGAGTCGGAGTTCGGTATTATACAAGAACTACCGTGATTCATTATTATCCAAGTTATAAGCAGGAAGTTAACTGACGGGCCCCCATCCCTACCCAACTGGCGCACCGAGAGAGGGAGAGAGACTGAGACAGACAGACAGACAGACAGGCGCAGAGAGAGAGAGAGAGAGAGAGAGAGAGAGAGAGAGAGAGAGAGAGGGTAGGTGGGTGGGTGTTTAGGAGTTTAACGTCCTTTTCCACCACATACTGGGGACAGAGAGAGAGAGTACATAGCCGGCAACGCCAATGAAGACGGATATCAAAGCTCATTTTTGTGCAAAAAAAGAAGAAGAGAATATTCAGACGCAAAAACCAACCACACTTTAAAACCTGGAACTTGCCTAATGTAAGGCCACACACTTTCTCCCCAACGTTACAATAATGTTGTGACCTTTGCCCCACCCCTTCCCCCAGGCTTGTTGTTTGCCCTCAGTACCGCCCTACACCACAATACTACGCCAGGGTCGGGACTATAAAGCAGCGGAACCCGTATTGTATCAGGTTGCTGGTTTTGTGACAGGCCTGGGAAAATGGGTGGCCCTTCTCTGGCGTCCCTCAGTCAGGACTCGAAGGACAAAAAGACACCCGACTCACTCCTCCTCTCTGGCGGTGGTAAATTAGGAGACTAGCCTGGTGGTTGTCGCGATTCATCACGATCCCCTCCATTGACTGGAACAGGATTTTGAAGGATTTTCTCCACAGGGCTTTAGTTGTCACGTGCGGTGTGCAAACTGTTTTGTTTGTTTGGGGAAAACGCAAAAGAGGTCCTCTGGAAACGCGAGCCGAGGAAACTTGCCAGATATCTCAGACCTGCAAACACCCTGCTGTTTATCCGCGTGTTTAATCGAAGAAATATCAGAATCTCACAACAGTAGCTGACCCTCGATGTTCTGGTACACTGCCACAATTTTTTTTTAATCCCCCATACGTATTTGTACATTCAGCCGACTTTACCAAACACGACGGCTGAACGTCTCTCTTTATCATGCAGTGGATGGCCGAGGACCCTGTATCAGTCTCGACTGCCCACTTTACCCAGGTTGAGGGATAATTCTCGCTAAACGGCAACACGATAATCACACTTGCTAAATTCAGGCTTTTAACTGTGCATCGGAGGCCATCAGGAGAATGGACCCAGGCTGTGCCTCCCGTACAGGCCTGAACTAGTTACCTTTTGACCCGGCAGCCATTGATCGAACGCAGCCTGACGCTACCTGGACCCTCTACCCGTTCACCTGTATGATTCACTCTCAGGTGCTGGGCCCAGGGCTAGCGGTAAACCAACGCACTAAACATAATTATGACCATCAACACAGGCTGACTTGCCAGCAGGGACTATATTGACTGCCAATTTCGCAGCTAAGGGGACAATGGCTACTGGCAGAGCTGCTGCTGACCAGCGCTTTGTGAGGCTGTCACGTTTATCAACACGACAATCAAATGAAACTTTAGTCAGTATTTAGTCAATGCAGACACAGGATAAGAAATGGAACGTTAAGTCAATGCAGACACGTGATAAGATGTCACTGTTGCATTTTCATTTTCTACTCTCCATAATGTATGAAAAGCTATTTTGTTCAAAAGAAACTAAGGGGGGGGGGGGAACACAAACAAAAATAGGCCGGCACTGAAAATCAGACTGCAAGACCCGCACAAATGCAAGGAACCGCGCCATTTGGGTTATTCAGCAATACGATGGAATAATAAATTCAGCTGAAGAACAAGTATTCACAGCTCTCAAACCCGTCATAATTTAGGACAGCAAATAGGGCTGTAAATTTACACCAGTGTGCGTACGAAGGTAAACACATATGGATTCGGAGTCCGAATTCCTTTTCCAAATGAAGCAGTTAAATCGAGGTGTTAAAAAAAGCGACCAAACTTGTACCAGAAACTTTAAAAACTAATGAAACCACGTGTCCGTATTGTACTGCACGGCTCAGACATTCTACACAATGAAGTTGAACGAGTGGACAAAGCCGTGGGTAAGTGGGTGCGTTATCCCTTACAGTCAGTGACGGAGTGGAAGCTTGCCCTAATCAGACCCCCATCAATTACAAACTCTCCTCAATCCTCGGCGACGTCCAACTTCGCTTCTCCCAGCTACCGTCCTCGGAACTTGGTAAGAGACCTGCCATGTTTCATCGCGACGATGGCTCGGCGACGGATATCATTTCAGCCTGGGAGCTGGATACTTCTGAACAGAATAATAGATTTGTACGTGTTCTACTTTTTTGGTTGTTGTTGGCGGTTAGCCTGGACGCATTACTTCAGTTGAACAGAGGGGTGGAATTTGTGCCATTTTAGCGTGGAAGCTTTACATCTGATTTAGAGGGGTGGGATTTCTCAGCGAGAAGAGGGGTGGAAATTGTACCAGCGACAAGACCGGCTGCACTTTCTGATCATCAGTGTCGGCAAAATGATTTTCAATACGGACTACATACAGTTGGCGGGACTAAAACCCACGACAAACAGCAAAACTAAAACAAATATTTCCCAGGCTGAACACCCCCCCCCCCACACACACACACACGGAAAAATCCCTTCCATGCAAATAACTGCTGTAAGGTCCACTCCTCCCTTGCTTTAGCTTCTACCACGAAAACGTTGTCCTAAAGCTTCAACTGTGCCACTAAGGCTGACATGTTTAGTTTAGTCCTTTTGGCTCCTAGAGAAGCATCGGGCCTCAACAGCTCTCCTCCATCTCACTCTGTCCCTGGCGCAGGTCTTGGCCTCCTCAGTAAGGCCGACATGTACAGCCGCATTATGGTCCACAATGCCTCTGCTTCAGCCTCAACCACGAAATCTCGACCCGAGAGCTGCCACTGTGCTACTGAGGCCGACGTGTGTAACCGCGGAAGCCTCACTATCAATAAAGCTAAGCCTGACCATGTCAAAGGTTGTGGAGATTTAATTTCCCGGCCAGCCAGACAAAACCTGTGGACAGGACGCTTCAACAGATGGTTCGCACCAGACAGGACCGTCAGATCCTGCTATTGTTCCGTCTGAGTCAAATCATACGCTGCCAGTGGGATGAAAGGTGGTGGACAATATCTTGGCAGCTGAAGTGTAAAGGGCAGGGCAGAGATAAAGGTCGCCATATAAATATGTGACAGAGGCGTCGAAGGTGTCTGTCAGTTGTTGTGTGTGTGTGTGTGTGTGTGTGTGTGTGTGTGTGTGTGTGTGTGTGTGTGTGTGTGTGTGTGTGTGTGTGTGTTATCGCTGTCAGGTATCAAATCCCTGTTGATATATAAGGCAGATTTGGCTCACTCTGCCTTCGTCATGTTCATGCTTCTCTGTACACTTCAGAAAAGCAATGGCATTCAACAGAATCAATTTGTAAATCTAATCAGGCCTGGGGGCAACTCTGCAGCTAGTAATTTCAGTGGCAAATGCATTTTTTTTTCTCCTTACAGCTTGTAAGATAGCAAATCACACGACATGTAAGCAAAAAGCGGTCAGGTAGTAAGACAGGTACGGCACTAGACAAAACCTTTTTTTTATGCCAGTTGTGTGGGCGGTTAACTAACAACGGTTTTGCACAGCACAAACCCTGTAAAACCGCAGCAGTGATGCAGTGATTCAGCATTTTGCACGATCTGTATTGTGCGGAAATGCTTTCGCCAAAGCTAACAGTCATAACGTGTCATTTACCTTGATTAACTGTCACAAGCAACGGAAGACGCCTACTCGCACTGACCGTAAGGGACAGGTCGAATAACTGACCACCTGCACCCTGTTGCCAAGCAACGGCCGGTATACAGAGAAGCAACGGTGATTGCTTGCACCAGGTGAGTCTTAGTCAGCGGTATCAAGAAAGACATTTGCATTTTATATTAATTAGTGAATGGACATCAGCGACAGACTGGAAGCCATGATCAGACATCTCATAACACAGCTCATGCTCACTGCTACACACACACACACACACACACACACACACCCCGGCACACACACACACACACACTCTCTCTCTCTCTTTAGTTGTCTGCTTGTTCATTTTCCTTCCATGTATCCACAAAATATCTTTAATTCCCGAGAAACGTTTCTCTCTTTCTTGACACAGAAAAGACAAACTACTATGTTAACCGTCCAGAAAAAAAAACCCACTTATTTTGTATTGTAAAGGTGATCAGTCTTTGTAGTCTGTGGCAGATGTCTACTTAAACGCACGATGCAGGAACCTAGACCCAAACCCAATCGTTCCCTGACAAAAGATGGCTCCTAAATCCTGGCTGTCAGACTGAGCGGTCTGAGTGGATTTATCAGACCACCACAGCGGAACTACGGCAAGGACGAGGGATTACCGTGTATTGAGAGCAGGCTGAGACAGGGACTGAAGATAGCGATAAGAGGATTAGACGGTTAATTAACCACGTTAACCACGGTGACGCTCATCACATAAATGGCCCTTGGTCCAAGTGGGTCGAAGCAGTCATCCTGGTTAGAGGGAAGATGTCAATAGTGGACTGACCCGAGTGTCAGGTGATCACTCCCCTAGGGATGTTTGGTCCGTTTCTGAATTTTGATACCTTGCTGTATAATCGGTCTAGGATCTCTGATTACTGCAGCCGAGGTCAGGTTGTCTCCATCCGTCTTTTGTACAAAGCATCTTGACATAACTAGGTAAATTTCTACACTTACCATGTGTCCACGCAGACGGGCCATTCCCACCACCACCAATTCACGCTTCCTACTACATTCTAGTCTACAGTACACTTTGATATTAGCTCTTTGACATCTTGAGCTTGGCCAGTGACCTACTTCCCTGCTGACGCGCATGCAGCTGCTGGCCGTTTAGGATGACGCGAATCGGTTCGCGGCTCGGTGCCTACGGCTGTTGAGAGTGACGCGAGCCGGTTTTCTCCTTTCTTCTCTTCTTCCTGTCCCCTTTTTCCTACGACTCATTCAGTTTTTCACGGCAATTTCTCCGTCATTCATGAGCAACTTGGCTCAGACAGCACGCTTATAAGTAAAAGGTTTTAACTTGTTGTGCTCTGTTGTAATACTATTACTGTTGACGGCGATCTGTACGTAAATAAAATGTTTGAACCAAATAACTACGCACTTACATGTGTGACTTCTTTTCCCCTCCCTTTTCAGTCCCCACAATTCAGTCAAGCACATGTTTTCTTCATTAGGGGTATTAAGTCTAGCAACAGATCTTGCAGAGCAAAGTTCGAGCAAAACTACATCTACAGTCTGGAACCATGGGCGAATCTGTCGCAAAGAAAAACGTCAACTTCGAAATAAGATTTCCCACCAGAGTCTCTGAGCGGAGGTGTCAATCCCCTTTCCCTTCAAAGCAAAAAAAACAAACCTCAAAAAGGCAGTGGGGAAAAAAACCCGACGACATAGCTGATATGAACATTAAAAAAGCCAACTTGGCAACAAGTTAAAGGACTGGGAATTTTTCGCTTTGAATACATGTATCTTCTGCAATTGAAACAAAACGTGCACACACGCAAACACACACACAAAAAATCCCGCTCCGCAAGACAACAGGTTGGCATGCGGGCCCCAATCCCTCAGCTAACGAACACGCAAACACGGTCACAAACGGGGAAAACAAACGTGCTGGACACGACGATACAAAGCAAATCGATGTGCCGCTTTTTATACCTGTGCCGCCGTCACAAGCGTTTGACACAAGCAACACCTGGCCTGTCCACCTCACCTTTGAGGCCAGAAGCCCCCCGACGCCCCCTCCCCCCTCCCTTGCCTTTCTCTTCTATTCCTGCCCCCTTCCCAAAAAGCTGACCAAACTTGACCCTCTGTCCCCAACCATGACCCCCCCCCCCCCATCCTTCCCTCTTCTGTGTTGACAATGGAGGCGTTCACAAAAGGGAAACTGTCCACTGCACACTAAAAATCGCCGCTTCGAGCTCTGCACGAGGCATTTTACAAACCACGTTTGCCCGCGTCCACCGATGTTTCATTCGTAATCTTGTTCTGGTTGCGTAGTGAATCATGTCTATGCACGCAGCATACAAATTATGCACACTGCACTGAATATGAAAATATATGAACTTTTTGTGCTTGTGCTTGCTGCACTGACACACTGAGTGGTTCTAATTCAGATAACGTTTACCTGTTCACTTCGGTCTGAATTTTGGACTTTCGATTTTCTGCCGACAACACAAAGTTCTGATAAAGCGTACGTCCCCCCCCCCCTCCCCCCCCCCCCAAAAAAAAAATCTAAGATACCGTAACAAATACCCTAAGTCAGCAATTATTCATCACACAACGAATAGCAATCCAGCCACCCCCCCCTCCCCCTCACACACACACACACACACACACACACACACACACAGCCCTCGTTACTGCTCGGAGAAAGAATGCTCAGGATTAACAAACCTGAGCATGTTCACGAATTTCTGTTTCATGTGTGAAGGTTCCCTTGAGCCGTGCCAGGGAAAGACCCTTGCCCCCTTGATCCACCTCCCCTACCTTCCCCCCACGGGACCACAACACCGAACAATCTTCACCTCGACCTCAGTGTCAACAGATCATGCCATCTCCCAGGCAACCAGAGGCCGAAATACGCGAGGACCTTAGCCCCTGCTACCTGGCATGAAAGGCAGACTTGTGTGTGACGATACCTGTCATTAAATTCTTGAATTCCTCTTGAACGTGACACCTCTTCAATCTGGGGCTCAAGCCACAGGACCCCCCCCCCCCCCTCGCCCCCGCGGCCTTTCGGGTCGAGCAAAATAGAGGCCGCGCGGGAGGGAAACCCTAAAACTGACACATCGTTCAGCTGGAACGCGGGGGGTATCCCTGAACCAAATCAGGACAAACCCGGTAACACAAGTCAATATTTGGGTGGCTTTTTATCAGTAAATCTATACATGAGCATGGGACCGTAAGGACTGAACAATAAGACCGTTTTAGCGGAAGAAGTTAGGGCATACTATAATTGACTCTCAGATCCGCCACTGACCTGTAGACTTTTTTTTTTTTTTTAAATCACTACTTTATTACCCCTGTCGGGAAATTCGGGGGAAGCGCGTCCCTGCGGTGCAGCGCCACCCAATACCTATCCTGTTTTTCTTTCAATTTTGCTGGGGGGAGGAAAGCCGGATAACCCAGAGAGAAACCCCCGATGAGCAGCCCGGTAGGCAAGAAAAACCGGTACTGTATCACAGATCACAAGCTCGACCTGGGCTCGAATCCACGCTTCACTGTCGTGACAGCGGTGACGGCCGTTCAGTAGCACAGCGGCCAAGTCCGATGCGCTACCTACTAAACCATCTCTCATCCCCAGCTTGCCATGATGCGTTTCTCATTATTCGGCACTTTAGACGGCATTCTTTCTTTCTCTTTCTGAGAAAATAACAAACGCAAGGAAGCACACTGGTCGTGTGTATCACTGTATCGGTCAAGAAGCATACAAAGCTGTGAAAACACCGAAAACGTCTCCTTTTTTTTTAACTACTTCATTATCCCTTTCAGGAAATTCGGGCTGCTTCCCCCAGGGGAAGCGCGTCGCCGCGGTGCAGCGCCACCCAATACCTATCCTATCTTTCAATTGTGCTCTGAACATTCAAGTCATCCGCTGCATAATTGGCACGCGTCTAATCACTACAATTTAGCAGTAATCCCTCAAACTGACCAAAACACTGTTGGGGTGTCAACAGTCGTCAGAAGGATGGATGGGGCGGCGATGTCTCTTGACCGTGGCCCTTGTTGGCGCAGGAAAACACGCATCGTTGTCTTGTGGACACGGGCAGGGTTGTGTCTACATGGCCGCTACATCATTTTTAAACACAACCTACAGCCCTGCACACGCCTTCCGTCATTCGCTGCTCCGTCGCCTTCCCTAACCAGCAACTACTCTGTCATCTTCACGTCCTGAGTTGAGTCAGTAAAACTGCGGTTCAGTCCTGGCTGCAACTTTACGTAGCAGTCTGGGTTTACTGTACATCTATACCCTTTCCTTCCTTTCTTCTAAGTCCGACAGTTAATGGGTGGGTGGGTCAGTGTTAGGGAGTTTTACGTCCTTTTCCACCAGGTATGGGTGATATCAAAGGCAGGGCAACGAGGAAAAGCCCAGCATAAATACTGATTTGGCCCCAGCCGGGATTCGACTGAACTGAAGACCCGAGCACTGGGAGTCCGTGTTGCTCTCTATCTAACATACGTCTCACCGCTCTCAGTCTCAACCTTCAAAATACTCCCACACGTGGGTCGCCATCATGCCATTGCCATTGCCAGATATTTATTTTTGCCGTTTAAAAGTGTGTACCCGAAAAACGGGGTCTACAACTTCCGCCCCAGGAGCTTGTCGTCTGCTAGCGCTGCATGTACACAAACATGACAAGAGTCCAACTCTCTACCATTCAGCTATCCCGGCTCCCCTTCCACAGTTAATGAATGAGGAACGCTTGAAATAAGTGATGGTCGGGATTTCCGTTATCCGATGGTTATTTTATTTCCGGACACAAACGTTCTGTTAATTCTTTTCATAAAAGGGAAATAACAGCCTCTCTTGGAAGAATGGCGCGAATGGGTTACTAACAGTGCACCTTACATGCACCGACTAAATTTCGTTTGGCTTCACTTTACTGAGCAGACTGAACGAAATAATGATAGTAATATGGATAAAATTATTATAATTATTGCTATTCCCGTATCAAGTACTCAACCAAAAATCTGAAAATCTACAGCCAAACAGATTGTCAGTGAACGAAAAAAAAAAAAAAACTTGAATCGTTGGCGTGTCTTCAGTTCACCAATACGAGCCCACATTCACCTGCACAGCGTCAAAAAGTACGTGCTGGACGACACAATCGTAATGGTCTTGTTTGCGGTTGGTTTGTAAACAAAGGAAGCGTGCTTGTACTTTTAGGTCGCTGTGTCAGTCAAGCCGGGTCTATATCGGGAATTCTTGATAAGCGTCAGCTGCTTGCCGTGGACGGTATATTTAGAGTCCTAATCATCATCACGAAGCCTATCAGTATGTCCGTTTTCTGGTTCGCTGTGCACTCTATGCATGATGCTCAGTGTGATTAAACATCTTGCATAATGGACAAACCCATAACGTCATTGGCAATGACTCATTCACAACCATGGTGATGCTTCATCAATTTAGAAGCGACTGGATGCTTGCTGAATAATAATAATAATAATAATAATAATAATAACCGTCTGAGTAATGTGTAGGCGCTTTACCCAATTTCTTTAACTGGCTCAAAGCGACGCGAGCTGAACCCAACACGCACGCTCACGTGAACCACAAGCATTCTCTCACAGAGTGGACATGTTCACATAACAATCACGTGGTGCGAAGGGTCAGCTCAGCAATTTAAGTTTCCGAATTTAAAATTGCATTTATTTTCAAATCTGTGGGCTGAACATTTCTAAAGCCGGGGGGAGGGGGGCGGAGTACCCGGAGAGAACCCCCGACGATCGCCCCGACTGAACAGTGTCACGTACGAATACGAGAAGGAAACTTGAAATTCTTGCTCCAAGTGGGACTCGAAACTCTCGCACTAGTGACGAAGTCTCTTCACTAGACCACCGACCGCCTGAACACACCTGGAAAAAGAGGCCACTAAGTTCCCTTCGATCAATGACCAATCCTTTAACGACGATCGTACCAGTCATTCATCTGCTTCCGTTCAGACGTCCCTGCAATGCATTGCATGTATATCCTTTGTAACATAATTATGTCGCCAGGATCGTAATAACTGCAGAAGGTGCGCCCGCTGTCGTGTGCCCAATGTCACGCTATTTGCACAGCATCCTGCAACATCTGTCCTGGAGGACACGAGGTAATTTCTGGACGTCCCCCAGCTATACTAGTACCAAGCGCTGCAAGCCATGTCGCGGTGTGTACACAAGAGGCCAGTCATTCAGCAGTGTTGGTCCTCGCCAGCTGTTGCCCGTCCCATGTTGCGTTCGGTTTCATATTGTTGCATTTCTCGTTCACGAGATACTGAATCGTCTGTGTGAGATAACCCAGCAATAGTGCCGCGTGCTGGCGGTTTGGGTTTTGCAAATTTATACACAAACTCAATGCTGCTCAGCCGCTTATCACGAACGCTTACACAGCAGATTTAACTTTAACCGTCTGTGACAGCGGCTGAACATATAAATACATTTAGGTCGATTCAGAAGTTAACTGGCCGGATTCTGGGACCGACTGTACCTTTAACTGCTGATTGTTACGTCCTCCTGTACTGTGCTTCTGGTGCTGTGGAGTGGAGTACTGTGGAGTACTGTCAGTGCTTCTGGTGCTGTGGAGTTTCGGCCACCGTCACACTTTTGAAGAATTACTGAATTCAAATATTTCCTGCTTAAAATTAAAGACGCTGTGTTCCAAAAGCGTTCCCTCAGTGTTCAGACCATTGCTCCTCGGTTTGTTATTTGTATATTTTTTTGTTGTTGCTGTTCGGTTGTTTGGGTTTTTTGGGGCTCTTTGTTTGTTTGTTGTTGTTTTGGGGGGATCCTCTTGTTTGTCTCTCTAGTAGTCCATTACCCCAATGACGAAGTTCCTCAGAGGAAGCTCAATGCACATTTTATCAAGGGTATCAAGGGTTAGTGGGTGGGTGTTTGGGGGTTTAACGTCCTTTTCCACCACATACGGGTGATATCAAAGACGGGGCAACGATGAAAAAGCCAGCACAAATATTTGGCCCCAGCCGGGATTCGAACTCACGACCCGAGCATTAGAAGTCCAACGCTCTACCATTCGACCACCCGGCTCCCCTAAGGGTTTCAAAGATTTGGTTGTTGTTGTCCATATTCTCAGGAATACATGTATACATACTCACACCAAACAGTGCCGTCGCTAGAAAAAAAAAATCTCGACAAATACGACATGTGTTCGCCTGTTATCATGGCACATTGTCTCCATACAGCCTGCAGCAATATTATGTCGGTGTTACGTGCAACATGAGGGACGTTGATTTCAATCTGTATCACTTGTATGTATGCATGCAACGAGTGTTTTGATGTCGACTCGGTCGCGACCGGGAATCCATTTGCACCTGGAAACCGTAAGGTGTTGGCCCGGATCAATCAAGCAGAACATCAAAAGGCCCTGCAGTCATTGCGTTGTCAATATTAAATCACGGACGTCCGCGTTATTGGCCGGTGCACGGCAGGTATACGTGTATCGGGAAATGGTACTGATAAACAAAATCAAGGATTTGTAGACAGGCACGGGTTCACTGTCGGTCATCGGACACGGCAGCACTCACGGTGTTGTGCAGGTGAAAGGGTCGTGATACCACTGCAGTGATCTTCCTAACGCCATGTCACTGTCGACGAGGCTGGTTCCTACATCACAGTAGGGTGGGGGTGGGGGGGGGGGGAGGGGTGCGGGGTCAGGACTTAAAGCTGCGCAAGGAACAAATTCGCGGCTGAGTGTGCCTGCGCTATTTTTTTTAAAAATGTAAGGTTGGACAAATGATGAAAACTGGTCTACAGGGCAGTATGAACCTAGGACACGCTGCAGCTTCATGCTAATTTTACGAAATCCCGATCACAAAAAAATGCGTACAATACAGACGGACTGGGAGGTATAAAACGAGACCAGTGAGCCTGTCATTACGCAGTCTCAACCTAGCTTTGGAAACCCTAGAAAATCATTTGAGGAAAACGAAAGCGCCGTCTGGCCCCGGACTAGTCTGATGCAAGCTGTAACGTCACGGAAACTCCACGATCAAACGAGGCGTTTACTCGTTCCTCCGGGCATTACGCGGAAAGGGAAAATCCTTGCTCGGTAAGCTTTAGTCCCCGGTCACCACGGCCGGTGGTTTAACCCGATAAAAAGGTCACTCCCTAGGGCTTTGCCCCCGCACCCTGGGGTGTCTTCCTTCCGCTACAACTAAATGTCCACCAAGGAGATCTTATCTGACCCTCCTAGCCTGCCCCTACTAAATACACCCTTAATGACCCAAACGCTCATATTTCACCCGGGGTGGAGCGGGCTGGTGGACAGGTTGTGTTTGTAAGCCTTGTGGACATTAGTCACACACCAACGTCCTGACAAAGTGAGGGGCGCTATCAAGACTACTAAAAGAAACGGATCGTACGGACTAGAAGTCACGAGTCGGTCAGGCAACGGCATGAAACTGCCCCCCACAGACGTATCCAGTACAATCTGACACATTCTGCACGAGCATTTTGTTGATATAACATCCGACAAGGTTCACGTAACCTCTGCGTTTTCATCAAGATTTTGATGACTGAACTGGTGTATGGTCTGCTGTGTCAGTGAAGAAACTCAAGAAAGTCACTCATGTTATACTGATGCATGTATACCGGACACGGCTTTTGACACGCGCCCATATCACATAACAACACTGCCAACAGCAAAGAAACGTGTTTGCGTGAAATATTATAAATCTGTCTTCTCAAAAACCAACAACAACAACAACAAAAAGCTGATGTCCGTGACTGAGAACTGTTCCGAACAACCAATCACGGCGCACCGTTACTACGCGCTGATTGGCTGGAAACAACCCCTCCAACCCCAAGCAGATTCTCGCTCAATTTAGGTGGGCCAAAACTGGCAAGCAAGCACCCATGGAATTTTCTTTCCCAGTCAGTAGTTCTAATTGTTCTGGACTCGCCAAGCGAGAAATGCCCTACACTGAAAGCACATAAAGTGACCAGCAAACCTGACCGATCAATCACGACGCTTTATACACAGGGCGATATTTGGAGCGTTACAGAGGTTACATAGCCTATTGAAATTTTGCCCTTTCACAAGCGAATGCGTCATACGTTAACGCTAGTTCCCCCGAATCAGAGTGAAGTATTCACGAATGTTACGATGGTACCGCAGTGGTCAAGCTGTGTCGCGCGATTGTCACCAAACGTCACCAAACTTCTCTCCTCTTATCTCTCAAGGGGGCAGCAGGTTTATGTGCCCCCACTCGAAATCCCATTTCACACCAACCTGATATAGGTCAGTTCTCTTCGGAGTTAGCGTGGATTGACCTCAGGTTTCCTGTTTCCGGTGCCTCTACAGATGCACAACTCAAGTTTAGTCAGTGTCGTGTGTGCTTGTTGCGTGCCGGCTTTTCTGGCGGATCGTTTACTGTTCAGCTATAAAACTTCATACATCGGCACTTCCTGTCATCGAGAAAAAGAATAAGTCAAAGTGTTGACATTCTTTCTTTTTGTAGCAGACGACGATGTGCAAGTCCCTCCAAGTTTCAGTGACGTGAAAACCGGCAATACCAGAAAAAAATTAAGGCCCCATTGCTACCACTTTTAGGCTCAAAGACCGGTCTGAGATTTGTTGGTGGTGTCCAGCATTACACCACTACGACACACGAACACATGCATGCACAGCGGACAGGCCTGCGTTCAGCTGATTGGAGGAAAAACGCGGTAGCTGGTGGTACTGTCGCCCTCCACAATCGACAAACATGGCGGACATCCTATAAAAACGGCTGAGTTTTCCTCGTTTGCACGGTCATCAAACGTCAGCGTGTTTCATTCAGAATCCTATTCATCTCTAACATTGGCTATTTCGGGTGGACAGGCGCAGTCACAAGCACAACTGTTTCAAAACAGAATTTCCCTGTGTCAGTAAAGCTTCGTAATGGTGGCAATGTTTCTTTAATGCACAGAGCAGAATATTTGTTATTTTCTGTGCTTAGTTTTCACTTTGCTTTCCTTAGTATTTTAACACCCGGACATTTTTATAATTCACCGAAGCATCCAGCACCGTAAATGTTCATCCATTTTAGGTCGTTCTATGCGAAATGTAGCGGACTACCATTGCAAATCACCGGTTATGAAAATGTCTGCCGTTGCATAATACCGACCTCTAAACCACACCACCCTATTTCGTCCCCCGGTTCATTCGAATTTGTAATAACTGTCACATCACGCCAGGTATGTGTCACGTCTCATCTAACCTCGTCCCCTTCGTGACTGACATCGACTGAAGCTCTAAACTCATAAACCGCCAGGCGTGACGTTCGACATGAAAAGTTCATGATTTATAGCCCTATCTTGTCTGGGTCGGTTTCCGAAAAGAAAAAAAAAATGTCAGAGACAATCAGTCGTTATGCAAACACAGTGAAGGGGGGGGGGGGAGGGGGGATGTGTCTACAAGTGCTTTGGCTGTGAATTGCAGGCACGGTGCTATCGAACATGTCTCAGTTGTATCGACCTCCCCTAAATAATAGACAGGACCCCATCCCCAGATCTCTCAATGAGTACCCCTTCGAGAAAACGAAAATCCACTTCTTTAGCTTGACTTACAGTATACTGGGGAACATCTAGTTTGTCAGTATACAGTCCTTTGTCTAGTCTCGTACACACGACTTTCATGTACCTGTTTATATATATATATATATATATATATATATATATATATATATATATATATATATATATATATATATATATATATATGTGAATATAAGGAAAGTAGACGGAGATACGTTTGAATGTTCTCTAGTCAAGAGTTATGCCTTATCCAGGTGTCTGCCTAGACAAGTTCGACTGTATTTATTCTCCTAGAGAGTGCCTTAAACCTAGTATGCTGCGGAGACTGCGCTACGTAAAAGCCCTTCATTGGTATTTGTATTGCTATACGATACTGCAGTTGTAAACACAAACCATAAAGGCTTAACGTGACACCGGATCGCTCTATGCAAGGGCGTTTTACGTCAAGGTGTTCTCTACAGTGTATGACGGCGACAGCTTTCACGGTAAACATACGAAACGTTTGTTGTGATATCCCTCTCTTTGTATTCAAATGCACCTTGCTTTTATGCTCCACCACGCAATGCATATCGGGTGTCAAATCCACTGACAACGGCACGCATGCAGAAAACGTCGTTCGGGAGAAAGTATTGAAACAGTCAAGCCTTGAGGACAACAGATTCTTTGATACCTGCTGTCGTAGATAGCAGATTGTCGTATTGCAGATAACATACTTCGAATTTTTGCGTGGGCCAAACCGGTTTCCGTCACGCGAAGTGACATTCAAAATAAAGAGGAAATAATGATATTTCCTCATTCTGTCTCTTCCTCGTTACTAGCTCAACCGGGCTTATCAATGTACTTTCTTCAAACCGTCAGAGGTGGTAAAGACAGGTCTCTTTTTAACCACTGCGATTAGAAAAAAATGTTCTCCTTTCTAGGTCTGGTGGGACATCAAAATCCCCCATGGCCATGTGATAAGAAAATATATATATGCGACACTCGTATTATGGTGCAGATTTAACCGTGCGGGTGTTTACTGAAACCTTTGCTTCTTTTGAACTTCTGTAGGCCTAAATCCGACATCTTGGGGTGTCCCGACCCCACGCACCATAAACAGACATTTTGCTTGGGGTTTTATGTCCTAGTACGCCCGTGATGATCCATCTGGTGTGATGTTAACGTGGATACGATATTACTATCTCAATCCCTCCTGGTAATCCTACACCCCCCTCCCCCTCCCCCTAAAGCCCCGGTTACACCGGACCCGAATCAGCTGCGAATCCACCCGAATGCACCTATTCGGGTGCATTCTGGAGTATTCTGTTCTCCCTCCCCGAATGAGCAAAAATTCGGGAGGGATTCTGGAACATTCGTGGAGGGATTCGGCTCATTTTGAAATGTTCAAAACCAGCCGAATACCCTCCTGAATACTCCCGAATGTGGCCCCGACAAATTTCATTCGGGCCACATTCGGGAGGTAATCGGCTGGAAATCGGATGCATTCGGGGAGGCATTCGGGACATTCTTGGCAGATTCGGGCGTATTCGGAGAGTACGGTCCGAATCATCAGACCCGAATAGCACGAATAGAGCCGAATCTGCCCCGAATGCCTCCCCGAATCCATCCGAATCGTCACCCGAATACAGCTCGCGAATATAGCCGAATCGGCTATAAATACGCGTGCAGGGATGCATTTGTCTCATTTCGTCTGTTGCAGCCGACAATATATACCCCCAAAAAAGAAAGGATTCGAGCATATTCGGATCCGATTCGGGCCCCATTCGGACGATTCTTGGGCCCGATTCGGACGAGTCTGGGCATATTCGGGTGATTCGGTGTCATATTCGGCGCATTCGACCATATTCGTCCCGATTCGGGTCGACATTCGGGTCGCCATTCGGCTCTATTCGGCCGTAATCGGGGCATTCGGGCCACATTCGGCGCTATTCTGGTCGAATGTGGCTCGATTCTGGTCACTATTCGGGTTGGCATTCGGCTGTATTCGGGATTCCAAAAAATAATTCGCGTCGATTCTTGGCGATTCTGCTCTGATTTGGGACCCATTCGGCTCGATTCGGGGAGCTCCCCGAATCAGAGACGAATAGGTTCCGAATCCACCGAATCCATCCGATTCAACCCATATTCGGACAGAATCGGCCCGAATTTATTCGAGAGTATTCGGTTCCGGTGCAACCGGGGCTTACCCTTCCCGTGTAATCGTATCGGGTCATCAATATTTTACAAACCTGACAACCCTGTGTGTCGCGCCAGTGACTGCTCTACTTATGTCAAGGTTGGAATCTAGGCTGGCTTTGTACCCTGCTACACATTGAGCCTCGTAATAAATTCATGGACCTAACGCCTCCCGTGGAGTCAACCATTCCGGGTGAGCGAACCATAAAATAAATCGCCCAAAACACATTTTTTCGTAAAGGCAATAATTTCTTGCTGTCACAGTGGCCCGATCCGTTTGTTAAAGTCACGGCTTTTTGTTAGATTAAAATTTAAATAATCATACCGATCAGAAGGTTTTTGTGGTTTTTTTTTCAACGAAAGCGCTACACTGCACAACGCTAACTGCACGTGAAACCTAGTCAAAGTAATTTTGTCGTTTAACACAGTCGATTGGAAGAGAGATAAAAGGGCGTTGTTTGTTTGCTTTTTCGTGGGTTTCTGCTGTTGTTGTTGTTGTTGTTTTTTTGGGGGGTCTGTGGTTTTTTTTCTGTAACTTATATCCCCTCAGTTAAAATAAAGCAATCTATCAAAGGGTGCCGATGTGGTGGTACACGTAATTGTCAAATGATTAGTTTAGACTAGAATTAGTCACCAGTGCTTGTTTTCTAACAACATAATGCCTGTCAGAAAAGTGCGTGAAGCGTGTAAAAGGCATACATCTGCCGCCACGCCGCTGGTGTTATGTATTGTCATTAATTATTTCTAACAGTCTGACAGTCGGGATTTTGTCATTGTCCATGGCACACACATGACTTGTTGGAGTATATCAGAAAGGTACCAGGGTAGGAAGACTGATTTCATGTTTCTGCCCGTTCACGTCGTCTTGTTACAAACGGATCGTGTACCGTACACAGATCAGGTTTCTCTCTACGGTAGATGTAGCGTTTTTTTTATGTTAGATTAGAAACAGGAGCTGACTAAAGGCGCTTAAAGGCAAAGCATTATAAAGCCCGGGTTTTGTTGTTGTTGTTTTTCGAAAATACTGTTGAGTTTGTGCGCATGTTTGTTTAACAACTTGTAATGGACACGGTATTTGACATTTCACATTCTGGCTAAGGCACACAAATTTCACTTCTAATGTGTACTGATTTCACATATATACCTAACCCTTAATTCAAAGTTAACCTCAAGACAAAGTCTTTTGAAGCGACACAATATGTGTGGACACTGATGAAATATTAAAATCGTCAGTTGCATCATGTATGAATCCCTTTGACGTTAGCAGCCGGAATGCTACATGCATTATTTGGGACGTTTCGTTCAGTGCAGCACTGTTTGATATTTTGCCCTTTTTATGTAATAATGTGCTACGTCAACTGCTTCCTCTCAGAAATTGCACCAGGGCTGACCCTGTCAGCGTCACAAACTTGTTACACCGGCGTGTTCCGAGTACCCTTTCAAATAATCGCCGGATGAAAGACAGTCTTAGTACATGACGCCGGGAGTCAATGCAAATATGACGCATTATAATAACGGATGTCCCGTCTGGCAACCGGGTCTTCTCGTAGACAAAAATAGGCACGCATTGGCCAAAGGGTGTAAAACAAACCCTCGCTCAGAAACGCTCGATAACGTCAAAGCGCTCAAAAGAGGATTGAAGGGGCACTCCACCTCTCCGCGCGGCACAAAAAAAATCTATTCGATTTCCGACATGCAAACCTCCTGTCCTGCAACACATGTCAGAACTGTAGGCCCGCACAATGCACCAGGTCGATAAACAGTTTCTTTCACAAAGTGCTGCTTTCATTGTTATGCCGCACAGGTGACAGCAGAGCTCTAAAGCTGATTTGTGTTGTGCCGGCTGTAAAGACCGAAAGAAGAAAGGGAAAATGGATTGAACGCGACACGCCCATGCCGTAGAGAAACTTGTTTTTCGCTTAGAAACTACACAGACGGAGCTGAATGTTGGAAAAAATGCTGGAGGGTAAAATCGACGGTCGAAAGAAAACCAAGAGGTTGAAGCTGAAATACTGCTTGGTACTGAAAACAATGTTGACAAAAAAAACTGTGCCCCCCCCCTCCTCCCCCTAGAATACTATGCATTCTAATAATGTAATGTATATGGATCTGAGCATGCAGCTTTTTTTAAAATTCGCACCCAGCTTGTAGTCTACACAATCATCACTGGACTATGGAACTTATCGCGACTGATGGCGATAAAAACTCTTCTCATGTCCTATTCATTGCGGCAAATCGATTTCCGTGGTCGTTATACTGTCGAAACTACTGCTGCTTTCACACTGACGTGTGTTCTCAAACGATCGTTCCAGTCTGCGCCAGGCACTCCAACACACTGAACGCACATGGTAGTATCTGGTACATGTACCGTCTGATATTGTACGGAGGCTGATGACTGATCGGTCTGCTACACCACTTTCAATTTAACCACTACTAAATTTGTGAGGGTGGGTGGGTGTTTGGGGGTTTAACGTCCTTTTCCACCATATAGGGTGATATCAAAGACGGGGCAACGATGAAAAAGCCAGCACAAATATTAGGCCCCAACCGGGATCGAACTCATGACGCGAGCATTAGAAGTCCAACGCTCTACCATCCGACCACTACTAAATTTGTGAAACGTGAACTCGTGTGGGTCACTTTGAAGAATGAGTAAATGACATTAACTGTATCTCACAACGTATAACTACGCCAAATGATAATCCCCCGTCCCCTTTCCCCGCCACACCCCGTCCGGACACGCATGCAACTTTAAACCAAACGATATATTCAACACTGTTTGGACAAATGGAAAATTTACGCGCTATTTGTGACGACAGTACGTGTATGTCTGGGGAAAGTGATGTGAATGCTTCAGCGGAGTAAGTGACAAGGAAAGGGGACGACAATTTAGCTGATAAATGGCGCGCTGTGAGACATTGCCTCCGGGCAATTTCCTGTAATCCTATCAGAGAAAACCTGTTTCATACTTGAACGTGTTTAATCCGTTGTATATGCGGCAGACAACAGAATCCTTCTGTGCATTACACGGATGGCCTAATAACCTACATTACACAGGGCGGTGTCATCTTTGCATGTCTGACACAGTGAAGTAAGCAGATATATAATGCATGTCCTTCGTCCTAAAAATAAAAACAATAATAAAAAATCCGTTCATTTTGTCAAGCCACCTGCAAAAAACAAGCTAGCGTGACACTTTTCAGTCGAGAAATATTGTAGAGAAACTGTTCCGCAGCGACGCATGATGAGGTGCGACACTTAGCGAGACATAAAGTAGCTGACGAAGGTGCTTGTCCAGATGTCAAGAGCCTAACTTTATTGCCTGTCCACGCGGCGGGCCTGACTGACTGACGCGTCCAGCGGCCACCACGAGGTGGAGCTCGGAGCAAATCACTGTCAGCACCTTTCGGCAATTCGCCGTGGGAATTCTCGACGCCTTACAGTTTTACGTGGGTGTTTTTGACTGACCGCGGGTGACGCGGGGGAGCTTTGTCGGGCACTTGCTTGACAGTACGTTGACAATTTGCCATGGGCCACGCCGATGAATCCATTGCGACTACCGATGTACATTTTCACACGGGTGAACTATGATGTAAGTCTGTTGATGTGACGACGGTATTGACACCAAGTGACATGTTTGGACTGATCTATTACCGCTTTCATAGTGAATTTAGATTTTTTTTTGTTGTAAATGTTTTGTCTTTTGGTTGATTTTGTGTTTTTGTTTTGTTTGTTTGTTGTTGTTTTTGGTTTGTTTTTTTTTTATTTTGGGTGGTTTTGGGGGTTTGGGTTTTTTTTGTTGTTGCTGGTTTTTTTTGTTTTTTTTTGGGGGGGGGTTGTTGTTAGTTTGTGGTTGTTTGTTTGTTTGTTTTGGGGGGGATGCATTACTTTCTGCAGAGACAGTAATTTTTTATGTACGTTACCGTATTCAGGTTCTCTTGAACAAAACAATAGTTTCATAATTTTTATTCCACTCTTTTTAGTCTGCACGTATGGGTCCTGAAAACACCTACCCAGCCAAACTCCTAACGGGATACTAAAGAGCAAACGTTAGTGATTGCCAAGGGCCAATTCATCTGCATATGACACGCTGGCAAACATTTTATTTCATGAAACGGGTAATATTACCCTCGTATTGCCCACGCTCCTAGAGTCACCAACGAGGGTAAACGACGGCTTCCTGTTTGAACCACTACAAAATAAGAGGCTTAGCGTCGCTGCCTGAGAAGCGATGGCCACGGAATTTGAATTTATAGGCGGCCAGTTTCACAGCCTTCGTACTTTCCACGCTCTCTCAGTGCAAGCAACCAAGCCTCTTCAAGTTCAAGGTTTGCATCCTGCGGATGAAAATCATTCCATACAAAAGCGTGTAATCAATTTCAATTTGTCTTCTTTACGGAAATCTGAATCAGTCTGAGTGAAATTACCCTCACAATAAGATCACGCTAAAAAGCACTGAAGTAGGTGATAATTCAGAGACGCCGACGGCCAGTGTGCATTCTACACTTATTCTTTGTTACTTATTTGATCACTGCAGACACGACAAATTCACCCATACTTTTTCAGCAGGATAGAGGAATGAGGACTGAGGAACAGTGTGTCAAAACCCTCCACCCGCAGGGCAGTGAGTCACTCAACGTCTTCCACAATGAAAAGATATTCAAACTACCTGCCTTGGTTTTCCGCGGCAATAAAGCCGCCCCCTCCCCTCTCCATTCACACTTCCTTTCTTTCCCTGCTATCTTTCTTCCCCCGCCCAAATTCATTTTCTTTTCTTTCGTTTCTTTTTCTTCTTCTTCCTTTTTTTTTTTTTTTTTTTTTTTTTTTGGGGGGGGGGGGGGCAGTGTATGGTACACACGTCGTCAATGACACTTGCACTACATGAAATTCAGTGATCGACCCAGAAATTCAAGTTTGATTTTGACAGAGCCATGCCTCCAAGCAATACATAAACTAAACACCTCACAACACATCGCTGGCGCCACTTTGTCCTTGAAACAATCTGGATGGCCCCAAAGGCAACGTGATGTAGAGAAGTAGGATGTGGTAGGAAAGCTCAGTACCTAGTGTCTCTACTGCATTAATAAATTATGGCGGAGGTCTGAATCTGCCAAGCAAGTCTTTTTACTTCTGCTGCAGAATTTTTTTCACTTTGAGATCAACACATTGTGTACTTGATTTCTTTGTTATCAACTGATTAGTTTAACTCAGTTACACTCAAACTTAAGGCACTTTTTCTTCTTTTTTGTGGGTCGGTTTTGTTTTGTTTTTCCCACTATCCTGTCTGACAGGTTGATATTTTCAGTACCATTAAAGTTTAAACACAATGTTACACCACGCTGATCTTGAGCAATCAATATTCTCCAGTTCTAAGGCAGACAACTGCCTCCACAGAGGCATTCAGTAATTTCCCAAAACAATTACACTGTACTGTTGTTACTGGTTCTTGTCGAAACTGAACATACAATGAATTGTATAGCCTATGGCGGCCAGAGCTTTAACCTGATGGTGGTGCCACATGATTTAACTATACTGAAATATCATTTGGGATTTTTGTTTTGTCCGCAAATAAACCGATTCTGGTGAAAGGGCCACCTGTCCCTATAAGAAGAATGTCCACAAACAAAACGGCTGCCAGTTTGCTGTCAATATTTAAAGTTACTTCCTCACTAGTACTGAGCCACAGCACGGTCATGTAAGTTCTCTAAAGACGTATGCTGCTTTTGTATAGCTGATAATACTCACGTATTGTGACCTTCTTGGAATCCAGCCGGGCCACACCTTCTTTGATACGCTTGACCCTGTGGATAATCTTCTCCGTGTGTTCGAACACCGCTTGACATTCGTCGGCCAGATCACAGAACAAGTCATCCGCATGTCGGACCAAACTGGCCAGCTGGACCAGTGCCCCCAACACCGCATTGTGTGTAACCGCTACCTGCACTACCTCTTCCCCTGTCTCTTCCTCCTTCAACGGCCGTCTGCCGAGGTAGACAGGTTCGATCGTCCGTAATGACAGCGGCATTGTTACCGTCTACCAGACTTTAACTCACTGCTACATTTTCAAAGCTAGGTTCACCAGGTATACTCCTTCTGATGCACATGCGAATCATCCACAGTCAACACAGGTCGGCTTCTGTTTTGGTCGCCATGATCAAACTGCAGCTGGGTCTGTCCCGGTCTTTGGTAGCAACTCCCGTACAGGCCCACGCGCGACAAAACCGTACCGTGCCGTAAAGGTGAGGCTGTTCCAGTAAGCGGCAACACGCCAGCGGGCAACGCGACGCGATAGCATTCCCCCACGCCGTAAAATGACTTGCTTACTTCTCGGCTGCTCACTGAAGCGTAACGGCGTAAGTGGGTTGGGCCAGCGGTTCACTACTTACTCCCCACTTAGCGTTTGTTCACTTCCCACGGGCGTAACGTCGCGCACCGGTGACCCTGACCATACTCTCAGGTGTGTCCCAAGCGCCGGCTTTGAGTGTCCCCGTTCGATTTCAGCCAATCACGAGCCAACGGGTAATCAAATTGGGCTGCGCGTGGGACCTTTCTTCCTTTGAGGCCTAACAGTATGAACCCGAAATAACGGTCACTTGGCTTCTGTAAACATTGGTCTAATCAGCACTTGCGTCGTTTGAACTGACCGAAGAGGCACCCGAGGGCAGTAATGGGGGCATGGTCAAGAGACAAAAGCACAAACTGAAATCCTCGCCAGTCAGGGTATCCAAGTCACTACTATGGTAGAACGCATGATAAAGCAGGCAAAAAGACGACGACTGTAATTGTCTTTCACGCCAGGAGTCCTAGGCCCCCTCTCCCCCCACCCGAAAGATGGAAAATCAACCCTTTTTTTGGCCGGGAAAAAAATCACGTATCAAAGCACGTCACAGTAAATTTTGTTGGGTTTTGTTGTTTGTGGGTATTGTGTGTGTGTGTGGGGGGGGGGGGGGGTGGGGGGGGGGGGTCGCGAGAGTATTTGCATCTGTTGCGGTACACCTGTGTTTTTTCGCCGGTTACACTGATAATGAGTCAGACACTGGGCAGCGCATCTGATTTTACAGCTGCAGACGTAATACCAGCTTCGCAACACAAAAGCGAGAGAAAAGTTCTTGCACCTGAAAATGCCATGGATTTCTGTTTGTCGGTTTGAAAGAATTTTCAAACTGACGACCATGAGCACTTGTCCAAACTTTTGAGTCGGAGTAGCACCGGGGGGGAAAAAAAAAAGAAGAAAAAATCCGCCTGTCCATTTTTGTTTAACGCCCGTGCCTTGCCGCTGTGGATCTAGGTTACATGCGACTTTAGCCTCAGGGGAGATAACTTTTCACGGGTCCGCAAACTACAGGCGAGAGGGGTGCAAGGGGGTATTTTTTGTTGTTTTTGTTTTGGTTTTTTGGCTGGGTATCCTATTCTGTCACTAAACATGGTTGGTTTTGTTTCCATCTGGCTGTCAAACACTCTCGATTATATTTCCTCTGGCCTTTTCCCTCCCCTTTCTTCATGAAGCACCAGTACAACTCAAACCATCGTCATCAAACTACAGGCAGCACCCCTAGTACATGTACTCAATTATGCAAAGGCTCACTCACAGGGTGAATACTGTGGACATGAAACAAAAAATTTGTGCTTATCAAGACAAGAATCCACACAACAAGAACGTGTGACCAAAAAAAATGTAATGAATGAAATTAAAACAAACTCGGTTCAGATTTCACTGACTTGAATGCACCAGAACACTGGGCGATTTTATTTTGTCACAACAAGTGGCAGGTTCTCATTCCATGTTCAGTACTGCAGTATAATAATTAAACAGCAGCTGAGACAGAGTATTAGTTTTATAATGGCTCTTTCACTCCCTCCTCTCCTCACTAGCATTGTTTTCAGTTTTTCCTTCTCTTTAAAAAAAAAAAAAAAAAAAAGCTTTCTCTCTGTACCAGTTTAAGTGAATGCAGGTGTTTTAAAAAAAACTGTCATCTCAGGTGATAGTGGGCTTGGCTTAGCATAACCCTGTACCACAACAAACCAGCAGTGATCATCATGTTTCATGTATGCCAGTAGATATGCTGTGAAAGACATTGTACATGTAATGGTGTACAAATCTTCAAACTATTTTTTTCCCACGGGTCTGGACCTTGATAATGAACAAAATCTCGAATCAAGCTAACTTTGCTAAGAAGTAATTAAAGTCACCACTGTCATTGACCTTGCAATCAGAAAACATTCCGTTTCTTAGAAATATTTCCTTTGCAAAAATCCCTGCTACAGTCTGCTAATACTTGCAGAGTGTTAAAAGGAGAACAGATTTGGTTTAGGAACAAATTAACCAGCCTTCCTTTCCTTTTCCATAAAAAAATTCATCTATTTTGTGTGATAACACCTTATTTGGTTTGAGTGTATGCACTCAGAACCAAGTTCCCTGGGGCATTACAGATTCAGAGATCAAACTAAAGCTGCCATGATACAAGGCTATGCTACGCCATGATATGAAGGTAAGGCTCCATTAAAAAAATACGGCATACCGTGCCACATGGACAGACTGGTGTGTCAGACTCGCCAGCATTACATCAAACAATACATATGCAAAGAAAAAACTAAAAGCAAATCAAGGACAGCTATCCATTGTCTTTTACCGGAAAACAACAACGAAAAAACTCCTAAGGTAAATACCCTAGGCGAGTGTGTGTGAGCGCCAGGCACTGCCATCAACACGGTGTACGCGGCAGGTTAGTTTATCGAGTACATTCAACACAAACGATACTGGCAAGAGATGTTCAGGGCATTTTATACTTCGTGTGTTGCCTGCCCCAAAAGAAAAAGAAGTCCCTTAAAAAAAGTGGCAAACGACGCATAAACAACAGCTCAAACATACTGTCAACACAGAGTTCAGACCAACCCTTGCAGTTACACTGCAGCAGCTTTGACAACACAACACGGCAAACAGCAGCACAATCTTAGTACGGAGGACACTGAAACACTCTCGCATGATACCCTGCATGCATTCCTGATTTTCCTCTTTGTTAAAAAAGTTGCCTAATTTTCAACCTCTTCTGGGATCAACGCATATCTTTATATATATATCTGTAAATATCTGATTCAGCAGTAGGCACTATGTATTTTCTGAAAAAGTCACTGCAGAGGCTAGAAATGCACGTTTTCACATATCCACAAGAGTCGTGTTGTCTGTGCATACATGCAACATTTAACAGTATGTGCCTAAATCTGATGTTGCCCATGGAAATCCCTAGTGGAGACTGCTGTAAACTAATGGTGTTGAACTTTATGCCTGCAGATGAATGATGACCAAACAAAATGAATGACATGACACAAACGCGTTACACATTGCTTTCTACTGCACTGTGTATCTTTCAGTGTTCTGAATCAGAACACTTTCAGAATCTTTAATTGTTATTAGTTTTGTCATCTTAGGATAGCATCTCTGCTGTGGGTGGGAAAATCCACTTCATCCAGCATCTCAAAAGTCTTAGAATGGTAAAGGGTTTGTTTTCCTGTAATTTTAAGAAATTACCTAAACACAGCAGGATTTTTAAAAAATAAACTGAAAAGTGTTATCTCGTGTTGATGAGTTGGACTGGACAACACCAAACAGCAAAACAAAAACAACACTGAAAGCGTTAGTTTGAAGACACCTTTGCACTGTGGCTGTATCATACATCTAAGCAAAAGAACAGCAGAACTGCAATGACCATGACAACAAATCAATACACACACGATACAAATGTAGATGACAACACTTACTTTCAGATGCATGTCAGGTGTAACAAATGTTTAGGTTACCAATGAAGAGAAAAACAATGAATAGATGTGTCTTAATTTTCCAATATGGACATGGGCACTGCTGTGGTTTTTGACATGTGGTTTCATAACAACTGAAACAATATTTCATTTTCCTGCCTAACAAATGCTGAGATAGATTTCACCCGGCATCCACCCCTTACCAAAAAAAAAAAAAAAAAAAGCAAATTAAGGGATTCTCCCAAACTTCCATACGCTCCTGAAAAGCCATTTTTGTTGGATGCTTCAAAAAGGCACATTGAACCAAGTTTAACTGGGACTTCAGTCAAAGAGCAAACAATTTTCACTGCCTGCATAGCAAAAGATGGAGCATGCTTTACACACTACACCCATGCAAGCTCTCTCGCCAATCCCTGCCCTAATCTTCTGCTGCCTTCTGACAAGCACATGTAGGACTTTACGTGTATCAGGAACTATGGGAGAAAGACAACAGAGGCAGATGTTCAAATGAAAGGTAATGTCACTGCCAGGCAAAACCATGCTTCATCATCATCATGTGGTTGAAATTCACAGATATTACACTCATTGGTGATTTTTTTTTCCCACATTACATCTAAGTATCAAATTCTTTTGCACAGTTCACATCTGCTAGGTGTGTCTACAATTATAAGGATGACCAAGAGCACAGGCTTACTCTGGTCTATAATACTGGAGAATTCAGTTTCAGAACGATGGTGAACACTAAGATGATTTTCTAAGTATTATTTTTCTTGCTTGCTACTACAGAACAGAAGATGACTGTCGTCCAAAGGCATCTCTGTTGTACAAGACATTTTAACAAACTGTTTTTAAAAACTTTATTTTCAAGTTTCTGACCGTTCCACTCTGTCAAGAAATCAACATTTATGCCCATAACATCCCCACAAGAGACCTCAAGTACATACATGAACAAATGCACTGGCTGTACATCAACCATAAACTGCGCTTCTACTGTTAACTGAAAAAATAAATAAATAAATTTGATGAGAGCTCAAGCCCTTTTTCCATCAAATGGTACACTTGTGTTGCTATAATACCTCACCACTATACCATCACATGTTTAGGGAGAAAAGACCTACAAAGCCTTATTCTTTGAATTTTGGAAGAAGAAGTTCCTAGAGTGTGATTTCCTGAGGGAAAAAAGCTACTGTTAGTTCAATACAAGAAGTTCTTAAGAAAACCCTTGTCAACCAAGTGCCAGACTGATTGCAATGTTGCAAAACACAAATCATCAAGTGTGCCAATTCCACTCGAGCTACAGCAGTGTCAAGGTTTTAGGTGATTTGCAGCATACTCCCCTGGTGACTTGCAGCAGTATGATTACCGGTCAGTGTTAAATGGCACAGTTTCATGCCAGGGCAAAAATCTGTGTGATGCCTGTAGTAACTGTAGTAGCACAAATGTTACCCTGCATCATAAAACAATACCAAAATCTCCTATTCCTACTGCACAAAATTTAGTAATCATTTCACTATTTCCAGACCCTTTGCAATTAAAAAAGGGTGAAAACAAAAGCCACCCTTAACCTTGTCCTGGAGAGGGGAAAAAAAAGGGCACCTGCCACAGCCAGTCAGCAGTTCCAATTCCTCTTAAAATTAGCAATTACAATGGTTGTTACAAATTACAATGTCTTAGTTTAATCCCTACAAGGGTAACACCACACCTTGGTTTTTTCCCCCTAAATACTGGAGTTAAAAATTCACTCACGTTACCTTTACCTCTGATTTTTGCCAAGACATAAAGCAATAGCCATGCCGCGTCGTGCCAACTGACCGTGAGAGAATAAATGGATGAATGACAAAGGCAGTCATGTATGACAAATACTGGAGCATGAATCCTCATTTTCATGCATGGTCTCGTTCGTCTAGTTGATTACGTTGACTTAAGTACTCAGAAGCAAAACATTTTGAAAAATACAGCGTTTTCTACTTCACTTCTGCAACAAAACAAATGATATCCTAGTCAACAAAACACATGATCTCGAGAACACTCAGCAAGCGGTCTTTTAGTGGTGGAGTTACTCATGAGGTGGCAGTACACAACTTTCCCTATCTGCGTTTGCACTGTCTGGTGTCTGTAATGGTACCCTGTGAACCACGTCGACAGCAACCTACAATGTATCGAAGTGGCAAACATATTATAAGCCAAGATGTGAAACACGTGGGCCTGTTGGCAACAAACGTTTTCAGAGTGAGATGGTCCCATCTAGAAAGGCAGAAATTTTTGGCTGAAAGAAGATGACACTTGCATTCAGGCTGAACTTTCTTTCCATTCACTGTGCTGAGTAGTCCTAGTTGCACTGACTGCAACCAATGTATGTTATGTAATAAAATTATTTATTTTTAAAAAAAAACAATAAAAAAAAAACCAAACACTACACATAAGTTATCACATTCTCTAGTGCTTTTTCACCAACTAAATCACTTTTTGTCCAGACAGCACCACAAAAAAAAAAAAATTATAATAATAATTGCAAGACACCCACAACATAATTCAAACATAAGTGATGTCATGGGGCTATAGCATGAGTGGATATGTAAGCAGCACCTGTGGTTCCAACAGAGGCAAAGAGATTGGGCATGTCACAGTGACAAAATTCACACGAGATCAGCGACTAGAATTTCATCTGCTCAGTCAGAAGCCTCACACTAGAGGTAACGTAAAGCCAATACAGGGTAACAACTCAGCTCTTTTGAGTCCTACGTGTGTATGTTGCTCGGCACATCCAGAAGTCCTGGCCAAACTCTGTTGAGCAGATTGACAGCGCCTGACAAAGAAGCCATGAAAATACATCCAGGAGTCTAGGTCAGAAACCAGTTACACAGGAACAGTGAGAGTAGTGACATTTGTTGTTGCTTTTTCTGTATGCATTTCTTGTGGCTGTTGCTGTGTTGATGTTGCTGCTGCCGCTGCAGATGCAGGTGCACAGGCTGAAACGAAGCAGACTGTCTAGATGGCAGCCTTGGGGGTGTAGTCAGAAGCATTGGGATTGAGGTCTGAGGAGACGGCTAAGTCTTCTGTGCAGAACTTGGAGGAGAAGAGCGGGGAGGAGGTGCGGTCAGAGCTCAGGGACTGATAGGAGTTGGTGCTGGGAATCAGGGCCATCACCTCCGCAATCTTGGACTTCAGCTCTGTGACCTCCAGGTCCTTCTCCCGGATTGTGTCTGCAAACAAGGACCATCACAATAAAACTTGTGCATAGAACCTACACTAACGAAAAACACATTCCGTGACTGTTAGCCCAGAAACCCAACCACCACATATCTAGGAATACAAGAAAGTAAGCAGTGAAGAGTGTACATGCATGTCTGTGTGTGTGTGTGTGTGGGGGGGGGGGGGGGGGGGGGGGGGGGGGGGGGGGGGGGGTGCGGCTGGGGCTGGGGGGGCTGGCTAGAGGGATTATGAGGAGCTTTCATGGAGTAGTAAGCTTTCTCTAATGAACTACGAAAATGTTTGGTTTTCGTCGCAATCACTTACTCTGAAGGACCTTGATGACACGACGCTCCTCGCCCAAGGCTGAGAAAAGATCCTGTTTGAATCGTGTCTCTGCGGACAAACTGTTCTCCAGCTCCATATTTTTGTCCTGCATGTCTGATAGTGCCTTCAGCAACACCTCCGCCTCCTTCTGGGCATCTTTGTACTGACGCAGCGACTGTAACAAAATACATGTACCATGAATAATGCTCATCCAGTATTTCTTACTTGGGTCTGGGAAGCTGTCTGATTATGAAATACCACTACTTGACCAAGTGGATTATTCAGCCACTCAAACAGGTTAGACTTTAACAACTATTATGCGAGAGACAGGGGTTGGCTTTAAAATTTTGCGTTTGCAAACACAAGGGGTCTAGAAAAACGCGTATAGCAGGAAAAAAAGGGCGTATGGCTGAGGTAGCATTGCAACCACATCAGCAGTCACCGAAGTCAAACCCCCGCAGGCCAAAACATTAGCGCTTCAGTCGGTCGGCATCACCACGCTATGCAACTGATGAAGTGATCAACTGGCGCCAAACTTTCCCAACGAAAAGATTGCCAGGGCGGACTGCTATTTTTAGCTCCAATCACCAACTGTTTTAGTTTGTAACACCACACTTTGACGCTGTACAGCCAATCAATGACTGCTTTACAATTTTCCCGCACATCACCCCACCTCCACCTCCCCCCACCACCACCCACCCTCGCAGAGCAACTGTACCCGATGACAGAAACAAAGTGAGAAGCTGATGTCAGCAAGTTAGCGACTGTAGGCACTCATGGGCCGTCTCAAAATGTGTACGCACACGCATGGGCCTTTGTAAAATGCGTATGGCTGTTCCAAAATGCAACAAATACGCAAATTTTTGCAATAAATGCATTTAGCAGGAATATGTGTTCATGAAGAGCCATCTCTAATGAAAAACTTTGCAGAGAGAAAAACTGAACTTTTACACCTGACAGCTCCATCCACAACATTTCCCACTGTTTATTAGCACAAACACAAGGAATAATCATGCACAATCTACAGAACTAAACAAGTGCATGACCCAAGTTAAAAAAAAATTACCTGTACTTCCCGCTCAAGAGCACGGTACTGGTCTTCTCGTATCTTGAGATCTCGACGCAGCTGTTTAATTTCATTCTCTAAGTCTCGGCGCCGAGCCTTACAGCTGTCTGTACATTCACCACTGCACATCAAATGACACCCAAATAATGAACCTGCATAATCTTCATTACTGCAATTTTAAGGAACAAACAGAAAAACAAAGGCAAAGAAAATAGCGTAAAAAATGTAACTTTTCGACCGTTTTTTTTTTTTACTCTGAAAATTTGAAGGCCTGGTCGAAAATCAAGGAGCAAACAAACTTAGTTTCAGTTTCGATGTCCAACCATCTTCACTGAACATCATGTGTGGGGCTAGTAACAATGCTGCTTGAAACAGTATTTTGCATCAGAGGGCCTTGAAATGCAAAAAAACTGTTGTAAACCTTACCTAATATCTTAATCACCATATTCTCCCTGTATTTTTAATTGCACCTGAGCATTTTCCACCTTCTAAACTCCGATATGGGCCACCACAACAACCAAAACTCGCCAGATGGCTGAAAACGGAAATAGTAAGGGAGACTACTCTGTACCTTCTGGCCTCAAAATGGCGGCATGAACAAAGGGATTACAAGCCAGACTGGCAAATCGGCAAAGTTCTACCAATTTGTTTCATTTTCTTTTCTGGACATTTGGCATGATCTTCACGTTGCTTCACAGTTTTACTGGTCTGGTTGAAAAATTAGGGACAGAGTTTTGGTGCCTGGTTGAAAAGTAAAGAGTTTTTTTAACCTAACTTTCCCACAATTTTGCACTGTGGTCGAAAAGTAAGGACAGTCAAAAACTTATGGTTATTACGGTAAATGAATAACTGTTTTAGGTAAAAAATAAAAACAAAAAGTGCAAAACCACAGCAACATGAAACAGGGTTATGCTGAATAATATTGCACAATAGGATGATGAGTCGCTGAGGAGTCATTTATAAATTTTCAGATGAAAGCCCACAGTTTTTGTTTTTTTTGTTTTTTTTTAAACAGCATAGTTACATGCACTCAAGCAGATGAAAGTTCAACACTGTGCACGGCTTGCTTGTTGTGTAATTTATACTACAGGTGACCCATTGTAAAGAACAGCTGCTTCTCCATGAAGAGAATGCAGCCACAAAACCTACTAGGTTAATGCACTTACCGAGCAGCAGCTGCCATAGCAACTGCCCTGGCTGCAGCTGCCTCTTCTGCCTTTCTGGTTTTGCGCTCTGTCTGCAGCTGCTGGTCGACTGATGCTCGAGACCGCTTTTCTTCCGCCAGCTTTCGCTCAAGAGACGCTACACTAGCCCTGTCCTGCTGCCGTCCTGTCACTAAGTTGTGTAGTCTGTTGAGAAAAAAAAAATACAATGTAGACTCCCCTCCGGTCCATTCAAAAGATACATGTATATATTTTTTCAGCACTTTCAAGCAAAAACATGTTTCATACCTTGCTCTAACAACTGCACTTAGTCTTGATCAAACACTGCCTTGACATTATTATTATTATTATTAGACAATACTGAACTCTCTTCACAAGTGGCATTTTTTTTTTGGACAATATGCTTAAAGCAGAACTCTACATGCTTATTTGGATAAACAAAATACACTGTATAACCAAAACAATCATTCAGTTATAAGTTTACTAAAGGGAAAGTTTACTTGTTTTGTAAATTTTCATTGTCTTGCTGAAGTTGGTAGAGCTCCGAGCGTGTGGACTTTTCGCTGGCCAAAAGGCTGTTAATCTGCACCCTCAGTTCCTGCTCAGTGTTGCGACTGCTCTGCAGGTCTGCCTTCAACTTCTTCACGTCTGACTCTAACCTGTAAAGCGGTGATGACAAGAGAAAGGTGGACAAGACTATTATTTTCACCTCTGGTGCACACCCTCTTCAACAAGCACACATGCACAGAAAGAAAGTATAGCATGTTAGAAACAGCCCAGAAGCCAGCAGACATTTAAAACAAAAATGCCTGCTGTCAATTTGCTATCATCACCTATCTGTGACTGGGCATCACAAAAACCAGGCTTATGATATTCCCCCCCCCCCCCCCCCCCCCCCCCCCCCCGATAAAAGCAATTTTAAAAAGGGCATGGTTATTGAAAATTGTTATTGAAATATTCAAACTCTGCGCTACAGGCACAACAGTCGGCTTAAAGTCTATTTACAATAGCTAAAGCAAAACTGACTGCAAGTGCAAGTACAAACAACTAGAGTAACAAAACTGAAATATACAGACCACAACACATCCCACAGTCAACGTTTCGGCCTTTGCCTTCCCCAGGACAAAGTGGTGACTGTGAGATGTGTCGACCAAGTTAAGTGGTCCGTTTCTGTTTTTGTTGCTTCTAGTTGTTGGATCTACAATCAGTACTGTAATGTAGATATAACTGCTTGCAGTCGGAAAGGGCTGTGGTCATTACATGTACCCAGTGAACCATTTCCTGGTGCAGAACACACAACAGTTCCTACAGAAAGCTGTGAACTAGGAATCTAAGCTGAAACTTGTACATGTAGTATTTTTTAATCATCTCCCACGCATGTTTACACTTAGATTCCGAGTCCAAAGCCTCTTCTACTGGAAGGAATCTGATAACCTTCACTTCTCAGTTCCCAATGACTTTAGCCAGGCTTCCCACGCCGAGTCACATTTGTTCCAACTCGTGTTTCACTTAACTTACCTACAAATATGTTCATCTTTATTGTTTGTAAAGGACGCCGCTGGAGGTAGCTGCTCCTTCCAATAGTTTTTCCCTTTCTTGGCACTATTGTCTTTGCTGCTGTTTAGCTGCTTGCTGCTGACTGACTTGCTGGCCCCTGCCGAAGGCGGTGACGAAACCCCACCCACTGCTGCCACACCATTGGCTTTGTATGTTTTCACTTGCTGATCGCCTGAAAAACTGTCTGAGATTTCGTCAAACTGATTGACATTTGGCTGCTTCTTGGGCAAGCTTTTTTCAATATATTCTAGCTCGTCGTCTTCGTTGACATCTGCACTCTTTGATGATGGTGAGGAGGAGGCAGAGGATTTTTTCACGTCCCTCTCCTCCTCCCCCTTTGTTAATTTCTTTCCTGGTGCACCGTTGGAGATTACTTCCTCTTCTGGTTTGGGAGGTAATGCTGAAAACAAAACAAGAAATCAAATAACCAACCACTTCAATTTCATAATTTAAAAGCAGTGGGCATGTGTCTCAACTGAAAATAAAATTGACACCCTAAAGACCAGATGATGCATGAACCTCTTCGGACTGTAAATGATCAAAAGAAAAAAAAAGTTCAAACACTGAAACACTGTATCCACTAACCAAAAGCTGCAATACGCCACCTGCACTGAAATCAAGGTTTAAAATGGTCTATAATCTAAAAGAGGAAAAGTGCGTAACTTTTAGTGACGTAGTGGCAAAGCCGTGAACATGTGTCTGCTGTGTTGTTGCTTCTACTGGTGAACTTGGAAGATACACTCTGTGGTCCTCTTCTACAAACTTTAAATAACCTCTAGACCAATCTACCTAAACTACATGTGCACACAAATACATATATATACAAACCTTTGGGTTTATCTGTATACTGCATCTCAGGCGGCAACGCTTGTTGTAAAATCTGCATGTAAAACTCATTCTCTTTCTGCACTACTTTTTGCCGCCGCTGGAAAAGAAAAGAACAAAATAATAATAATTACAACTTTAGGGATGCACATGGAGTTGAGCACACACCTGTGTTTTGATGACAAGGAAACTAAAACAAGTCGCGGTATTCTACAAACTTTGTCACTTCTGCAGGGACAACTGGGAATTAACTCAAATGCACTCAAATCAGACAAACACAGATTACAGACTCGCAATGAAATTTCATGTAAATTATTTATATAATGTATTCATTACTGCCAACTGCCATAAACACAGTCACAAACCCTACTAGACTGGTACATGTACAAGCAGTCCATCACTGTGTCGGCTCACATCCACAACCCAAACAGTTTCATTCAAATCCTCATCTACTCACCAGTCTCAATCTGTATGAGATGTAGCTCTTGAAACCAAAGCCTAATGTGACAACTGGATAGCCAATACTGTAACACACACACACACACACACACACACACACACACACACACACACACACACACACAGGTCAACATTTACAGATTCTTATTTCTATGCTACCTTGTGATGCAGCTAGTAGTTGACTAAAACAAGTTACATGTAGTATACAACAGGGTTGCACATTTTCCACAGCTTCTATAGGACAAAGTGTCCTGGAAACAGCAAGGTGATAGGACACAGTGTCCTGACCACTTAGTGGCAATAAAAATTTGAACAGGACAAATGTCCGCTTGAGGTGGGAAAAATAGGACATTTGAAATTTTTATAGGTGAATGTCCTGGGACCGACTTAAATGTGCAACCCTGATACAAAGTTCAGGGCTTATTTTTGCAGCTACTGTGCCTTTCAACCCCCCCCCCCTCCATCCCCCTCTCCAGTATACAAAGTTCAGGGCTTATTTGCAACTATTGTGCCTTTCAACCCCCCCCCCCCCCCCTTACACCAAAGAGGCGCAGAGGGACATACTGTGTAAACGTCAGCGAGTATACCAGTAACCCATGAGGTGTGTAGATTAGGTTTAAGTGTGCACAATTCTCAGCCCTGTGTTGCAACTGTGATTTGCTGTATTGCAGTAAACGGCATTCAGGCTTTCCAAAGGCCACAACAAAATGTGCTACTAGGGGTAACTGTGTGTGCATTGCAGCACTGGCTGTCAACAGGACGTGTCATTGCTGCTGAGAAATAACTGTGGTAACTGATGCATTATTCGTAAGACCAGCTGTTACACTGCATTCACTTACCTGGTATGTCCTATCACACACAGGATCTAAATTCTAGTCAATAAATGTGCGTACATACTTAAGTCACTGCACTCACCCACCACATTTCTCTTTAGATGTTTTACATTAACCATTCACACACTTGTAACTAAAACAAAATCTTTTCCTACAAACACTTAGTGTACGTATGCTTGTAATACAAAATCTGGTCAAATCTCACTCAGATTAACATACTGCCTAAATTAAAATGAAAGAACTCACCAGTGTGCTGCAAAGGGCCGACAGAGGTCTAGGTAATATGGCAAGTTTTTCAGCTCTCTGAGCCTTACTGATGCCTCAATGTAGACAAACAGTAACCAGAGAGACACTGTAGGAAGGCATATTCCTCGTTCTGCAAAACACACACACACACACACACACACACACACACACAGCATATATTGTCAGTGGACAAGAGGAATCTGCATACATGTATGTATTTGATACCCTGGTAAAATTTCTGAGGGTTGTGAGCAAGCACCAATTCTGTATCTGAAACAGCTGTACATAACTGTTTTGCAATTTCTCACAGACACTATGCCTGATAGTACACAATACACACACAAGCACGCATGCGACTCAATGCTTGAAGTTGACAGGTGGTTTACATCTGCATTTATTGTCAGACACACTTATAGAAATGGGAAAAACCACAAGGAAGGAAAAGCCAGTGATGATGAAACATTTACACTGGTATCCATCACGAATTTGGCACAGTTTTTATCATCAAGGAAACTTTCGCATCCTGATTTACACATGTGTACAATATGAGTCATCAGCCTCGAAACCAGGCGCTGCAGCAACAGGAGATCTGTCATTTCAATAAATGATGATGTCCCAATGGAACAGATGGGAAAGATTTATACTGTGTGAAATAAACAAGATAGGGTTGCATACAGATGCACCCAATTGCACCTAACACAAACTTGCAGTAGGGTCGCTTGTTAATGAAGATTGTAAAGTACCTTCTCTCTCCCTAACACACACACACACACACACACACACACACTGACCTGTGTGCCAGACATACTGCACCCATACATATGTGCTGGCTGCGAAGAACAACCACTGCACTGGGATAAACAGGTAGCAGATCACATCTGAGGTGATGGCGATACAGACAAAGAACACTGAGAAAGCCTGTGAAAAGAAACAGACAAAACCACTCAGCACAACTTTATATAACATACATGATGTATAAAGACAGAGTGTAGGTAACTAGGATGCTAAGCACAAGGCTTCAATCTTAAGTGATACATGTATGCAGCTTTTAGAAAGTTTGTAACAAATTTATGACCAAGGAAATATAACAAGTTACGATTATTTCAACACGTCCCCTCACAGATTTTCTTGAAGTTAGTTACAAACTGACACAATAGATCTATCATTCTTTGTACAATTACAAATTTCATACACTCCACATGCATCTTGAATGGTAATGTCAACTTTTTTGTTGTTGTTGTTGTTTGTTTTGTTTGTTTGTTTTTGTTTTTTTGTTTTTTTTGGGGGGGGTGTTAATGTTGAGCATGAAGGAGAGTCCTAAAGCTCTCGACTGTCTCTGCACTGTCTCTTCTTCAAGAGTGTTCCACTCTGTGATGGTGCAAGGCAAAAAGGAGGTTCTGAACTCCGGAGTATGTGCTGAGTCTGACTGAAGGCACTTAGAGTTGTTGTCTTGCCAGCTTCACAAAGTCTACACTCTACACGGATTATAATTTTTCCCACTTCCTAGAATCCTGATGTCACATTGTAAATTATATCATGAAAAGTACACAGAAAAAACACAACAACTCGCACGCACAGATTATTTATACTAAAAGCATTTTCATATTATTAAAAGTATCAGACAACTGACCAGTCCCTGGTACTTGAAGGAGTCGTAGACACTGCGCACCAGAAGCCAGAATGGCCAGAGGTACTCAAACCGGAACTCCAAAATGAAGTCTGCCATCAGTACTAGTGCCCACACCAGCAAGAAACGCAGGTACAGGAACGTGCTGTAACATACGAACAATTGCATAAACTTTCTGAAAGCATAACTGCCAATGCCAAGCAATGGTCTGCTATACCCATCAAGCGTGGTTTATGATGGAACAGATCAACTGAAAGTTTTTGTTTACTGCTAAATCGACAATCTGTTTGATGGTTACAACTTTTTTCCAGGTGCTGGTTGAGGTTTTGCTGCTGTTTGTCTTGTCGTATTTTGCTATCAAAGTGCTTGAGAACATTCATATACATTAATAAGAGAACCCAGTGCCCCAGACCCCCTTCCCTTGAACAGTTGAAGGCGTTGTGAGCTGGTTAAATAACAAAGTTCTACCCCCCCCCCCCCAAAAAAAAAAAAAATGTGAACTGTGGAACTACTCATGCTGATACAGTAGAAACACTTTACATACACACTGAAGCAGCTTTCAGGAAGACAAAGTTAAAGGTGAATTGGGCATTAAAATTCCACTAAATATCCATAAATTCAAGAGTTCACCCCCATACTAATCTATGTGATCTAACCCGTAACACCCCTCCATAGTTCATTGCGGAGTGATACTGATACTAGTGATAGCCTCAAAAGATTATCAACACCCACACTAATGTGTTTTGAATACTGACGTTCTCACTGACCAGTCCGAATGATTCAATACACAACAGGAATGATTTATCTGCACACGGGATGTTAGTAGCATTATGGTGGCAGCTGAATTGGAAACCCACCAGGTAGTATAGGTTAACCCTCAAATTTATAAAAATTGCAAAAACAATTACTTTTTTTTTAAAACTACTTTATTATCCCTTTCGGGAAATTCGCCCCCCCCCCCCCCCCCCCCCCCCCCCCCGGGGAAGCAGCGCCACCCGATACCTCCTATATATTTTATACTTTTTTTCTTTTTTTTTACAATTATTTCCCTAGCCCTGCAAGATAACTACACAAACAATTCATCCATTGTAAATTACGCAAAACATCAACTGTGCACACATGAAAACAACATGCAATTTCACCCAAGACCTGACCCCCCCCCCCCCCCCCACTAACATACACTACTGCTTTATACCAGTGCTGCTCCTGCATAACTGACCTTAGCAGTAGTACTGTTTTGCTTCATGTCAAATTATCTCAAATCTTCAGTCAAGTTGTCAAGGCAACCGCCCATTACTAATACTACTGACGGCATTAACACAAAGCAATGCCCATTGATTGGAGGAGCTCCTCCACTGGGGAGGGGTACCTTCACATCAGCTTTCTGATAGAGGCAGACAAAGGATTCCTGCCACTGCACCTGGCGTGCTAAAGATGCAAAGTACATGGTTGCTTGAAAATATAAAGCCACCTCAGGGCATGAGACTGAGAGAGTATAAACTCTAAGAGGTACAGTACTGAACAAAAATTAATGTCATGCAGCATGCATGTCACATGAATCATGAAGTTTCTTTGTCTGTGTACATGTATACATGTGTGTATAAACAATTCCCACCAACAGTCATTACATTAATGATTAATGAAAATGATAACTGAAAGTGAAATGTCAACTGACGCTTCTCTTTTTTAATCAGTACTAACACTGCTGGGACTACAAATATATTTGAGGGATGGGGTGCCTGTCTTGCGTTTGCAAATCTGTTAGTCTACTATGTCTGTGTGTGTGTGTGTGTGTGTGTGTGTGTGTGAGAGAGAGAGAGAGAGAGAGAGAGAGTGTGTGTGTGTGTGTAGTAAAGAAATCTTTCATCAACTGATCAGGCTACTGTCAATGTAACATGCAACATGAAATTAAAAATGCCTTATTAGTAATATTACCCATAGCAGATCTACACCTATTATGTGTTTCACAACAGCTGCCCAAAATAGTACTGTCAATAACTAAAATAAGTGATGTACATGCCTGCAGTACCGATACGCTAATGGTGGCTAGCTTTGAATGTACACAAAGTGTATAAATATATAAATTCTGATGGTGTTGCAATGATGGTTGCAATCACTTGGGTGCCTCTAAACTTAGATGCTGAATCATTACTTGTAAACAGACTGTGCTAGGCAATTAGTTATAGCACGCCAGTCTACATAAAGAAAACATCGTCTGGAAATTTTGGTGACTGTGGCATGTTTATATGAGACAGGATACATGTACACAGTAATAACTAATCGTAATATCTGTCAGCTGTCACAGAACAGGTTACAGCAAAGAGACAGCAAGTTTTTCCACACTAAACAAGCCCAAGTACAGCAGATACAACACCATAAATACTATCCGTTTATCTCAGTCATGCTTAAAGCGCTTATCTCTCGCCCGACATTCGTCATGCTTCCAGACATGGACTGCCAGACTCTTCCCTTACCCCGACGATTTAAACGTAGAAACCATGCCAACGCAAAAACCCACACCAACACAGTCCACTTTTCACGAACAATTCTGCGGTGAAGGAGGCCTTTGTACGTAAAGTAAAACGACAGACGACAGGGGCAGATATGTGGTTTTTATTCTTCAATGGTACAATCGGGTGCCATTTTTTTCTGTAACCACAGGAACCGTTTGCAGATTTAGCTCACTCCACGTAAAATATGCAATGAACTGCCATATTGAAAAAAGTGAAAACATACCTTCCATAGATACCATCCGTTATCTTGCTCCTTTTCAGCGGTCTTCGTATTTTTCCGCAGTCAACATTCCGCGGTCTCTTCATAATTTTGACAGTTTTCAACCATTAATTGTCTTCCGATTTCTCCTTCAGCAGACACAGTCTTTTCCTAATTATTATTACAATCCTGGAAGTACTTCCACGGCTTGATGTCCTTGCACATGCGCCATCGGTCATTAGCTCCAGCTCGCAAGGCATTGTGGGATACTACAGACAACAAACATGGCGATGCACATACCACGCGCTCCGGGCTTTGCCCAAATGCTGAAAGAAGGGGCAAAGGTAAGGAAATCAGACTTAAAAGTAGGGACTGAACAACGGCTATACGCCAAATGACCAAAAGTGAAATGTTTATTTAATGTGTGTTCTCAGCGTTTTCATGAATTCACCCCGTGCTTCACTCAGTAACGGTACACGAGGTTGTCATGCTTGCGCACTCCTGCAAGTTGGAACTCGAGAACATTCCACATGGCATGACGGAGTGTTCCAGTAAGCTGTAATGACCGCAGTATTAAATTTCAAAGCATGAAAAACCTAGTACTTCTCTTACATAATGTCAGTCCTCGTACATGGTTAACTGGGAGAACACACAATAGACTAAAAGTAAATGGGGCACAGCTAGATAACTAATATAAGTGATGACGCGAATTGCCACCAAGTAAATCAGATTTTATTGTAAACGATATTTTCTAAAGATCTGCTTTAGATCACGCTTTATGAAGTTATTATACAGTTCACAGTAGGCAATGACCTACTGTGAATCAGAATAAATTTGAAAAAAAGGTCTTGTATAATTTTGATTTCAGCATTATAGTGGCCTTGAAGAGGCAGTCTACAGGAACATTGATGCCTGCAAGGAACTTGCCAAGACAACTCGTTCAGCATATGGACCTCATGGTGAGCACTGAGAAATAGGATTTTCTACAAATGTTTGTGTAAGAGAGACAGAGAGCAGGGATGTCACTGGTGCCCGGACACAGGACTATGACCAATAGACTTGGCCAAATGTCCGATGAAAAGAATGTCCAGCAGGACAGCTGTCGGATTGTTTATTTCCAAAGGAGGTCATATGTTCGATTGCGTTTCTGTAGATCGCAGACAAACTAGTGACATTTTTCCGAGTGAGGGCTGCCACCTTGCGCTACTCGGGGAGCGTGCTCGCTTGCGCAGAGAATATTTTTAGTTGCACGCACGCAAAGCGAGTGACGTGTGGTATATGGTATTCCCTATAAGAAGCCCTCTGATGAGGCTGCTCCGAAAGCTCAGAAATTTTAAGCGAATGTGAGCTGACGTCAACCACGCGCCCTGATTGGTTAAGCTTCCTACCCGTCCATGTCGGCTTTATCGTCGCGCGCCAGAATGTCCTATTGTTTCGTTCCAGTTCAGGACAAATGTCCTATTCATCTGCCACCTTCCAGGACATTTGTCCTATAGGTTTCAAGCTCCAGTTACATCCCTGAGAGAGCTGTGGCAACCTGGCTTTTCAAACTAACCCTTTGTGTGTTTTGTTGTTGTTCACGATTTTGGTGGAGTACATTTACAATGCATTCCCCACAGGAGGGTAGATGTTTGGTGCTATTAAAGTCACAATACGTATGTCATACAGCAACAGGAAAATATTTCACCAAATGCGCTTAGTCCTTCGTCCTTGCATCAGAATAAGTCACCAGTAACACAGTATAGCATCTGAAGCCATTGTGGTGACTGTGGTTGGCGCGTATGTAGTTCTACGTATGTAAGCATGCTGCGTACTAAGCAGATGACGTCATTTGGATGCAGACTGAAGACCAACATGACAGAACTGATTGTGACTGTTTCTTGGTATCGTTAAGCCAAAGAAAGTCATATTTTTCTATTTTGAAAGTCACGGTAAGGAACATCTGTTTATTTGACAAAACCTCAGAGCTTTGTAAGCAGCAGTTTTTCTCCTCAGAACACATCACGAACATGAGGACTGTAATATAATTGGTATCCAACACCAAAAACAACTCTTTTTTTTTTTTTAAATTTGAAATCAAGTTCACAAAGCAGACAGACAGAGGTGTGCAGAAGTTCCTGTGGCTTGGTCAGGCTGTCATTCACTGTACTTCATTTCATAGTCACAGCAACTTATTTTTCCTGCCAGAATCTTAACATTAAGATTGAAACCTCTTCCCACAGGCCAGAACAAGATGGTGATCAACCACCTTGAGAAGCTGTTTGTCACCAACGATGCAGCAACCATCTTGAGGGAGCTTGAGGTGCAGCATCCTGCGGCCAAGATGTTGGTCATGGCTGCTCATCAGCAGGAACAAGAATGTGGTGATGGCACCAACTTCACTCTTGTCTTTGGTGGCGCTCTCATGGAAAATGCTGAGGAACTTCTGCGGATGGTACTAGCTGATTTTGGTTGTATTGTTTGCATCTTACTCAAACCTTTTTGTTTTCCTTTTTTTATTTTTTCCTCAACTGTCTATAATTATTAGTGAAAATGTGATGGTTTGGGGGAAGTTTTGGAGCAAAGGACAGGTGTTTTCCTGTGTTAACAAATAAAATCTTTACTGTAGAAGAAATCCGTGAATGGGTCTCTAGCACATAACTCAGGTGTCTGTCCAGTCATGTTGGCGTGGCACTTGGTAGCCTGTGCAACAGAAATCCGCCCCGTCATCTTGTCACTAGCTGATCATTATTCAACACTGACTTGAACATGGGGTACATGTATGTATATTTTGTTAGTGGGTGGTTGGATTACTCACCGAAAGGAGGTATAAAGTGCGTCTTTGTAGAAGTCAACAATTGCCACATAATTTCTGCATTAGTTTTACAGGAAAAATTCTAGTCTGTGCCCAGAGAATGGTATCATTAACATTTTACATGCAATGTTATATTACCCAGCAGTTGCGGTATCCCTCAGCCACTTAAACTGTTACTGTGCTCTCTATCGGATCTGTTTAAAGTTTGTGTTTGACACTCAAGTACAACATGCAGTGACCATGCAAATTTTCTGGTCCCTCGTAGTCAAAGACATTCAGCAAAAGTGTGAGGCAGCTTTAGTATAAAAGAAAATCATTTTGAACACTGCAGATTTGGTACCTTTCTTCTTTTTCCTTTTTTTTTTTTTTTAAATTCTAAGTGGTTTTCATAGTAGTTGAACAGATACTGAGATATGGTGGACACTACATGGTTGTCAGACTTTGACTGGGATTACCCAAATGTCACTAACTGCAGCCAAAAAAATAAGAACTTGGAAGGTTCCTTGGCTTGGCGTCCTGTTTGTAAACAAAGTGAGCCTGTCTGTGTGAGGCAAATTTCAGGTTGATATTTTCTCAGCAATAACAAATCAGTGGTATCAGTGGAATTTCGGCATAACTCAGTTTTGAGAATTTAGTGTAGAAGTGTGCGGTTGCCTATTGTTCTGCAGTGTTGGCAAAAATCCGGTTATGCCAAAGTTCCACAATGACATCTAGATGGGAGAAGAGTAAGTTTGACAATGACACGCATTGGTTTGTAAGTCTTTTGCAACTTTTCTGTCCTGGTTATATTGAGCTGGACCAGCAGTTAAAGTATGTGTCAGCACATGACACAGGTGTGTGTCTGATCTACCTTGTTCGTGGCTGATGTGATACCTGTTTTGCAACAGGGTACTGCCTTGAATTAGGATAAAGCTCTCAAGAAGTTATTGCGGTATGCAGATTGTTTGGTTCTTTATGTCTCTTCAGTGTGCCTGGATTGTTTGGATTATGTTAAGATTACTTACTCAGTACTGTGTCAGATCTGCATGAAAGTTTGATGATAATAATACTACATAATACATGTAATACATAATAATTAATAACCATTTTTTGTCTTACAGGGTCTTTCTGTCACTGAGGTGATCGACGGCTATGAACTGGCTTTGAAGAAGGTACAAGAAATCCTGCCGAGTAAGTCATTTTTTATGCGCTGTTTTCCCAATCCCTTATTCTGCCTGTAGTGTAACATAATGCCAGAGTTCTCCAGCTCTCCGCACTGTGTCTTGTCTTGGTACATGAACTCCCGCAAGTAGTATTCTTTGTAGTCACAGAGGATTTATTCAGTTCTCTTGAATAGTTTTTGGCTGTGAATAGCACTTGATTCCACAAGCCACACAACATACATGTAACACACACATTTCTCTGCATTTCAGGTCTGGTCATTGGTGAGGTGAAAGACTTAAAAAACAATGCTGAAGCAAAAAAGGCCATACGATCAGCAGTCATGAGCAAGCAGTATGGATATGAAGATTTCCTTGCAGGGCTGATCACTGATGCCTGTGGTGAGCATTCATTTTTTTTTTCATCTTTTTTTTGGGGGGGGGGGGGGGTGCCAAGAGCAGAGAGACTTTAAAAAATATGTTCATGTTCAGCTACTTCTTCAGGTGCCTGGGTGTGATGGGCTTACTCTAGAATTAGAAATGACTTTGTGGATGCAAGGAATTTTTATTTTCCTTCTGTGGTGTTCAGTATACAAGGCTACAGCTCTTCGCTAGCCAGTGTGATGTGCTACATTGTAGATCTGCTTTGCGTTTGTTTCAGTGTCTATCATGCCTGCAAAGATGAATTTCAGTGTTGACAATGTCAGAGTTTGCAAAATCTTGGTGAGTGCTGCTGTAATATGGGTACACAATACTTTGGAATTTTGATTGATTCCTGGTGGCTTCTTAATTGTAAATATTCATTTACATGTACTTGTTATTATTATATGAATTACCTAACATTTCATTTGCTGTTCAGAAAAGGCTTACGGATTATTGATATTAGTCCTTATCTGTTTGTGTTGGCTCAGCACCAGCAGTTGAGATGCTGTCAGTGCAGGTGCCTGAGTGGTACAAATACTACAATGTCAGACATCACCAAAAGAGTTCAGAACCGTCTGTGAGCCTGACAGTCTTTTAAGTCAGTTTAGAAAAGTCTTTCTTGAAATAATCAACTTACGGCTGCCAGCGTTGCTGACAGTTTTCAAAACTGGAGTCATTGACCCTCTCTGTCAAATTCAGAGTGTCATTTTGTAAAATCAGTGACTTACAGCCTCAAAGTATCTGCGTCGGATTCTGAAATCTCAGCATAAACGGCACACACGTGTGCGTAATAAGGAACACAGAATACTTGCATTGTAATTTGTACACCACATAATTAACTTTGATGTGGCTTTGTGTTGTGTTGCCCACAGGGTAGCGGCTTGCTTCAGAGTGAGGTGATCCAGGGCATGATGTTCAAACGTCAGGTTGAAGGGAACATCACCAAGGTGGAGAAGGCCAAGATCGCTGTGTACTCTTGCCCTCTGGACGCTATGCAGACGGAAACCAAGGTAATCTTCGTCAGCTTTGTTGAAGTTCTGCCAGTGCATTCTCACCTGCTCACCAATAGTTTCAACTTGTCATTATTTTGGGGTATTGCTGTTTGTAGACTGTTGTTTTTTGTGATTTGGGGGGGTTTAGTTTGGTTTTGGTGGTGTTGGTTTTTTTTTTTTTTTTTTGGGGGGGGGGGGGGGGTGTTGGAAGGCGTGGGTAAGTTTTAAGGTGCAATAATTGTGTTTATAGGTGTTCATTGTGCTGTGGCTTCGGGCAATCATTCACCTGAATTTGTGTTGTGACCCTTCTCAGTTTTGTCCCTATGGTCATATTTGCAGGGAACAGTGAACATCAGAAGTGCAGAGGAACTGATGTCTTTCAGCCAAGGAGAGGAGAATTTGATGGAAGAGGTTTGTTTTATTCCTGTTTTTCTCCACACTAGCCAGAATAAGATAAAATTACACAGACACTTTGTGCGCTGAGTGTAATCTAGTGTGGTAGTATGAGATGATCGTCGTCTGTTTTATTCAGTGTAAAACAAAGAAAACAAAATCTTGTGTATGTCTGAATGTAAGCAAGTTTGAAATAATAACTGTTTCCATCTGCAGCAAATAAAGGGCATCACAGAGGCTGGAGTGAACGTCATCGTCACTGGGGGCAAAGTTGGTGACCTCGCTCAGCATTTCTGCAACAAGTACAAGGTCATGGTTGTTCGACTCCTCTCAAAGTGGGACTTGCGGCGACTGTGCAAATCCATTGGCGCAACTCCGCTGCCCAAAATTGTAAGTGCTGATGCATGTGTTCAGTGCACTGAGTAGGAATTAGTTGTTATTCAGATTGCGAGTGTTCAAGATCAGAAGACCACAAAAAAAAAGAAATAAATAAATTTTACAGATTGATCTTTTAGCACATAACTCAGGTGTCTGTCCATTCATGTTGGCGTGGCACTTGGTAGCCTGTGCAACAGAAATCCGTCCTGTCTTCATGTCGCTAGCTGATCATTATTCAACACTGTGACTTGAACATGGGTACATATATGGGTTGTTCCAAAAACCTGTGTACCACTGCTAGTCACAACATTGGCAAGTGTGTAAAATCACCAAACGTCGATAAAAGTTGTTCAAGTTGTTATTATTCAATTCAGAATTGGTTGCAGACATATTAAACACAACTTGACTCATATATATGGCTTACTTTTTGAGTTATTTGACTTAAGTTGGCCAACTTGCAACGAAAATGGCGGCCACGTTCGTTACATGGAGCCATGCCCGAATTTGAATGAGCGACAGTAAAACTATATGCCCCAAAATAAAGACATTTTACTGTGAATAAGATTTGTTTTATGTCCCTTTTATGGAGTATTATGAAATTAAGCCCATACACCTAAACTATAGTGCAATTCCTTGAACGTGATGAATGAGATCAACATCGTAACGCATTGCGTCCGGACACACGAGCTGTCAAACGATGCTGCCTCTGCGTAGTACACACGACACTCAAACGAAAGTGCCTGCTCTAGCCCTCCGTGTGTTGCGTAGGAAGACAAACGCGTTGTGTTCGGTTTGAATGTGTAACTTGATTAAGCAGAATTACTTGATTAATAGCACCTCGGTGGATTCGTGTCCAGATTACCGTGTTACGATGGTATGCAGAAAAGTCTCCGTTTTGTTCGGTTTTCCGCAGTATTTTCAATTTTTACTTGGGGACTATATCGTGTAGTCGCGCGGAAGGATATCGTAACTCGCCTTTGTGAATGGGGTGACCTCGATTCCCGTGTTCATTGCCTGTGTTGTTTTGTGTCCGCTGAGAGCGCGCGTGTTACGAAAGTGATCCTGCCTGCGTCGTCCTTAAAGGTATGTGTTTTTCCCGACATTTTTGGCTGCATAATGTTGTGCCATGTTTATTTTATTGTTCTTTCAACATTGCTTGTTCATTTAAATATATTTAATCATTGATATGAGCTTTGATTCGGTGCCTTTCATGCAAAATATGAAACCACTGTCAAACCTCAGCTCGCGCCATTTTCTTTTACTTCGACCCGTGCTCTCACACTGGGATATTTTTCGCTGTTTAGCCACGTGAATGCAGATTAAACGAATTCTGACAGCTCCAATACCTCTTATTTTATGAATAATAAACTACTTTCATCACAACACGTGAAGAGAGCCAAATTTAGGTGTGTTTCATTGCTGAGGATGTACATCGTAACTGGGACTCGAACTCGTCGCTTCCTCGTTACGTTGGTGTGCATTCTCTCAGATTCTTCAAAACTAAAGTTTAACTAGGAGAAGAAACATGCTGGGTTTGGATTTGTAGTGATTATTTTTACACGGCAGGCTGAGATGGGTGGCTAAATTTCTTGTTTTTTTCTTGAAGATTGTCTGCAGTAGAATTTCATCATTTTCGTAACGCGGACAAGAAAATGTTTGGGTCCTCATTACGATATATTGTGTTTGAATTGATTTAGACGAATTGAAATCAGTGAAGTCAAGCAAAGCCCAATTTGCAGCGTTGATGCTACTTTCTTATGTTGGTTATGCTTTCAGAGCACACTGGAAGGTCGGCAAAAGAGGGTTCCCTTCTTTGCTAAAGTGAAAGAGATTCATCCTGCTGGGGATATGAGGCTGGATTACTTGAAGCAAAGAGGAGAATCGAATCTTTTTGTTTGGGCAAATGAAGCATGGTTGCCAGCTGATCATCCATTGAGACCTGTTGATGCACCACAGTTGGCACCAGGGCGAGGAATTATATGTGACCAGAAAGGCAGTAAACGACCTGTGACTTTTCAGGCTGTTCACTGATTTGGGGCTTTTTAAAAGAGATTTTTGGTCATATAGTTGACAACACCAGTGGTACATTTGAAAATGCATTTTACTATGTCTATTGTTATGTGCTGATGAAGTTGGACAGTAAAAGTATGCTGTAAAACCCAAATATTATGAAAATGAATTAATGGGGTGTGAAGCTGAGAGGTTAAGTGAATAAAGAGTTCTTACACATTACTTGTTGCAGACACACCATAAAGCTGCAATCAGATCAAACATATATGCACAGACATTGCTGGGAGTGTGTGAAGACAATATCTTGTGTGAATAAAGGGTATCTTTAGTTTGACCTTGGTGTTTTGCCCCAACCTTGGCAGTTGCAAAGTGTTTCGTGTCCATGTTACGCGACTGATGTGTAACACATGATCTGTTATAATTTTAACCACAACAGTGTCACCTGATATTTTGCATGTGTCATAGCTTTAATATCAACAAAACTGTCTTCTAAAGGTAAAGAATGTTATCTCTTTTGGAAAATTACACTTTGGCACAATTTCAAAATTTCGCTTATCGAGGGTTCGGCTGTCCGTTTTTTGTAGTACTTCACTAAGTCTCTAAAATATGCTGAGACTAGTTATTTTAAGGTCTGCAGCTGTCTTTACGCTTGTCTGTAGGTAAAAAGTGACAAATAAATGGATCTGGTGTACTAAAACTTAGACTTTTGTGTTCATTTTCGTGTCCATGTTACGCGAGTGAGTCTCTACACCGCCACACTTTAACCTGCCCAAAACATACCCATATGTCTGCAAGTTATCCTCTAACCACTTTTATCATGTGAAGAAGATGCCAGGTGACTCATGCATGCACAATATGACCACCTTTAAGCAACTTTAGTTTTTTGTCACCATGTAACACTTCTGGTACACAGGTTTTTGGAACAACCCATATACATATATGGCCCAGGCTCAGAAAAGGCGTTGAGCGACCCTGACATGCACCCCCTATCCCGTTCTGCTCGTTTTTCTTCGTAACGGCAGAACTGTTACATGCACCAATCACAAACATGATAATAAAGTTCACCCAAAAAAAGGTTTTGTCACTTACCGTTGGGGGTTTTGTGAGTTTTATCGCGGTTTTTCTGCGCCGTCGGCGGCGTTTTTCGTGTCCGGAAAAGCGGACACGCGATACAGTACCTCATTGCCGGAGCAGTTATCAAAACCAAAACGTCGGCCAGTTTTCGCAAACTTGCATGAGATCGGCGGAGAACATATCAAAGAAGCAGTCAGTGCGTTCTTTGATTGCTGAAGAGTTTATTTTTTTGCAGCATTAAACCAAAGATCGCGGCTGCATTGTACGTCAAAAGTTTGGGTTAGAAAATCGATCGATAATGACTTTGGATTTCCACTTCCGGTTCTCGCACGAAAACGTCTTTAGCAAACCGACTGCATTGGCACAAAAACGTGCAAGGTAGGATGCCAAAAAAAGAAAGAAAAAAGTTTGCATAACTATGAAAACAGACCGACTCAATTTGCGTTTTCTAAAATTGGTGTTCTGATACGATAACGTACAGGTTCGAATCGCGCGGTCTCGCTAGACAACGCGATCAGCTGTGACCCACTTCCATGCTTAGTTTGAAACCGCACTTGGTCACTTCCTATTGTCGGACACGCATCGTGGGGAAAATGGCAATCGATTGTCATATATCACCAGGTAAATTTTTCGTGTTTGGTCCATACTTTTTTGACGTACAAATTTTAGCCATCAATTTTCAATTATCGGGAATTTACTTTCGTGTTATCTGTCTAAATTTCTGCCTTTGTGATAGCGTGTCATCCTATGGAGACATCGAACTTACCGCGCGAAATTTGACATGCACCGTGTAACTTTGTGGGCCATTGTTTTACACACACCTGTCTCCGCATCAGTGTTTGCTGACAAACAAGAAAGATTTTCATAAAAGTAGCACATTTAGTTGTTGCCGGCTTGCATGATAAAACAAAATAACGATCAAATGGCCCGCCTTCACGACCTGAGCGATTGAAAATAGATTTTGATTTGAGACCATGATTTGGACTGGGTACATCATTTACGGGGAAAAAATGTAACACGATGACGTACTCAGCGAACTTTTCAAAGAATACTATGTAAACTAAAAGAAGTGACCCGTGTAATTCTGAATATTGCAAAACGGGGCATATGCTTCCTTCCAAAAGAAACACTTGTAGCCTAAAATCTTCAGTTCGTACACGTGGTCGAGTTCATCACTGAACACAAAGGATGCATACGTCTTTGTCGTGTTTCGTGACTCACAAGTAGGAATGTGAAGAGTTTTTTTCAAAGAATGAGAAATTCATACACACACACAAAAATAACCAAAGAGAGCTGTGAAATGATGGCGATTCATGTAGCCATACATGTAAAACTGATACATCTGATCACATATTTTTTGTTGGTAATATGTGCATCAAACAACACCAAACTGACTCTGGACTATTTGGTGTTCCGTGATGCACTTCCTCATAGATTAGTAAGTGACAATCAGAATGCTTTACATTTCTTTACAGGGTATGCGCTTGAAATGATAAGGCATTCTCAAACAAGTTACATATCTGTTTTTGTGATATTGGGCAATTAGGGTCTGATCAGCACAAAAAAGTGTCAAGTCTTTCGTGTTAGATGACACGCACTACATTGTAGTTTGATGCTTTTAGTTCCATCTACTATTATTTTCAGGCCAGAAGTCATAGCTTTGCCATGAAAACCCTTGTCCTGTGGGAAATGTCTGTTTTTTCCCACTTTGCACTGGTTGTGTGTGATTAAAAATCCATTTTTCATGTTATTTGGTGTTATGTGACTTACACAGGGTGCTTAGAGATAGAAATATTGGTTGATAAGAGTAACATACAGTTGCAAAGGAGGAGAATGATCAATAAACACCATGTTGTTCATCTTTTCTTGTCAGTCTGCTGCTTTGTGGTTTCTGCCTGCCTGTTTTACCTTTGATATTGAGGATTTTCCCCTTGTTTTGGTGTTAGATGACACACACACACCTGAGTTTATCTTGTGTGAAGGAGAAAAAACTCCACACTTTAGGTACAAGCATAACTTTTTTCAATTCATTTCATTGTCACATCTGTGCAATGTAAGCATTTCTACCACATTACGAATCCTGCAGAGATTTTTGTAGTGTATTACATCCAAAATGTTGTGTTTTGAAAACCAAGTTCGCAATTTTTAATCACTGTTCAGGAAAACGCTTCACAACTCCACTCTTTACAGGCAGGTAATACTCTTTTCTTCTGGAAAACTCCATCATGTGCAAATAAACACATCAAGGTCAAATTAGGTCATCTTAAGATTTAAGAAAAGTACTTTATTAGTATAAAATTGAAAACTTTGGTGTTTACTGTTAGGATGATGTACACGCAAACTGAGAATCACAATTAACCATAAAGATCAGAAAGTTCACGAGTAGAGTCCTTCCTAAGTAGTTTCATCAACCTAAGAATGAGATGGAAGGGGAATGTATCCTTTGGTACATTAACAGTGTTTTAGGATATCAGTTTGGTGTTATGTGACACACACCGGCTGTGATGCAAAATTTGTTTTTCAGTAATAACTTCAAAACCTGCTAATGTATCCGAAAATGGAAGTCATGGTAAGGTGTAGGAACTGTAGCAGCTTCCTTATCCACCAAACACGAAAATGAAGGTAATAATTTATTTGTTGACTTTGATGTCAGGTTTGCTCAACACCTTTTCTGAGCCTTGGCCATATATATATATGATCAAAAGGAGGGTGGTCAGGAGAAGGTAAAGTGTGTGATAATATTGAAAAGTGGCCAGGTAATTCCTACATCAGTTTTACAGAAGAAGAAAAAAACCCTAGGCTGTACTCTGAAAATAAACAACTAAAAAAGCAAGCAAGGGAAAACAGTGAAAACAACATCCCAGCAACACTGACATAAACATTACAGATACACATTGAGGTTCACTTGTTTGTCTGTGGTGATGCCTGCATGCTGAAGATCACTATCAGCCCAAAGCCCATATAATGCTTTCTTCTTTTTTCTTTTTTTTCCCCAGACTACGCCAAGAGCAGAAGAGTGTGGTCACTGTGACTTGGTGTACGTGGATGAAATAGGCGAAACTCCTGTTGTCGTCTTTAGACAAAGTGAGATTCATATTTTTCTAACATCATGTTCTTAATGTGTTTTCTTCTTTCTGTATGTTTTCAGATTTGCTCTGAGTAACTTAAAGGTTTTTCTTTTTGACTTGACTCCTATTACAAGCGACAGAAGCAAAAGCAACTATTTCTGGGCTCATTCTTTTTATTGCCGCCGTTTGAGCGATCATTCCTACTCTTGTCTTACAGGCCTATATGACACATGGACTTGCAGCACTTTGCTGTCATCATCATCTTTCTTTCTCCTTTTTTCCCCTCTAAATTTTTTTTCCTACATGTTTCCTGTTGTCCTTTTCAGCCAAGGAGGAGAATCCCATAGCAACCATTGTCATTCGAGGGTCTACAGATAACATCATGGATGATATGGAGCGTGCTGTGGATGATGGTGTCAATACGTTCAAGGCACTGACAAAGGTGTGTTGCACTTCTTTACTCCAATCCTTGAAGTCCCCAGATGCAAAATTCTGTATTGAAGCAGGTCGTCTGGTTTATCTAATGCATTTCTTGCTTGCGAGCAAGCAGCAGTACACAAGCTCAGACAAAGTAACACCCGTGAGATGGGTGACTTGTTTTCAGAGGTGTGCCTTGTGTGTAGACACTGCATTCTGGATCCACTAGAAAATTTGTCTGGGTTTCAGCAAGTTTTCACCAAGTAGTCTGTGGCAGGCGACCGTCTGACACTTATTAATCAGTGTGCAGAGGGGAAGCACACTGCTGTTGTTTCTTTGCCTGTCCTTGAGAAATTTGGTTCTTCTTCTGTCTTGTTCTCTACTTTTTGTGTACATGTGCGTTTATAATCTACAGGACAGCCGTTATGTGCCAGGGGCTGGGGCTACAGAAATTGAGTTGGCCAAACAGATCACAAGTTTTGGGGAGGTGAGTTTTGGATAAAAAAAATATTGACCTTTTAAAGGAAGTTGTTCATCACGGGCTTTGCAAACAGTTTATAATCTGTGTGTGCTATTCAACTCCCTTAGTACCACATCCCACAACTGGTGGAATGTTGTTTATGGTATTGTTGCCTGTCTGTTCATATCTCCCCACGTCAGAATCAGTGGGCAGATCTGCTACGCACTTTTTTTTTGGAGGGGGGGGGGGGGGGCATCGTTGGTTATTTGTTTTGTTGGTTGTATGTGTGTGTGCACATTCCGTGAGCTGTAGCCTGGTGTATCATTTCATACATCACCATTCTTCATGACAGAGTCTGCCAGGACTGGAGCAGTATGCCGTGAAGAAGTTTGCAGAGTCACTGGAAGTCATTCCACGGGCACTCGCTGAAAACACTGGTGTAAAGGTGAGCGTCTTTTATTCATGTCCCACCACCCCTGCCATGTCTGTGGATCCTGAAGATTACTTGGAACATGTAATGTGCTTGCCATGAGAAAGAACTTGTTAAGAAATTGAACTTCCGGTTTGTGTGTGTGTTTTTTTGTGTACATTTGTTGAGTGTTTATGCTTGTTTTTTGGTGGGTTTTGGGTTTTTTGTTGGTTTGTTGTTGGGTTTGTTTGTTGTTGTTGTTTTTGTTTTTGGTTTTTTTTGGGGGGGGGGATCTGTTTTGTTGTTTATATGTATAGTTTTTGTAACTCCATCACTTTATATTACTAGATGTCTGAATCACTTAAGGTAACTTATCAGTTTGCACATTTTCTTCCAGGCTACAGAGGTACTGTCCAAACTGTATGCTGCTCACCAAGAGAAAAAGCAGAATGCCGGAGTGGATATTGAGGTATGTGTGACTGTTCAAACCATACCTCTGTTTTACACCCCAGTAACACTACACACATTGTAACAGTACATTTACGCTGATAGCTTCCCCTGCTTTGGGGAGTAAATTTAGACACATGGGTCATATTCCACCTTGCCTGCCAATTCTTTTGCAGGCGAACTGAACATTTTCATTTTTATTGTCTTTTCTGTTTGTTTTGTTTTTGAGATTTAACAAAAACAACCTGTGTTTTTTTATATTTCTTTCACAGAATTTGGGGTCAGTAATTGATGCCAAAGAGGCCAACATTATCGATCTGTTCGTGACAAAGTCTTGGGCTGTGAAGTTTGCCACAGCTGCTGCCTGCACAGTGCTACGAGTAGATCAGGTATGCCTCAGACGTGGTCCGCAGTGTTCAAGGTTTTTGTGACACTGCAGTCAATTTCGTAGTAAAACAATTTGGTCTAAAATTCAGAGGTGCCAACTAGTACGGATTGGCCGTATTATTTTCCGCATAACCTGATTAAATACGGAAATACGGTTTGGTCGCGAAAAATACGGGGGAGACGCATTCAAAATATTTCAAAAGGATCGTAAGGAAGGAAACCCCCCCCGATGTTTGGTCATTCAGACTTTAGCATGCTGAGTGCAGTGATTTCTGTTGATACAAATAATAATTATACCACTGTAACTATAAGCGATATGTGTTTTCTGTTTATATTGTTTCTTTGTACGGCAGAATACTGACAAGTATTGAAAAATACAGACATTCGTGTGAAATAGTACTGACACTTCTAGGGGTTGGCACCTCTGAAAATTACACCACCCAGAACACACACACACACACGTGCATACACACACACACACACACACACACACACACACACACACACACATTCATTCAGTAACAGTGGTGCTGTGCTCATTCAGCCTTCCAAGCTTTTGATTAGCTTCAATTTATATCAAGCGCGTTTGCACAAAACTTTGTTTTACTTCCTAGCACACTGACACAGGGTTCTGAATGGGTGACCAGACCGTGTGCATACATTTACTAGTACATGTACATGTATGTAATAGTTGGCCAGTGCTCATTTCTCTTTTATAACTTTAATTTTTTTTGCAGATTATCATGGCCAAGCCAGCAGGAGGACCTAAAGCAAAACAGAACAAAGACTGGGATGAAGATTAAAGTGTCAGAGTGCTTCACATTTGTGTTATCGTACCTCACCTTGACATCACAGTCACTGCTAGTAGCTGCAAGGCATCTGAAAGCAAGAGAGCTGAGTTGGTTGTGTGTCGTCGGCATGATAGTGCATTTTAACTTCATCATTTGTCTCGGGAAACGAAGGTTTCTATTTTCTGTTGCTAATGTTAGATGTACTGCTGTATGAATCGTCCATGGTAGGGAATTGGGTAGTGATGCATTGCCACAGACACTATACCTACTGCAAATCCACTCTGTCATGCAGCTTTATTTTGCATGAAGAAAGTTTCGAGTTACTATTGTGTTTCTTTTTCTGCCTGGTTCCTGCAAATATGTTTTCTCTTCAGTGCTTTATTGTGATATTTCAGCATATTTATGTATACTTCAGATAGTTCGGCAGAATTCTAGAAACAGGGAGAAGAGTTTCTGGTGTTTCGTCAAAGGTGTTAGTACTGTTACCAATTTCCAAAGTGCTTGCTCAGCTTGTTCATACAGACTCTTGATTATTGAATTTTCCCCGTCTGCCGTTAAGAGTTTTCAAAACATAGCATAAAAAAATCATGTTTCGTTGGTTCATCTGATCGCATGGACTTTTTTTTTCAGAATGGTGTTTAGTGTTTTGTATGTTTTGTGCATTTCTTTTTCATACAAAAAAAAAAATCATTTTTAATAAATGACAGAATGATCACTGTTTAGCATTTGTGTTTATTCCAGTTTTAAGATGTTCGCTTGCGTATGATTTAGCTGAGATTGATAATGGCTCCTCGCTTTTAGTACGTAATGAGAAATGAAAATATGAACACCAGTGTAAAATGTGCTAACGAATCGCCAAGGGGTTAAGGGCTAGGACGATCAGAACACGTTAGAGTAACACTATGAGAGAAGCAAGTATGCAGCCCCCAAAAATCACTGATCAGTCTGCATTTTGCACCCAGATTCTATTTATACCAGGTTATGCTCTTTTTGCTGCATTCAAGCACCCAAACAATGCGAATGGAATACATGTAACTGTCTAGCACGCTGTTTATTTAGTTGTATTTGCATCAAAAACAAATGGATTGAAAACGAACTGCATGTAACACGAAGGAACAATTCTTGTTTTCTCTCTCTCTGTCTCTCTCTCTGTCTCTCTCTCTAACATGCATACATCGTATGCCATCAGAGCAAATACCCCATAAAGCATACATTATGTTAAAATATGCACCAGCACAACAACTACACCACGGACTGTTACTAAGTGTGTATAACCAGGGTGAGTTACACACACTGATACATTGTTACTTGGATAATTGCGGACATGAGTGGTGTTCTGGCAGAGAAAAGTCCGTGGGTGTTTGGGGGGTTTGAACGTCCTTTTCCGCCACATACAAAGACGTGGCAACGATAACAAAAGCCAGTACATGTACCAGTGTTTGGCTCCCAGCCGGGATTCGAACTCACGATCCAAGCATTGAAAGTCCAACGCTGTCCAACAGAGAAAGCTCGTCCTGCACCTGAGGACCATACCCGGTTATATATATATTTTGTACATTTAAATTAAAGGTCCACCGTTCAACATTTCTAGACGAAAAAGCGTGGAACAGTCAGTTGTACTTGCAGGTGCGCATGCACGCTCGAAAGAAGTTCGTAGAGCTCAAAATGCAACACTGGCAGTGCTGGCTGTGTATTTACGTTTGATTAGTTTCATGTCATTTTATTTTGTGTCCTCTGCGTGTGTGCCGCCTTACGTTTGGATCTTCGTCTGCATTGTTTGGTGCGTGATGGTGTTTCCTTCCCCTTGAAATGGGCCACTAGCCTCTCTCTCTCTCTCTCTCTCTCTCTTCATCTCTCTCTCTCTCTTCATCTTTTTATATTCTTATGTTGTTGTAGTTTAGCAAGGACAGATTGTCCTACAGGTTCTCGTGAACCTATATAATATCTTAATCCTTGTGTAATAAAGTTTCATCATCATCAGCATCATCTCTCTCTCTCTCTCTCTCTCTCTCTCTATCTCCTCTGTGTGTGTGTGTGTGTGTGTGTTGCGACATACATACGACGTACTCGGACATCCTGAACCCGACAGTCGGTCGCGCAAGACACACCCTGTTTGCCCCCCAGGTAAGCAGTGATTGGCACATAAAACTCGGGCAAGTCTTAACGAATACGTCTCGTACATACGGAGGGGGGCGTGTCCTCGCTCAGCTGACGTGTTCACTGAACCGTAGTATTTTCCATAAGAAAGGGTATGTCCTCATAAACTCGCAAAGGAGCAAGTGGTTCCCACACTGACTCGAGTGCATCGCACGCCGGGCGGGATCGCCGAGTACATTACCCTGTCAACACTAGATACACAGCCCTGTACTATAATCATTCGAAGACGTCCACCAGGATAAGACGGGGAACCACGTGGACCAAAATACAACGCCGTTGAGGTGAAATTTCTGTCAAGTTTCCGTTTGGACGACGTGAAGGTGGCGAACACTACTCAATCAAAGGTATTTTGACAAAAATCAGGAAACATCTTTCGTGGCGAATTCTGTCTGCTGCTCCAGAGCTTGAAGTTGTGAGTGTGCGAACTGTTTCCACGAAGTTGCGATGTGTTCAGAGATGGCAGTAACCTCTGTCAAACCGGAAAATACTTAAGGCAATTGTCTCAGAAATCTCCCTGTCACTTCCAACTCAGAGCGAGTGTGCTGTTACCCAGCCTGCCGACAAAACTGATATACGGACATCAAACACAACCTAGGTCGGTGGATACTGCTGGTTCAGAAGTCTTCCCGACCTCAGCTGAATCGAGAATCTTCATTCAATTTCACCAGGACTTGGGGAAATTAAAAAAACAACATCGCATTACAGTTACATGCCACTGACACTGCCCCCGTTGCTGAAGAAATCCTGGGCGAGGCTTGCGGCAAGCCTATGGGCCGAGGGGAGGGAGTAGTGATCATGCGGTCCCGACAAGGCTGCCCAGTACGCTACCTGCAGATGGACGGAGTGCTGTACCCGCCTCTACCCGGCTACGCCGCCCACCTCAAACAAGTGCAGAACTTCCCGTGTCGCAGCGATGACGTCTGGATCTTTGGCTACCCGAAATCTGGTACGTTCTAAACTATCTGCGAAAGAAACGCCATCTTTGACAGTGCGCTGGTGCTGTTTCCCTGAGGACTAAATCCTCGGTAGTTCTGTAGCGGCATGCCAAGTTCACTTCGGAAACTCGAAGCCAGGCAGTACACATATTTTCTTTGGCTTCCTTCTTTTTCTTTTCCATTTCTTAGAGTTTGTTGTTTGTTCTCCAAAGAGCGCCATCAAATCCATGACCCATCCTGATGACGGCAGCGGAGAGGTTTTCCTCGGTCAACAAGTAGAACTTTCTCAAAGAGGTCTAGGCTGATCTGAAGGGACCGAGTATGTTCCTCGAGCTGAAAGATGAGGCACAACTCCACGGAATGTTTTCCGAGTCTTTGAAAACAAATTCATGACGCAGGCCATGACATGCATGCGTGTTAAAACCATGTATTATGAGAAGGGCATGAAATCCGCCGCTGTGTTCCTGCCATTAGGTAAAGCACACCATCCATCAAGGCGACGTGATCACAAGAACACCATGTTCATAAATTATTTAATTATTCACTGGCCCCGCTACGCCGTTCCGCGCCGCTCATAAACTGACTGTCTTGCATTCTTTAGAAGTTTGTGGCAAGCTTGCCATTCACAAAGCATGCAATCACGCTGCCAGTAAGAAAACAACAATTAATAATAATAATAATAAATAATAATAATAATGTGTAGGCGCTTTATCCCAAGTATTTGGCTCAAAGCGCCGCGAGCTAAACCCAACACGCGCGCTCACGTGAATCACACGCATTCTCGCAGACACTGGACATCAGTGAACACGTAATAATCACGTGTTGCGGAGGGCCAGCTGAGCAATCAACGTTTCGGACTTTTAGAAATGCATTTATTTTCGAATTTTGTGGGCTGAACATTTCAAAAACAGTGGGGGAGGAAGCCGGAGTACCCGGAGAGAATCCCCGACAGTCGGCCCGAATGATCAGGATACGTGACCGCTCTGGAAACTGACACTGAGAGCACTGAGGTGTCAGTCTGGAAATAGTGAACTTGAAACTGTGACAGACTTGACAATGTATGTGTACTTCATTCTAACTTACTTACTTACTTAGTAAACTCCCAAACACCCACCCACCCTACTTACTTAGGCCTGTCACCCGTACTGGGGTATAGGCCGCCTACAGCAGTCCGCCAGACTCCTCTGTCCTGGGCTATTGTCTCTACTCTAGTTGTCTCCAGTTGTATCCCATCTTCCTGGTGTCACAGTCTGCCTCGAGATCGCGTCGCCGGGTGTTCCTCGGCCGTCCTCTCTTTCGCTTACCCAGGGGGTTCCATGTTAGGGCCTGCCTGGTGGTGCCAGCGTCCAACACCACCAGGCACTTCATCCTAACACCAGTTATTTATTTCGGTGATATATTCTTATGCTGACTGGTTCGACAGTAGTCATATTTTGAAAACAGTAGACATACTGTCCAATCGTTTGTTGTCTAGGTAACCACTGGATGTGGGAGATGGTCAACATGGTGCTGAAGCACAGGTCAGAGTTCGAGAACGACTTCATGGAGCGTTATCTCGTCGACTTCGAAGACCTCAGTTCGCCCGCCCTGTCACGTGACAGTCGGCGCGTGCTGGTCTCTCATTTGCCTTGCCAGCACGCACCCCTTGGCGTGTTCGAGAAAGGGGTGAAGATCATCTACGTCATGAGGAATCCTAAAGACGTGGCGGTGTCGGCCTACAACCACCTGGCTTCCGTCACTGACGACTTCCGGAACCTGTCCTTCTCGGACTTCTTGAGCCTCTACATGGACGGAAAAGGTTCGTCTCAAATCTGCTAACTGAGTTTTTGTTGTTGTTGTTTTGTCTGTCTGTGTGTCTGTCTGCCTTTCTCTCCCTGTGGTTGGTTGAAGATAAGGAGTTGAACGTTGTTCGTCTTGCGCGAAGGTAACTCCACTGACTCAGTCAATAGCTGGAGGGCGGCTTGGTGTTTGGGAGTTTAACTGACGTCCTTTTCAAAGAATGGACAGCGAGATAAAGGCCAGCACAAATGAACAGTTGGAGGGTGGAGATGGGGGTACTGGGATTTTCACAACTGATGTGGACCTGTCAGGGTTGGGATCCTTTTGGGATTGAGCGTTCGCAGTCCCGGCGAGAGAATGTGGCGGATTAAAAAAAAAAAAAAAAAAAAAAACTGAATGGGAGGGTCAGTTAGGGGAGCGATATGAACACTAAGACTTTCAATTATCACACAAGATACCAATTCCGGCCGAGTCCTGGCAACGCCCGGCTCAACCCAAGGTACTGTCTCGACTGCCCGCGGGAAACTGGACATGCACACGTCACGCGGACGTCAGTCCAAGATCATATAACCCTAAAGTGTGGTGCCTTACTTTCCTTGTACCTACCCGGACCTGATCATTATACGATTTCCTCTGACGCACAAACTTGACTTGAACTCTACGTAAAAGGAATTGTCCATTTGGGATTAACGACCGGACCAAGCTTTCAAACGACCTACGTCACAACGGACAGTTACCGTCATTGTCTGTTGGGGTCCATGGAGCTTTACGCAGAAACTGAACACCGGCGTACGGATAATTCCCCATGCCACGATTCCATTGTTGAAATCAGACAACGGTGATCACTGACCCAGTTACGGTCCAGCGGCCTTGTTGATCATCTGACCTCGCATTCTGTTTCCTTTTGATGAAGTGTTGAACTGCAACAGAAGTGTGTCAGTAGAGAGTGTGCTGTTTGATAACTGCCTGAAGGTAGGGAGAGAAAAGTCCAAGCACTCACACGTACATTGCTTTACAAAATAATTTCTGCAAATGAAACTGATGTAACAAAATAGAAGAAAATAAAGTAAAATGGCCAACTCACGACAGTTAAAGAAACAAACAGACCAATCACCGCCTCCCCCTCCTCCCCCCCCCCCCCCCCTTTCAAAAAAATAAAAACAGACACAAACAGACAACAACAACAAAACACACACACACACACACACACACACACACACACACACACACACACACACACACACACACACACACACACACACACACACACAAACAAACAAACAAACAAAAACAAAAAAAGCACAAAAAAACAACCAGAGAAACAAAAAATATTAACACCAGCCACACACACACACACACACACACACACACACACACACACACACACACACACACAAACAAAAACAAAGAAACAAACAAATATTAACACCAGCCAACAAACAACAACCAAACAAAAATGTCTACGCAACATCGACATCAACAACCGGAACAGCAACAACACACAGCGAACTTTATTTTCATTGATGTAGTAGGATGGGACGAGAAAGGATGGGGTGGCGTGGGAGGGGGGTGGGGGAGAACAAAAGAAAGCCCCCCCCCCCCTACCCCACCAGCACCCCCAACATGTATTCACACTGCCCCTCGACCTTATGCCGTGTCGTGATACCTCATCTTGTACGGCCGTCCTAGCGGTCATCTGGGGTAATCCCCTGAAATTTATAGCCACTGGACTTGACGTCCGACTATCCGACATATACGTCTCTACCAAAACCGCAACTGACGTGGTACGATCCGGCATCAAAAGCATCTCAGAAACCTCTGGGCTTTTGCTGGCATCGGAAAGTCACGGCTGTGACTGCCCTAAATGATGATTGTCAACGTAGTCAGGGCACAAATAAAGCTGACCTAGACTTCTTTAGTCTTCTATAACCTTGACCGTTCCGTGACCCGCTATCAAGTTCTTCCTTGTCACCAGCGAGGCCTGTAAGAACACCATTTTGCACGCTTTCGCAGTAAAACAGCGGCCAAACTACAAACTCCGTGCTAATTTGAGTTGGCACTGTCAGTCAGTCCTGTGGGTATATTCATACTCATCACTTTCTTTCTTCTAAGGCCAAGCAGCGGCCGGTTGGAAACTATGATGGTGTAGTCTACCCTGCTGCTTCTGGTGTCACAGTTACACTTTGCCTTTGAACTTTAACATTATTAAAACCTGTATGTTCGTAACGCCGTTTAAATGAAGAACTGCCACACTTTCGAAGTCGAAACTTGTGTAAGGCTGTTTTCCAGATCAGTAGAAGGATGTCTCATTTGGCCAATGCGACCGTTTTCGTGACTTTGTGGCTTCTAATATTAGAGAAATACTTCTGTCTTTGAGTCTACGTTCTATTCCTGAACAGACTGACTGGGACACGACAAAGCTTCTAAAAATAGACACCAATCAGCGCCGTCTAGCTGGTTCTCAGTACGCGGATTTCGCACTTCTAAAACATCGTATACGCCAGCCAGACTCGGAGTCACCACAATGGTCTCAGATGTTAAGTAATTTTGATGCACAGAGTCGGCCAATTCGATGAACAGTTTTCAACACGCTGTTGTATGCCTGTTATACGTATTGAGACTCTAATAAAGCCAATGGTTTCTCGACTGTTTGTTTCAGTATACTATGGAGACTGGTATGACCATGTATTTTCCTGGTTCGCACGTTGCCGAGGCAGTCGGAACATCCTTGTTGTGAAGTACGAGGACATGAAAAGAGTAGGTACATTTGCTTGTCTTATATGTACTTGTAGCCCAAACTCCTCTCTCTCTCTCTCTCTTACACACACACACACACACACACACACACACACACACACACACACACACACACACACACTCTGCATGCCACACACACACACACACACACACACACACACACACACACACACACACACACACACACACACACAGAATCTCTCTCTCTCTCTCTCTCTCTCTCTGTGTCACACACACACACACACACACACACACACACACACACACACACACACACACACACACACACACACAACTGACAGACACCTTCGACGCCTCTGTCACATATTGATGTGGCGACCTTTATCTCTGCCCTGCCCTTTACACTTCAGCTGCCAAGATATTGTCCACCACCTTTCATCCCACTGGCAGCGTATGATTTGACTCAGACGGAACAATAGCAGGATCTGACGGTCCTGTCTGGTGCGAACCATCTGTTGAAGCGTCCTGTCCACAGGTTTTGTTTCCCAAATGAGTCGTTACAGACCTTTGCAGCAATTGCAAATTTTACAACAGGCATTCCAAAGTTGCTGTGTCATTTCTTTGGTTGAAGCGAACTCATCCTTTGCGTAGGCAGATCGATATCTGTGTACGTGTACACGTATCTGTTCAACAATAAAATCCACATAAGGAGCAGTTTTTATCCTAAGGCATTACTGACACAGCCCGCAACACTTGCGTCACGGATTAAAAAAAAATGCTTCAGCATACAAAACAGGTTTTCTTAGACTACGTCAGTATTGTTAAAACCTCAGTGTTCCTGACGTCGCTGAGGTGGAGACTGAACTGCCGCTTTCGAAGCTCTTATGTTGTTTGCCAAATAAAAGCATGTTTCATTCGACCATCGCCAAATAGAAGCATGTTTCATCCGACCATCGCCAAATAGAAGCATGTTTCATTCGACCATCGCCAAATAGAAGCATGTTTCATCCGACCATCGCGACCAAACTTTTACGCGAATTTGTGGCTAGTAACAGCAGAAAAATATTTTTTTTCCTTTTTTTTTTTTTTTTTTTGCTGTTCCTGAAAAGACGGGGACTTGACAAAGCTTCTAAAAATAGCCACCAATCAGCGCCGTCTAGCTGGTCATCAGTCCGCAACCAAATCAGTAATGTCGTCTGCTCAGTACGCGGTACATTCTAGAGCCGCCACATTTACGTCGGCCCGAGTCGCTGCGATGGTCTCAGATGCTATAATTATAGTGACCCAAGTGACTGATTCTGATGCACAGAGTCAGCGCATTTGATGAAAAGTTTCCACACGTTGTCTCCGTATTGATACTTTAAATGGGCTGACGGAGTGCTCTTTATTATCTAAATCACTGTACCTCGGTGTACCTCGGTTGCCACTTTGGGAGTCATTTACAAGTCTGACGTCAACGGTACGGCGAAAATAAGCGCCTGTGATGACATCTGCGAACCAAAAAAAAAAAAAAAAAAAAAATTCTTTACAAGCTGAATTTGTCTCCTTTACCGTCGGAAGGAATCAATGACCGCTGTGACTGCGTATCAATTTTGTTGTTGTTGTTGTTGTTGTTTGTTTTGTTTGCAATTTAATGGCTGACTTTCAAACTCTGTTTACCTGTACCACACACGTTAACCCAACTACATGTACTAGTATCGCCTGTAGTGGTTGTAAAACGTACAAATACCTGTTTCATAATTATGCTTGTATTTTCAGGATTTGCTGACGGAAGTCAAGCGAGTGGCCAAGTTTCTGGACCAGCCCATGGACGGGGACACCGCGGACCGTATAGCACGTGCCTGTAGCTTCTCCTGCATGAAGCAGGGCAAACGGGAATACAGCGGCAAATGGCGACAGGACGGCCTTATTCATTCCGTCTACCGCAAAGGTGAACAGCAGCAGCAGCAGCAACAACAACAACAACAACAACAACAACAACAACACACACACACACACACAACAACAACAACAACAACAACAACACACACACACACACACACACACACACACACACACACACACACACACACACACACACACACACACACACACACACACACAGCCTAGCCTCAGTGGTGCACACCGTTGGTCAGACAGACAGACACTCGAACGTGCAGACAACCCTGATGCCGTTAAAGAATCCCCTCGGAATTGCTTGGGGATGTCGCCCCCCTCCCCCCCCCCCAACACAAAACAACAACAAGAACAACACATACACACACAAAAAAACAACAACAAAACAAACCAAAACAAATTAGAAATAAAATTTAAAAAAAACACAGCAACAACAACCAAAGACTGAACCCAAGTGAATGAAAAACGACAAACAACAACAACAACAATCATGGAACAAAACCATACATGCATATATTATAAATAAATAAATAATTGTTGATAGTCTCCAACTTTGAGCTGCTGAAGGTTAGTGGGACGTATCACAAAGGTGTTTTAAACGATACTGTGACAACCGCAGTTTCGCCGGTTCGATTCAGCCACTGACGAGCGCCGCAGAGTTGTCTGCGTGCATTGCTTAGTTTCGAAACGTCAGAGTTTTTGTGTGTGGACGGGCATGATGATGTTAATGCTAGGATTCTGGAGCGCTGCTCGGTGGTGGTGCGGGGCTTCTGGAAATTTGCCATGGACACCATGTGGCCGATCATTACTGACCCCTGTAATAATGTGTGCTTACCCTGTGTGTTTGTGTGTCACGTGCAGGTCAAGTAGGGGACTGGGTAAACTGGTTCAGTCCCGAGGACAACGAACAGTTCGACAAAAGGCACGAGGAGAGGATGCAGCAGTCTGGTGGCGTGACAGTGGATTTTCAGCTGGACTGAAGCCTACAACATGAACAAACAATACAAAGTCAATGCAAAACTAGATGCACCCGGGTCATCAGCTGAATTTGACATGGCCGAACCCGCGCCAATACAGTGAGCCGGCTGAAGCCGGTCTTACGGAATACATGCACCAGCCTATACAGTGGTGTGCATGTGTGTAAACTTGAGAACATCAATTGATCGGTTTTGCTGTTGTTGTTGTAGTTGTTGCTGCTGTTATAGCAGGGAAGTCAAAGCTCAGAGTCAAATTCCATCCACTACTTAGCTACACAGCAGGCCAGCCACTGATGTAGACTATACGGTCCGGCCGAACCTTCTTATATCACTGTACTAAGTTCGTATACTGCAGTAACTTGTTACTTTTGAACCGAGCCAATGCATGCCGTGACAGCCGGCTTCAGCCATTGTCTTGATGTCACGGTTTGCCGGTACACACTCGTGAACCAAGTCACTGTCAGTGACATCTTCACTGCAGCCATTGTGTTCATGTTTTGTAGTGACTTCAACTCACTTGTGAACAGGCTAAGTCAGTCAGTGGCGGGCATCTTTGTATTTTTGACCTTCGGCCGAACAACTGTAACCTTGTCCCGGGTTTATTCTGGTTTGTCTTCAGTTCAAATCAAAGACATAGACTTGATTGGCTGGTCAATGTGACAGTATTTTTCTTCTACCTCATCATATTTGTACATACATATTGTGCCGGCGTTTGCCGCTTTTAATTTGTGTGTTTTAATGTGTCTTAACTCGAGTTATCACTGAGTGCTTTTTAAAAAAATTGTACCTGTATCTTTTAATCTATCAGCATCATGGCCAGTTTTCAGTGTCTGCCGGCGGGCATCTAAATCAGTGTTATTCGCATTATACAAAAATTTTAAACGATTCTGATTTGTTGTATAAATTACGCAAAATCTCATGCGTATCAGTAAAAGTCACTTCTGAAAAAAAAAACCAGTAGCATCAGTCGTTTTACTTATTTGTAGTGACTGCCTCCTTGTGTGTGTGTGTGTGTGTGTGTGTGTGTGTGTGTGTGTGTGTGTGTGTGTGTGTGTGTGTGTTTGCAGTGTGTGTGTGTGTGTGTGTGAGAGCCGAGAGAGTGTGAACGCCGTGTGTGTGTGTGTGTGTGTGTGTGTGTGTGTGTGTGGGTGTGGGTGTGAGGGAGAGAGAGAGAGAGAGAGAGTGTGTGTGTGTGCCGGTGTGTGTGTATGTGAGAGAGAGAGAGAGAGAGAGATTTGTTGGTACACTACTGCGTGTTTACTGACTCCGAGTCCACTGCAGGCGTCGTGAAATACCCAGCTGTTTCGGCAACATCAGTACAACTGTGTGTGTAAACTGAGTCCCAAAACTCTTCATGTAACCATTCAGTTCAGAACAAACTGAAGACATTTTACCATTACACTGAGTCTAGTCACAGTTTACTATTACTGATTTTCACCATGCTATTATTTTAAGCATGACGGCACTGACGAACTGTTTCAGTCATCACAAAAGCTAAACGTTTCAGAATCATCGTGGGAACCGGCTGCGGCCCGGACTAGGGAGGAACTCACTGTACGCCGGTCAGACTCACAAGTGTCCCAGATGGCATTACAGTAACTGATGTCTCATGATATACAACTGTGTGTGCAACAGACTTTAGATTCCTCCTTTCTTTGGCTGAAAGGATAGGAAATTTGGCTGAAGAAGGCTCAGTGCCGGCGGCCACTGAAATGACTAAAAACTCCCCAACCTGATATTTGTTCGATCATAGTTTTGGTTTGTTTAGTAGCGCACATGTGGGTTTTATTGTTATTATTTATTGTTATTATTTTTTTTTTTTCGGTTTTGCCCAGCCGGCAGCGGTTCCATCGCAGTACTGAGTCAACGGTTCCCGCTGACGGATGCACTGCATGATACGCACTGACATCCATCTGACCTCACGCTGCGCGGCCGGCTTGTGGGCCGCGGGGAACATCAGTAGCCGTCATCAGTATTGCAATATTTCCCTACTGCATTCAAAAAGCAGTTGTTTCAAGCAACACTGAATTACTTATTATTATTATTATTTTAGGTTTTTTCCCATGCAGTTGCCACGGCAAACTTGATTTGTTTCATGCGATCTGTTTCAGTTCAGTTCAGTCCGGCAGTCAGTTGCCGCGGCCGCCGCGCGATCCGACTGACTGGAATAATTTCACTTGATTGTACCACCTAGGCCTAATCTATAAGTCAGTACGACTTCATTCTGTTTGTACGGCAATAGAATTGGGATAATTCTCATGCCCCCCCCCCCCCCCCCAAAAAAAAAAAAAAAATGGCAGCGGTGGGATTCGAACCCACGCCTCCGAAGAGACTGGTGCCTTAAACCAGCGCCTTAGACCGCTCGGCCACGCTACCAGGTAGCAACATGTGGCGCAAATAAAGTCTTTAAAGTCAAAGTAAAGCATGTCTTCGCAACTCCACGAAAATGACATCAACGATAGTCTGTATATGTTTTTTCTGTCGTACTTAGTGATACATCTTGAAAATCCGGTGATTTCAAGGCTGTATTTATTGCGAATCAAGTACTTTTGGAGTGAGTGTTGAACAATAACTTTTCATTCTCCGCGGCGCAAAACCGTCACCACGCTGACGAACCAGCAAAACTGCGTAGTACGGCCAAGTCTGGTTTCTGTCGGATTTATTTGATTTTTGTTCCTTCTAAGAGCGTTTACTCTTGGGTCCGGACTGATTTTGACTCGCTATTATTTGAGCTTTGTCTGTGTTTTTCTCGTCTCGCAATTTTTCTCTCGATTAGGTTCGTTTCGTTTCCAGGTTTACACAGATGCTCGTCCGCGGCAGAGTTTGTTCGTATTTTTCGTCAAATATTAGGTGTCTGTGTCGTAAATACAACTACACACCTGATTTAGTGGACAATAAATAGAATTGATGACGAAAAGAGTTGCAGAAATAAGTAATGAGGTCTTTGCTTTTATCAATTTTTTAGCAAACCACTTTCCGTACAACGGTAGCGTGGCCGAGCGGTCTAAGGCGCTGGTTTTAGGCACCAGTCTCTTCGGAGGCGTGGGTTCGAATCCCACCGCTGCCATTTTTTTTCACAGCGTATTTTGTTGTATCGAAACAAACGATGGTCCTCTACATATAAATGTATACATACATACCAAATCTATGGTATTCCATACATGCAAAATAAATATAACAAAATGGCTCTGTTTAAAATTTTTTTTTTGTCAGTGAGTCCGACTCCAGCAGTCATATGATGACACAATCATCCTAGGTAGGTGTGATCACTATTTAGTATGTACTTGTACATGTTTTTCAAATGATTGCCACTTGATCTGATAAAGTCAGTAATGGTATGGGTATACATAAAACCAGAGGAGCATTTTGTAAACAATCTGGACAGTTTCTATCAGAACATATATTTGGTGATATCAGTGCTTCTTTCTCAAATGCCCCCCCCCCCCCTTTTTTTGGGGGGTGGGGGGGGGGATGGGGGGGTGCAGATCCAAAGCATTCAGTCAAACGTTATTTTCTGATGTGGAGAAATTCAAACCACACAATTTTTAAAAACATGCAGACCAGATGAAATGGTCTACAATAACAGTACTGATGAACAACAAAATTATTAGGTACATATTTGATAATATTAAAAACAAGTGCAGACCAGATGAAATGGTCAGTGTTTATTTACAATAACAATACTGATGAACAACAAAATTATTGTGTATACATATTTGATAATACTAAAAAAGTGCTTTTCAAAAAAAAGATCTACACGAGTTTATATGAATACAAAATAACAAATCACAATTAAGTGCATCATTACCATCAGTTTATGCATTTCCTGTATGCAGTGACAGGTATGTGTCAATGCTTCATCAACAGCAGTATAAAATGGTCTGGTCTGTCAACAAGCTGTCACAAACAAACATGGGCAAGTGTTTATATGTAGAAAACGGCAATACTGGCGAAGTCACAGTCCCTGAATGTACACTGATGTTCATTTCAAGAATCATGTACATGTGCATTTTAAAACTGTCACCAAAGGTTTACACGAAGCAACCAACTGAAACCATGGTGCGACATTTATTTGATTTGTTCTTCTTGTTGTTTTTTTTTATCACTTCTACGCCGCTTAAAATATGAACATATGTATAGAAACTGACTTTTGGAGAAAACATAGTGGGATATGATCCGTCTCCTGAATGAAGTCGTTAGCTGCTGGTGATTGTCAGATATCGTGATTATTTCTGTGATACCTCTGTGTGTGTGTGTGCGTCTGTGTGTGTGTGACATGTAATGAAGGAGATGTGTGTGTGACATGTAATGAAGGAGAGGGAGGGGAGGGGTGGTGGTGGAAGTGGTATGTAGATAGTATTGGAATTTGAGTGTATTTAGTTACAGTTTCAGTATTATAGGCTCAGTTTAGCTAGTTAGTTGGTAAATTAGTGGTGAATCAATTTTATGCATTGTGTCCTTCCTTATCAGTTTTAGTTTGCTCGTCTATATTAGTCATATATAGTGAAGCTGCTTTTAAATATTAACCCTTTAAGATATTTACTCATGCCCCTGGTCAAAAAACAAATTTGTTCTTGATGGACACAATAAAGTCGTTTGAATCTAGAATCTTGAAACACCACTGCGGGTATATTATCACAGATGAACTTTTCGCCAGCAGACTTGATCCGCCCCAGCAGCTGTCCCCCACGCCAGTTCTTCAAAGGTTATTACGATTGCCTGCACTGTCATTGTATCAGATTAGGGGCGGGGAGAGGGATGAGCGCAGAGAGCATGTACCTAAAAAAATATGATGAGCGTGGGGCGAGGTTCCTTGTTCCGTAATTTTGCATTGACCGAAGCGGGTTTGCGGAGTTCTTTCCCTTCCCACACTGAGGAATCGGTGAGTTGAGAGAGAGAGAAAAAAAAAAGAAAGTGATTTACACCAGAAACCGGACTTTCATTGATCAGTACTGTGTATTGCTGTGTTTTAGAATGCCACATTCGTAAGGTTGTAATAGACGAAAATGATCATACCGTACTATTTTAATTGTACGCGTTGATCGCGTACCGGCTTACACAGAGCAGCCTCCCTTCAGCCGGTCTCCGAGACAAGACCCATTGTTTTGTTCGAGAGGGTGTCGCATCTTTCGTGCTTCTGTCCGAGTCTTCTTGTAAATTTGCACATTTGTTTCAATTTGCAGATTTTGAGTCTGTGCGAAGTGTCTAACCGGTAAACAAGTCGAAGAAGATCACAGAATGGCTGATGAGATGGAAACCGATCTTCCCGTCAAAGTCGAAACGGATACGGACGAATCAGAACATGAGAACGGGTGTGATGAAACAGAGAAAATGGAAGAAGATGAAGAAGTGAACGAGGAAAAAGATGAAGATGCAGCTACTGACAGTAAAGATGATGCTTTATGTTCAGACCCCAACTACATGGAACTTGTGAATGGCCAGATAAAGAAAAGGGTGGCTAGAGAGTTTGCAAAGCTCATTAATGAAGGTAAGACACGAAACAACACCACCTGGCAAGCTGGGTTGGGGGTAATTTGTGATGGTATTTCTGTTAGTTCCTGAAAAGGTTTTTTTCATAACGTTTGGAGTTACAGGGAAGAGTGCTTAAATTTCCACCTTTGGCTAAAAATCCCCCCCCCCCACCCCCCAATGTCTTTGTCCCTCTGAAGCATTTCAAATCATGCCAAAAACGCACCAAACTGCATAGATGTTAGTTTAATTCTACCACCCCACCCCCCCTCCCCCACCCCCAAGTGTGTCCTCCTCTGAAGCACTTTAAATCTAAATGCACCAAATTGCACACATTTTACTCTTTAATTAGTTTAAACAATATCTAGGGGAGCATCATGCCACCGGACATCCTCTAGCATAACCCATCTCCTTTGCAGACACGTACTCGTGGCTTTGCCACTGCGTCAGTAAATGAGCACTATACACTTCTCCTCCTTTGAATCATTGTGAGCTCTGTTTCTCAACAGAGAGAGTGATTTTGCTTTCTTTCCACTTTTTTCCCCAAGGCAAGTTGAGCTTGTCAGATCTTGACCAGCGATCAAGGAGTTTTCTTGCCAACCTAAAAGCTGAAGATGGTGTCCAGTTTGCCCGACATCTTGGGCAGATGATCACCAAGAGGCCACAAATGGAGGGGGCGGACGACAAGGAAGAGTTTATTAAAAGGCAGCTGTCAATTTTGCGAGTGCAGCTGAAGAAACAGAACAGAGATTACCTGCAGGAACCTGTGGGAGGCCCCGATCAGGAAAAAATTGATGTAAGACTAGCTAGATCTGCATGTGAGAAAGTATGAGTTCATACAGTACTTATTATTCTTGACCAGACTTACTGACAAACATACTGACAGATGACAAATATATATATATATATACCCTCTACGACAGCAGACGGAACAAATAGAGTGGACGATTCAGGGCTCCAGTGGTTGCTACCCTGTTATAGATTTGTGTGTGTGCATGCACGCACACACATGAGAGAGGTTAGATTTATGACTGTCTTAAGTTATCCATAGTCGATTTTATTATTAATTCTTACACATGTCTTGTGGGTCTTATGTTTTTCTGTCCTGTTTCTTGTGTGATGTTGTGTACTTTGGGCAAAGGCAATTTCTCTTTTAGGGATGAAAATAGTATTTTCAATTTAATTCAGTTGTGAAAATGACAGTCTCTGTTTATGGGCCACATTAGAATATTGAAAGTTCTGTGAAAGATGTTCATGCCACTTGTGGGAGTTTTGCACTGATAATTACATTGGGGTTTTTTTTAGTTCGAAAAATTTCTTTTCCTCGTAAAATGTCACTTATTTAGCATAATTTATAAATCTGCTTGCAGGAACTTTTGCAGAGGACGGGCTACACAATGAGCATTGCTGGCAGTCAGCGGATATATGGGGGACCACCGCCGAACTGGGAAGGAGACCAACCTTTGTGTGAAAACAATGTATGTTGTGCATTACACTTCAGGCAAGATCTGTAATCATGACTGCCAGTTATCATTTCAATTCAATTCAATTCAATATAACTTTATTGTCTGTCGATGGCAGAAAATTTTCTTCTGGCTCTCACACACACACACACACACACACACACACACACACACACACACACACACACACACACACACATTAATTTATCTAGACATATAAATCCATACATATTAAACACAGATCCTAAAGTAATGTGTGATGTCCAAGTCTAATACTATGCAACTAAACTAAGAAATCTAAACTAAAAGATGGCAAGGGCATAGCGGACATGACACAGCTGAGTAGTAAGCCCAGTTTTGAAAATCTCAACAAATAAAATCTATACATTCTGGGGACGGGCAGTAAACACAGTCATGAGTTTAAAATAGATACTGCTGAGGGAATGAAAGATTTCTTAAACACAGGTTGAGTGATCCTTTATATTTGTGTATTATGAAAATGGCAAGATGCTTAAGCTGGAGTTGGAACACATCCAAAGCTGTCAGGAAGACAAAGACATCAGTTGCATGTGTGATTAATCTGCTTTTCCAGAGTTGTTCACATTTAAATTTAATCACAGTGCATTTATGTTCATTTTGAGTGTGAGGATGTAGGGGGAAGTCCTAATGGAAAAGGTGTTTTTTTTGGGGTTTTTTTGACAGTTGTTTATAATTCTTATTGTTCAAGAAATATTTCTTTATGTTTACAGCTGTACATTTCTGGACTGCCACGCGACATGTACGAGGATGAACTGGTTCCCATACTGGAGCAGTGTGGCCGTATCTGGGCGCTCCGCCTCATGGTCAGCTGGCTAAACAATTTCAGTCGGGGATTTTGCTTTCTCACCTACTGCACACAGGAAGAGGCACAGCGTGCTGTTGAAAAGGTAGCTCGTTTGGAGGGATTTAGGATTTGTAGGTTTTAATTTAATGTAACCAAAGCGGTGTTTCTGTTAAAATTCATCTTGTTTGGACAGTTTTCTTAAAATGAAATACAGTTTGTATAACATTTGCCTTTGTGTTAATTTGCAGTGAGATAGTTATTTTGTTGCTCATACCACAAATCTGTCAATTTTTGTGCACGCCTGAGACATGCAGTGATGCACTCATAATATCCATAAATGCGCCCGTTTGTTAATGGATCAGTCTGTTTGTATTTTTCTCCTCTGTCTGAGGTAATATGGCTGGTAGAGATTTTTCTGAGATGTGGCATTATTCCAAGTTTAGTCTCGGGGGTCTTGTGAAAATGTCATGTTCGTGTATGCTAGACAAAGTAGCAGGATGACCCTGAGTTAAAAAAGAAGTGCAGGAAAGATAATGTGTTTTTTTTTGTGTGTGTCTTGAAAAACAAAATCATGTGAGCAAAATCAGTGATAGTTCAATGGGGGGAATCTTGTGAAAATGCCATAAGGTGTGCATGATCGAGTAGCAAGACATCCCCCATCAGTAACTTTGCTCATGTTTTGAATCTTTCTTTCAATAGTTTCATTGTGCTGTTCGCAGACTTGTTTCATCTTTTTCATTACAATCATCATGCAAGTTTTGCCTTATAACCGTCATGTTTTCGAAATTTCTTTCAGCTTAACAATCTTGAGCTCCGAGATGGCCATACAATGAAGGCAAATCTGAGCAATGCTCATTCCACTTTATTTGTGAAAAGCCTTCCAAATGACAAAACTGATCAGCAGATTAGGGACGAGTTTGGAAGCAAGACAGGTACATATATATGCACTGCATCTACACAGTTTGGTTTTTTTCTTGTGAAAGGAATGTTGTGCCACTTTGTCAAAAAATAAAATGATTGTGCCTGTGCTGATACAACTCCTGTACCCTTGGGGAAAAAACCCAAACCCAAACAAACTTGGGAATTAGGAACAGTAGAGTGTATGGTGACTTGTGAAAGTATTTTTGTACAAAGCAAAATTACCTACTTTCAGTGCAGCTTTGCTTGTATATGTTGTAGAAGGTGAATTTATAGAAATTAAATGTAGTCATATACTTTGATTTTTCAGTGCAGATGTAAGTGTTGTAACTTAGCATAATGTGCACATTGTTATGGATTTCATTAGGATTTTCCTTATGTTTTCGGTTTAGACAAAACTGTAATATTTAATGCTCCAGATTTATTGTCCTATCATACATGTAATTGTACTTGTTCCTTCCACTGGCAGATTTTTTATGTCTGTGACTGTTCTTAGGTGTTACAATACACTGTACATGTCTCTTTAGCTGTTGTCTGAGCATGAACTGTCCTCACTTAACAGACAAATGTGAACTTAAGAAAGCTTAACATAATGTTGCCCTCAGACGAAAACATATGGGAAGAAGCAGTTGTGGATTTCACATAATTTGCGTATGTGTTCCAGAGGGCTTCACTGATGTCAGAGTCATGCGTTGTACATCCTCCCCTGATGTGGAAGGGGTCCCGGCAGCTGCTTTTCTGTCCTTTTCAAGCCAAAAACACCTTGCAGGAGCTAAACGGGCATTGGTGAAGGGGGAGACCAAGATTTTTGGGGCTCGCCTTGATGTCTCGCAAGCTGATGCCCGTGGAAAGCCCGAGGATGACTGTCTCAACAAGGTGTGTTTACAAGTGCTGTAGTGTTTCAAGCAAGATTCCGTTAATGCACTGTTAATATCAAAAAAGGATGTGTTTATAAGTACCTTGTAAAGTGAGATTTGTGAACTGTTGGAAACTTGTTTTTAACTCATAATGTCCCATAAGGTTTTCCACTACTGCCAAGCCTCAGTCCCATAAGGTTTACAGAAACACAACACCATGAGGAATACAGGAAGTGACTAAACCTGATTTCTCACACAGAAGAGCACTAAATAGTAGTTGCTTCTCTTAGACCACATAGCGATAAATACGGAGCGGAATGTAGCGGTATGGTACTGACAGAACGGAGCGGAATGCAGCGGTACAAGGACTGAAGAGTTAAAGTTTGTTAAGAAGTTATTGGTAAAGCGAGAAAAACAAACTATTGAAGCACAGGTAAACAATTGCAAGCCCCCCCCCCCCCCCCCCCCCCCCCCACACACACATCTCCAAGTCCATTTACCAGCATTGTCCATGGAAATATTTGATCCATATATATATGTATGACCCATCTACCTATGATTATGTCAGGTGACTGAGGTTCATGTGCATGACATGCCAGCTTCCATGCATGCAGAAGAGCTGCGCACCAAGTTGGGAGAATATGGTGAAGTGAAGCGCGTTTCTAAAGCCGGCGACCATGCTATTGTGTTCTTCGTCGAAAATGAGGGTGCTGTCAAGGCCATGATGGCTCTGAAGGGAACAGTGAGTATTGACTAGTTTTACACATCACTTTGTTTCATTTTTTTTTTTTTTTTTTACTTTGGTTCAGTCTGTACCCCCTCAACCTGCCCATTCTTGCTCACTGTAGTTCTTGGACATGTCACCTAGGGCTACCCATTTGGTACCAAACATGATCTAGAATGGCATTGATGAATGTGCTTTGTTTTTGTGTGTTTGTTTTTTATTGTATTTTTCTAGTGATTAACATGGTAAGAGCAACTGTGCCATAGGCAGATGTTTTATCAATTCAGCCATTTCTGTTTGAGGTGGTTGTTGGTTGTTTGTTATGGGGGGTAGGGAGAGAGTGTGTGTGTGTGTGGGGGGGGGGGGGGGGGTGATCACATTTTTTTATTTCTTTAAGAAGATATTGCCGAGATTTTCTGTCACAAGGGTGTGGTGAGTTTTTCCATTTTCTGTTTGTTTCACAGTGGAGACAGACGTCAACGCTTTTCTATAAAAGCCAGTTTGAGGATCAGAGTGGTGCAACAGGTGCCTCAGCAACAGCAGCAGCTAATCCTTACTTCTGCACTGTAGAGACAATGCTGGGCCAGGTTAGCCGAGCAACACACCACTACTCCTTTTCATTTCTTCTTCTCAGTTAATCTCAATGCCTCTTGAAATGTCTGGTTTTTGTGGGTTTTTTTTGTTGTTGTTGTTTTTTTACTCACTGCAGTAACTTTTGTACAGCGAAAGTGCCACCCCAAGACTTGCTTTTCATGAGCCACAATCTGATCAGTGTTGATTTTTTTCCCCAAGAGGTGGCATATCAAAACAGAGAGTGTCCTCTTGCTTTAGGAGAACAAACTGCTTGAAGATTAATTTCATCTCTGCTGCTAAAATGAATTTGCTGGGTTTTTTTTGTTTGTTTTTTTCAATGGAAAGTGAAAAGCATGTCGTAGCTTATGTGACTGCGCATGATGAAATGTTAACCTCTCCCACCATCCCTCCCCCACCCACCCACTCACGCACACGTTTTCAGCAATATGCAGACGCTGTGCTTTCGGATGCACAAAGCAGAGGTGATTTATCTACAGTAGTTGCTAAGCTGCAGTTAGAAGGGAGAGTGGTGAGCCCATGCATCCAGCCACTGGTCACACATCAGGGATTAACTGTATTCTGAGTAATTCTAACGCCAACATTTTATTTCCAGGAGTTCGGAAAAATCATCATTGATATATCCATGGGTGTGCATCATCAGACACCAAAACAGAATGAACAGCAAAAGACCAACAAGGATACAAGCAGAAGAGGCGGAGGCAGGGGGTAAGTGGAATTGTCAATATTATCGGCAGAGTTAACGCAGTGGTAGTGTTGCATTCCTGCTGCTGAACCTGTTTTGTAGTACATGTATCAGAAGCGCACTTTTTGGGACATCAAACTCCCCATTCAGTTTTATGCTCATCCACCCAAACAAGGTAGTCAAGTAATTGGTCTTACATTTTTCGTGTCCATCTTAAAGTTGACAAAAGCATTCTCACCACCTCTCACAGCTGGTGGTGTGGTGGGGGGAGGGGGGGGTTATCTCATTTTGATTGTTATTCTTTGAAGAATCTGATGTATCGTGTGTATTGGTATTAGTACATCCGGATGTATTTTGTGTCTGTCTTCTGTATTCCGATGTTTGCTTTCAAGCATGTCTGCATTGTATGTTGGTTTTTGTCTATAAAGCTTAAAGTTAGTGATGGCATTATGATATCAACAACTCATCTTAAAACTGCTTCTCGGCAAATATTTATTTTGAACAGATCGCATGCCAAGAACCTGACGCTCAGATTTTAAAAAATGATCTGTTTATCTGTTGCACAGATCAAGGAGACCTGGAAGAGGAGGGAATGGCTTTTTCAGGGGCCGCGGCATGGAGAGAGGCAGTGGGGGGTTGCTGCCTCTACCCATCCCTCCTCGCCAGCCAACATTCAGAGGACCGGGAGGGTTGATGGCTCCACCACCCTTTGGATGTAAGATTTTGATTCATTGTCATTCTTCGCTTGTCCATCTGGATGGTTGGTTTACGTACGGATGCAAAGCTCAGCGTTTTGAGTATACATATGAAACCGCATTGCAGTAACTTTTTTAGCATCAGAGTGCAAAGATATGTATAGAAGATATGTCCAGATGATACATCTAGTGCTACGAATGGTAGAGCGTTGGACTTCTAATGCTTGGGTAGTGAGTTTGTATCCCGGCTGGGGCCAAATATTTGTGCTGGCTTTTTCTTCGTTGCCCTGTCTGTGATATCACCCGTATGTAGTGGAAAAGGGCGTTGAAACACCAAAATACCCATCCAGCCACCCTAGTGCTAAGAGGAAATCATATATATTTAACGGAGACACCTGTGCTTGTTCTAGACTTGTGCCATGGTCAAATGAATATTGTCTACCAGTTTTAGGAGCCAGACTGTACACACACACACACACACACACACACACACACACACACACACACACACACAGTTTATGAGCTGTTATCATTTACATGAAATTTCTGTAGTTGTACATCCTTTCTGTCAAATGTGTTGTGCAGATCGAATGGGCTATGGAGACAGGGGCGCTTACGTCGAGGATATGGACTATGAATACGACTACCATCCACGTTACGCCCATGACAGATTTGGTCTTGAAGATGGCTTTAGGCATAATGAACGTTTCAGGAGGCTTCAGCTTTTTGGTGAGTAACAGGCCTCTGTACAGCCAATATTGTCTTTGGCTGACCAGTTCCCTAGACACATGATTTATTTGGTACATCAGAATAATTTGCTTCTGAACCCTGATCAAAATGGTCTTTGATCAGAACGGGGGTGAACCACATGACTTGAAGTTTTTTGAAGAGACAGGGATTTCCGAGGAGAAAGCATATAGTTGGCAAAACGTGACAAAATAGCATTTTTTTATTTTTTTTTTGCAATAAAATCTGCAATCCTCTTATTGTGTAGAAAAATGGAAATAGCCATTTTCTTGCAAAACACCAACTTTTCGGCCCCCAAAAAGTTTTGGGTCAGTTCTTGTATTCTCTAGTACTGGACCGTATCTTGTCCATGTTCCATGTTGGGGTAAGACGCATATCAAAATAATTTGGCTGCTTGCAGATGACTATGGAGACTATGGAGATTATCGGTCACATATGGCAGATGGCTGGCGGGATCGTTGGGGTGATTTTGATCTGGTGAGTGTGATCTGATTATGACCATGTGAGAAAGGAAATACTTGGTAAATCACAGATTTTGCAAGCAGTTTGGTTTCAGTCACTTACGGAATGCCAGGTAAAGTCACGTGTGAAATTTATGAATTTTGAATGTTGTTTTGTTTAATTTTTATTTACAATTTTTGTCTATGCGTATTCCATTAGTGAGATCAAAAACAACACAATGTAGAGCAGTGTATGGCAGCAAAGATCTTGGAAACATAAAGATAGTTCAGTTACCTCCCTTTGAGGGACAACTTCGTAAGAGTTGTCTGTGCGCATCCCGCAGATCTACGCAGTAATGGCAGTATGGCAGAAAGCCAGAAACCACGCAAAAATTCGGGCGTGCAATGGTGTGCAGCGCCAAATTGCTGTCAGAAGCGAACACCAGGAACAGGAAAACCTTTCTTTAGATTTCCCCGTTGAAAAAAAGAGGTAGGTATGCCTACGATATCGAAGTTGGAGCCAAGATCGGTATCGAAGTTGGAGCCAAGATTATGTTTTCTCCCAAACCTAACACACAGCATCACACGTGAAAACCAACATCGCCCCATCCACGACATGTGACTGGCATAAATTTAGTATAGAATCCATATGCTTGTAAAAAGTTTCTGCTTGTTTGACCCAACCCTACACTAGCCGCCGTAAAACATCTTAACGAAATAAACAAAAACGAAAATGCCAGCGACTGACAGGTGGTCTCCCCCATATATTTCGCATGTGTTTTAGGCCTATGGAAAACATAAGTATTTTCAAAGTCCCGGAGAATGAACAAGATCTAGTTTGGCTTTCACTGCTGCACGTAGGCAGCGTAGTGCATTTTGTTCGATGTCAGTGTTCAAGTAAAATTAGTACGGAACACAGAAAGATCGAATAGCTGTGCGAGAGATCCAAAGATGGCCCGGACGCATCCGCTGAATACTTCCTGCTCGAACGACGATCCAGCAGAATCTATGTTGTGATATGGTTTTACAATGGATAGAATGAAGTTCAGCCGGATGATTTTGTTCTCTGTGTGTGTGTGTGTGGATCAGTGCAACTTGCCGCTATCACAGGTCAAGTCAACGTTATTTGTAAAGTTAAAAATAATACACCACCGCCAACAAAACAACACCAAAACCTGATGTCTGCGCCTGCCACGTGTGTTTACTGCTGTTTGTTTACACTGCATGCAAACCTCTTGATTTTTTAGAAAAGAGTTCTGTACATACCTACAGATTTCCCCCCAACAGTATGTGAACTGGAAAAAGTGCCGATGAACGTACCTGCCGCCGTATGAGTGACAACTCTCTCTGTGTGTGTGCGTGTGCGCGTGCGTGCGTGCGTGCGTGTGTGTGTGTGTTAGATGCAGCTAGCCGCTAGCACAGTTTAAGTCACTGTGTTTTGTAAAGTTGTCCGAAAAAAAAAAAAAATCACGCTGTATCTGTGTCAGTTGTTTACACTACATGCACACGTACCACTTGAGGTCTTTTTTTTTTTAAACAAGAAAGCGGGGAAAAATGGTTGTTTTTCAACAGGAATACCAAAAGAAGTATTTCCCCGTTTATATTTGTCTGTTATTTGAACAATTTGGCGCAGAACACAATTGCAAGGCCGGCTTTTGTGATCGCTTTCCACCATGCTGTCACTATAGGGGCCATATCTAGGATGCGTGCTAATGCGGGCAGACAACTCTTCGCGTTGTCCCGCTATATGTCTCTCTTACGAGGGCAGGAGTGATGCGTCTTTCTGATTCCAAGGTCTTTGATGGCAGTGTTCCCGATTACGCACAGGTGAGCGTATTGGCATGCACAAAACTCGTAAATTGACACACAGATTTGAGAACATCGTGTCACAGAGGACACAAGTTTTTGGTCTTGCCGTGGGAAACAGTATTTTTCCAACACTCTCCCGGAAATTCTGTGAACAAAAGGCGATCTGGGCCCGCATATAAAAGTCAGGCTTAGGGACTTCAGTCCCGGGTTGGAGTCTAACCTTCGAACTAAACTAGCTCTAGGGTTAAATTTTCTGTTGTTTTTGGCTCCCTTGTGTAACAATGGGAGTCTATGTATTAACCCTCCGTCGTCTGTCTGTGTGTGTGTGTGTGTGTGTGTGTGTGTGTGTGTGTGTGTGTGTGTGTGTGTGTGTGTCCAGAAAACTTTAACGTTGTCATTTTCTCAGAATCTACAAACAGTAGAGGCACCAAACTTGGCATGCTGATAGACTAGCACAAGACCTTTCAAAACATATCATTTTGAATGACCTTGACCCAAGGTCAAGGTCACTAAAGCTCTCTGTTTGAAAATTTTTCATTGGCATTTTCTCGTAATCTACAAATGCCAGAGGTTTTAAACTTTGCATGATGATAGACATTGATAAGAACTTTACAGATATACATGTAGTCAGTGACCTTCTGTCAAGGTCAAGGCCGTACGAGATAGTTTTGTGAAACCTTAACATTGGCATTTTCTCAGAAACAATGAACAGCAGAGGTGCCAAACCTGGCATGCTGATAGACAGTGATAAGACCTATGCACACATACCATCTTAAATGACCTTGACTGAAGGTCAAGGTCATTGAAACAGTCTGTTCGGAAATTTTACATTTGCATTTTCTCAGTATCTAGAAGAATCAGAAGCATCAAACTATGTGCGATGATTGACATTGGCAGCACCTTTACAGACATACCTGTGTTCAGTGACTTTTAGTCAAGGTCAAGGTCATGCAAGCGTTTTTTTGGAAACTTTAACCTTGGCATTTTCTCTAAAACAACAAACAGTAGAGGCACCAAACGAGGCATGGTGATAGACAGCAATGAGACCTACCTTTCTGAATGACCTTGACTGAAGGTCAAGGTCATTAAAGCTGTCTGTTGTGAATTTTAACATTACTGTTTTCGGAGGAACTACAAATGCTAGAGGCATCAAACTTGGCATGATGATAGACATTGATGAGATCTCTTTTGAATGACTTTGACCAAAGGTCAAGGCTGTACAAACTGTTTCGGGGAAAATTGTAATATTGCCAGGAACTCAGAGCGCCAGACACATCATTTAGCATGATACTGGATAGTGATAAGAGCTCTACAAACATACTTTTGTGAATGACCTTGACCTGTGTCACAAGGGAGCCATGGAGGCTTCTGCCTCTCTAGTTTTGTTTTAAATCAGGAAGCGGGTCCATTCCAGCGACGTGCCTATGCCGTTATAGGATTTTTGTCTTTCTTTCTTCGCTTCCTTTTTTTATTTAATTTTGTTCGGGGTTTTTTTTTGTCCTTGTCTGGGTTAGGCCTGTAGCCGTGGGTTAAATTAACCTTGAGTTTTACATACGGGCACAGTAACTACCAGCGGACACTTGCAGCATCGCATTTCCGTTGATCCATTATGCAAAACAGAATCTGACTGGCTGAAGCACTCTGGGACGCTGTCCATTCAATTTCATAATGCTCATTTTAGTAGGTGTGCCGATTGGTCATAGCTGACACGCTACAGTTCACATACATCTCTCCTACTTGAATACTTTCGTAAACAGCAACAAATGGTTTTGACTTTCAGACTTTTCATATCAAAGGACCATATGGACCCTCAAAATATACAATAGGACCCCCAAAAGTATGGAGAGAGGGTCCCAGTGACAATCGTATTTTCGAATCTCAGGGAACACTGGTATGGTGCAGGTTACGACAGTAGCCTACACTGTAGATTGCTTTTAAAGAACACAGCAAAGACAGAAAAGTAAGAACAATAGTCCATACAAAGTAGATTTCATAGCACGACAAAGCTCATTCCGGAATGGCAGCAGTGTGTGCAGGAAATACACTCGGCATCCAATACTTTTTTTTATGCAGGCGTAGGAATTGGGTTTTACTCATGCAGTTACAGGAATGAAGCCAGTGTATGTCTTGCATGAAATAAGGAGAGTTTTGTGATGAGAAAGAGTAACTATACATATAAACAAATATATTTTTGACTCTCTTTCCAGCCATCAGCAGTAGGTCCGTGGAATTCAGGCAGAGGTGGTTGGCATGAGAGGGGCAGTTTCCCTAGAGGCGCTGGCAGGGGTCCAAATAAACGCAAGTCAGGCGGAGCAACAGTGTATCATGGCAAGAAACAGATGAAGAACACATTCAAATGATCCATCTTTTATGTTAAAACATTGTGCAATGTCACTTGGATTTTTATTTTTTATTTTTTTAAGTTGCTTGAGAGATTTCTGGGTGTGTAAAGTGAACTCACTATTGATTGTAACTTGACAAGAGGGGGGTTTGTTTTGTTTTAGCTCTATCTTTGGTTTCAGTCAGGTTGGACATTGTCATGATCGTAGCTGAACAGTCTGCCACGAATCTCGCCAGTGTAGATTTAGAAACCAGTGGCTTGAGGGTTGACATCTCATGAAGTCTTCTCGTTCCTGAGCGATGGACAAAACCACTCTTAGGTTACATACATGGATCATTGTCTTTTTACTGTTCAGAAATTGCAGCTCACTCAGCTAATACTTGCACATTTGTGAGGCATGTGGAAGAGTCCATAGTGGACTTACATGGACAAAAAGGAATAAATACATACTTTTACTTTTGTGAGCAGTTTGTGTTTTCCTTTCTCAGTATACCAGTACATGTATGCATCATATATTCCAGCAAGTGCGTGTGTATAAATGTCATCTGAAATCAGTTGTGCAGTTTGATTTCAAGTTCGCAGTGCAAAGATTCCTGTGTAACATTTGCAACTTCTTATCCTATTCGGAATGGGCACATGACAACTTTTTCCATTTGTTCCTTAAAAGGATTAGGGTTGCAATTTTGGTCTCAATTGGTTGTCAAAACAAGAACAGGGCAAAACAATTAATATGTAAAATGACTAAAAACCATCCTTATCTGTACTGTGTACTGTACTTGTCCTTTTCAAATAAACTGATACTTAAGAGAGCTTTTTTATAATGTATTCCTGTGTTTACTTATGTTTTTAGTGCACCTAGGGTACTTACTTACTTAGGCCCCTGGCTCCACGTGGAGCATAGGCCATCGATAACCCTTCGCCATCGCACTCTGTTCTGGGCAATTCTTGCCACTCCAGTCCAGTTGGTCCCCTGCTTATATAACTCTGCCTCAGTGTCCCGCCTCCAGCTGTTGCGAGGCCGGCCTCTCTTCCTTTTCCCCTGTGGGTTCCATGTCAGGGCTTGGCGTGTGGTGCTGGATGCTGGCTTCCTGAGGGTGTGTCCAATCCAGCCCCACTTCCTCCGCAGGATCTGCTTGGTCGCTGGTTCCTGCCCTGCTCGCTCCCACAGCTCTTCGTTCCGGATCTTTCTGCTTTGGAAATGTTCAGCCCACCAAGTTTGAAAAATAAATGCATATCTTAATTCCGAAATTTAAATAGCTGAGCTGACCCTTCGCACCACGTGATTGTAATACGTTTATGTCCTGTGTGTGAGAGAATGCGTGTGATTCACGTGAACGTGCGTGTTGGGTTTAGCTCGCGGCGCTTTGAGCCAAAATATTTGGGATAAAGCGCCTATATTAATGCGATTATTATTATTATTATTATTTATCTTCTCTGGCCATCGGATGTTGAAGATGCGCCTCAGACAGGTGTTGAGAAATGTCTGGATCTTCTGCTGCATCGTCTTCGTTGTCCTCCATGTTTCGCATCCGTAGAGCAGAACTGACTTCACGTTGGAGTTGAAGATGCGAAGTTTGGTTCTTATGCTGACAACTTTGGATGCCCAGATGTTCTTCAGCATGACCATCGCTGCTCTTGAGCTCTTGAGATATTTGATCTTATTTGCAAACCACCCATACCTCGGAAATATTTCTTTTACACAAAACCAGTCAGAGCTACAGAGCTGTAGCACGAATACAGGCAGTGTGATTGGGTGAACTTCCAAAGTCTAGAAAATGAAGGAATTTGAACAACTTTTTCGAAAAAAATTGTTAACATGACCGATTTAAAAAAAAAAAATCTGCGATAACTCTTCTGAAAACGCGGCAGGCTAAAAATCGTGAAAGGTAGCTCTTGAGAAGGTGAATTCCCATTTTATCTCAAAGTAAAAAGGCCTCCAACGAGGTGGTTTAGGAGATAGCCATCATTACATCTGTCCACACACACACACACACACACACACACACACACGTCTCACAACTCCCGCCAAAAAGAACGCGGCAGCATAGTGTGCACGTCAAGTGTCTATGATGCAGATTTCGTTACGTCACTGTGTGCGTGAAAGTATGTATTGTGTGGAGAAACGTCACAGTCTTTTTTTGTACCACTGAAACTTGCTGCACTGCGCGTAGCAAAATCTGCCCCATTAAAAATGACAAAGTCTTTTCTTGTATCTCTGCCAGATTAGCTAGGTTTGTCTTCACAAATGGCTTGGATCCCTGTGGCTCAGTTGGATAGCATCCACACTGGCGCACATTGCCCATACACTATGTAAACTCCCCAAGCTGTTGAAATCAAGAGGAAAATGTGCAGTTTACATTAACACTTTCACATTTATGTACTGTATACGTCCTGTTAGTGGCCATGACAGACGTTAGGTTTTGTAACAGCTGTTGCAGCCACTGGGCTGTGACCCCCCCCCCCAAAAAAAAAAAAAAAAAAAAAACAAACAAACAAAAAAAAACCCAAAAAACAGAAAAACAAAACAAAAAAGCCCCAAAAAACAAAAACCAAAAAAAAACAAAAAAAACATGCACCATCCCATTTCAATTTTCCCACATGTACCCGGCAACCCCGGCTTGGTGAGATTGTTAGCAGTGTTGATTCTGACTTCTGAGGTGTTTGTACTGACTGAAAGACGCAGCTGGATTTCTTCCCCTCAGAAAAAAAGTATGGCACACACATGGTAGTCTTACAGTCAAGCTACATTTTCCTTTACTAAGTGCCCCCTCTTCTTTCCACAATCACCCCCCCGCCACCCCCCCCCCACCCCCACCCCCCCAAAAAAAAGAAAGAAAGAAGAAGAAGAAACCAACAAACTTAAATCCCATTATAAAAGCTCTTCCACAAGAAAAATTGTTTTGTTGTCTTGAAACCCCTCTCCAACAGCAGATAGAGTGAGCATATTTTAACACATGAAAAGGAGAGCACATGGGAGTGGTGACACATAGATATGAACCAGAAATACATAACAGTTTCAAAATCAATTATAGTTCATCTTTTATGTGACCATTTCCCTCTTCAACTGCATCTGGGTAGAGATCGTCTAACATACTAGTCAGGACAGCCATATCATTGGCTATCTCTTTCCACATCTGCAACAGACAACAGCTGCGGTCACATCCTGAGTAAAACCAGGATGCAATACATTCGTTTCACACAGTTCTGACATCATATGTAAATAATAGGCAAGCTGGGGTATCTCAGCTGCTGCTATCAGTCTAGTGCTTTGTGCAATCTGATCAGCTTGACAATTATAAGATGCCAAGTTGCTTTTTATCAGAAAATACATATCAAGAGCCAAGTACCAGTTATGTGGCTCTTGTACACATATAATACTAACATTTACCAGACAGTCTCTACTAATCAGGACAAAAACACCTCCGCTTGTATTTCAAATATTCTTTCTAAAATAATAGCGGAGTTGAGGGACTTTGTCTGAAAACATGACTAGTGCATTGTTCAATGCACTCAGGCGGCTAGACATACATGCTCTGTGTATATGCTCTGATGTTCGATGCTGTATTTCAAAGGAAAAGTAGCTTTCTGTCATGTGGTTGGAGTTTCTTGAAAAGATAGGGTGGTCAAAAAGTTAAATGGTGCACATACAATGTGCACTGGAAGGCAGTGTGTATGTCTATGAGGGCGTTCCCCAGCTACGCAGATTTGTTTGCCGTGTTTTGTTGGAGATGTCAAATGTGAAACGGTGATAGAGTGTGATTAGTAAACTCACCGCATTTGTTGTTTGCTTGGCCTCCGGCAGGGTTAACACCCCATCCTTGTCCAAGTCCAGCTGGTCAAACATCTAGACAATGAAACCAGCAGATGTATATATTGTTATATATTACACGTCACTTTTGACTTGTTTATCCACATGTGCCACTAGTGTAATGTATCTGTTCGGTTTACGTGCACACTTGTAGAAAATCAATGAGAAACAAATTCAGTATGCCACAGGTGGTTCATTTACATAGGAAGACCAAGAGCACTCACCAGAAACCACACACTCAACACACAAAGTCTAGCACAAATGGTTCCTGCTTTGCTTCTCTGACTGGCCGCATGGCAAAGCAAAACCAATGATTTGACATTGTGTAACCTGTCCTATGTGTCAGCTTTTACCTTTAAACTCGCGCGCACACACACACACACACACACACACACACACACACACACACACACACACACACACACACACACCATGACAAAACTGTTTGAGCCATCAAAAAAATATTTTGTCTCCCAGTTTTCACACTGCTGGTAGCCCAAATGACTCCTGGGGTCCTTACACTTCTGGTCCTCCCTGTCATTGTCTGCCTACCTGAATCTATTTTACACACACACACACACACACACACACACACACACACACACACACACACACACTCTTACCTGAGAAACTATTGTCATCAAGGTTTCAGGTAACTCGTCTGCTGCAACTTCCACATTCTGCACACACACACACACACACACACACACACGAAAGGTTAATCACACGAAAATTTAATCACATAAGCTGAGTGAATCCAATACAACAGCAATGTTCATACAATGTTCCATTCGTTGTTCATAAAAGAAAACAAATTACAGGAAAATCTGTTAAGCAAAATATTTCTGCATTAGTGTTTGATGTAAGGGTATGTATAAATTTACCTTGGTTAATGTTTTCAGTAAGCCCTGCGGATCCAGTTGTCCTGATGAAATCAACATGTTTACCAGCAAGTCTCTGCACAACAGACCAAAAATATAGCTCTGTGTGTAATGTGTGGGAGAGAGTAAGGTATCATTTTTTTTTTTTTTAAATTCATGTAGACTATAACGTCTTATGCCTTTATGGCTCACATATGACTGAACGTAAGCCAGCCTTTATGCAAGTATGGTTTACATGTCATGGATATATGAGCCCCCCTCCCCTCCTCCCAGTTCCTCAACCTGGTGAAGTTAAAATTATGGACCAGTCTGGCCAAAAGAAACACATGCCTTTTATTAGTCGTAATCACCACCATTCTAGCTACAATCAACAAGGCACTATCATTGTGTCCTACTTAAATACCTACCTGATCCGCTCTGGCTCTTGAAAAGCATCCGCTCCACCAAACCTGACATCCTTCAATGTCAGCTGATGGTCACAGGTGTCAAGACATGACATCCCTTTCTCCAAAGCGTCAAGAGATGCATAATGGTTCCACCAGAAATTCACGGCAACGTTGCTGTTGTAGGATCGCACCTGGTGTATCCTATGGACATTAAAAAACTTCTAAGAATGAGTGTGAAATAAATGAAAATCAAACAACTGCACAAAACATCAACAAATCCAGATTTCAGTGTCTGTTTGATAAGGGAACACAGACTGACACAGCAATACATATATCCTGAGAGAGAGAGAGAGAGCCCCAAAACAACAATACAGAACAATAAAAAAAAATCCCAACAACTACAACAAAAACTGGGTACAAATCTACATCTCCACTCTTCGTATAATATATTTCAAGGCCCTCTGACACAAGATACTGTCTCATTCAAGTAGCAGTGTTATCAGACCAACCTGCACACATGATGTTCAATGAATTCAAATTCAAACATACTTTATTGACGAGTAAAGAGATGACGACGAAAGCTGGACACCAAAACTGGAACTGTTTTCCTTTGCTCCTCAGTTTTCGAACAGATCCCAAAATTCAATAATATTTCATGTAAAAAGCAGTTAAAAAGTGAAAGTCATTACAGTATACATACCAGATGTAGGGGATGTATAAACAGTCACCAGCAGTCATGTTGATGTGATGGAACTCCACTTCCGCTAATTTTGGGTGTTTTGTAAGATCCACACTGAAAAAAAGTCAAAATATAATCCATTGAAATATCCCTTTTGGAATTACAAAGTACTTTTGATTTGATTTTGATAACTATGATATCAGATGTTCAAGTGTAGGTGCAGGTATTTTTCTGTATCTGCATGTAATACATGTACATGTATACGAATCACCCGCAACATTGTACATAAAGGAAATTTGGTGTTGTGTTGGTTTTCTTTTACAAGCTTGTTGACTGAAACCACTCACTTTTTCCTTGTTTAATGCATTCTGATTACTGAATACTAAAATATCACTGATTAAGATGTTTTGGTTGTGCGTTATTTGTTCATATGTGAGGTATTTTTGTAAGTGACCTACAAAATGGCAAGATGAGTCAGAGAGTGTGTCACAGCATGCAGCATGGTCAGACTGCGTTACAATGGCTATGAACTGTCTGCGTTTGTTGACTTCTCGATGATCATTGTGATAATGAAGCCCACTGACCACCTTGAAGTCAACACACACAGACACACAAAGAAAAAAGCAAGAAACAAATTTGATGCATGGCACAAACTGGTCTCCTGGACTTACCTGTCAACATCAATGTCTGAATGAGCCCCTTCATTGTTTAAGTCCACCTACAACATATTTCAGATTCATCACTATCACCTGAAATGTACACGAGCCACAGACAAAGCATCATATTTATGAAAAGTCATACAGGCTGCCTGTGTTGTGGGCACCTCTTCTTGTCTAAGGATACATCTATGTCCATGTTTAAAATGACTAGATCTACTTCCATGTTTAAAATGACCTCCTATTGCCTTTGATGCTTCAGTTTCAACTTCAAGGGGCAAAGACAATCAAACTGTGGGTCAACATAATAATGCACTAGTGAATAATTAAAAATAAAAAATTACTGTACATGTATGGGAAGAGTTACTATCACAAGATTTAGCAGATCCCAGCACATAAATGAAAATTATAGAGGGGGGGGGGGGGGGGGGGAGACACTAAAGGAAACTGCCAGGAGGCAAGACCTGCCTGTTTCCTTTAGTCTCCCACCCATCCCCTTGTTTGGGATCTTCTAGATCTTGGGATCACTCTTCCCACACATGCACAGTTCTCTCCCTTGCAGTTGCAGCATCCACTGGTTACAGACTTCTTACAGTTACAACTACAACTGTAGTAATAGCTACTACATTAAATATAGTAGAAAATTTTTGCCCCTTTTAAAATTTGTGTGCTGAGTAAATAAAATGGCAATCTGGTGCTTTTTGTTGGCTTTGTTAAGTTTCATGCCAGGTAATAGTAAAATTAGGGAAAAATGAGCCTAGCTGGTGGACTATTTGTATTCATGCGCAGCTGGCACAAGAGCCAGCAAAGTGAGGAATGAGGGGGTATGTGGTCGCTGCCAACATTGCCATAAAACGGAATATTGGAATTTGTTGAAATTTACTCTACACATGAGTCTATGGCTGCCGGATGTTTGGTTTTTTTGCTCCTTTGTGTAACAATGGGAGTCTATGTATTAACCCTCCGTCGTCTGTCTGTCAGTCTGTGTGTGTGTGTGTGTGTGTGTGTGCAGAAAACTTTAACATTGTCATTTTCTCAGAATCTACAAACAGTAGAGGCACCAAACTTGGCATGCTGATAGACAACCACAAGACCTTTCAAAACATATCATTTTGAATGACCTTGACTCAAGGTCAAGGTCACTAAAGCTCTCTGTTTGAAAATTTTACATTGGCATTTTCTCGTAATCTACAAATGCCAGAGGTTTTAAACTTTGCAAGATGATAGACATTGATAAGAACTTTACAGATATACATTTAGTCAGTGGCCTTGTGTCAAGGTCAAGGCTGTACAAGATATTTTTGTGAAACCTTAACATTGGCATTTTCTCAGCAACAACGATCAGCAGAGGTGCCAAACCTAGCATGCTGATAGGCAGTGATAAGACCTATGCACACATATGATATCATCTTAAATGACCTTGACTGAAGGTCAAGGTCATTAAAACAGTCTGTTGGGAAATTTTACATTTGCATTTTCTCAGTATCTAAAAGAAACAGAAGCATCAAACTATGTGCGATGATTGACATTGGCAGTGCCTTTACAGACATACCTGTGTTCAGTGACTTTTAGTCAAGGTCAAGGTCATACAAGCGTTTTTTTGGGAAACTTTAACCTTGGCATTTCTCCAAAATAACAAACAGTAGAGGCACCAAACGAGGCATGATGATAGACAGCAATGAGAACTACCTTTCTGAATGACCTTGACTGAAGGTCAAGGTCATTAAAGCTGTCTGTTGTGAATTTCAACATTACTGTTTTCGGAGGAACTACAAATACTAGAGGCATCAAACTTGGCATGATTATAGACATTGATGAGATCTCATCTGAATGACCTCGACCAAAGGTCAAAGTCATACAAACTGTTTCGGGGAAAATTGTAATATTGCCAGGAACTCAGAGCGCCAGACACTTTACTTAGCATGATAATGGATAGTGATAAGAGCTTTACAAACATACTTTTGTGAATGACCTTGACCTGTGTCACAAGGGAGCCATAGAGGCGTCTGCCTCTCTAGTTTTTATGTTGTTTCCATAGTAATGGAAACAACATAATAGGACGGGCTAAAATTTCCACGTTCATAGGCAAGCATCTGTGGTACAAACGCACGTCACTGCCGATCTCCCGCAGAGACGATTATGCAAGTGTAACTCTGACAATGACGTAAGAAAACTTGCGTCATCGATGCTGACGCGTATGGTGTTCCGAACGCAGTTCTCCTCCTCAGTGAGTGCCGTCTGTGCGGATGTGTGTGCGTGTGTGTGTGCGTGTGTGCGTGTGTGCGTGTGTGAATTGTGTCCGGGCCCGTTTCTTCGAAGATACTTAACCGAATGGCTTCAAATTTGGGGTATCCAAATTTATCAAAATGTTACATTAGACGATTCAAGCGTGTGATGATTGCTTAAGTGATTTGGGAGTTATCGCCCTTTTGAGACAAGTTGGTTGTCTTTCGTGTACAGGCGTAATATTTATTTAAATCACTCAATTGTTTGGCAGTAGATAGCTTGAATACGGACTCTGAATTGACTCACTACTAGAAAATGGTCGCTCTTATAGTTTTCATGTAAACCGAGCCTGAGTTGACATTGCATGTGAACCCAGTTCAGATGCCTATTTCTCCGAAAATACTAAACCGATCGATTTCAAATTTGGGGTTTCTAAATGAATCAAGATTGTTGAATAGAAGGCCCGATCCAGGTACGATTGCACACATGATTTGCGAGTTATCGCCCTTTTCAAAAAAAGTGGCTTTCTGGCGTTTAAAGGCGTAATATTTACCTAAACCACTCCATTTTTGGGACATAGATAGCATGAATACGGACTCTCAACTGAGTGAATTTTGGAGGTTGTCGCTTTTATATTTTTGGCGTAAACCGTACCTGATGAAAGTGCTGGTGAACACACTTTAGATCTCAAAATCGCTCCTACTATACATAGATAATGAGCCTGGGGTGCCATAAAAAATATACAAAAAAAATTAGAAAAATTCACTGCAGCCGTTGTCGTCAGTTGACTCGAAAATTTGTACTCGAAGCACATTTCCTTTACACAAGCCACACGCCTCACAAACATCGCAGAAAAGGCACACGCGCACTGACGCAAAACTGTATCAGCGTCAGTTTGCCGACGTCATGTTTGATTGACGTGGGGGTGTGTCGTCACTTTTCGGAAGTTCTCTATTTGTAGACGGGGAAAGCGGGAGTTTCATTGATGTAGTGAGCTTTGTTTTTCCCACTGACTCTCACTCAATAGCATAGTAGAGTGAGAGAACACCACATAGGTCTCAATGGAGCACATGCACAAACGCGGCTCGCGCAAGTCTGCGTGCGTGCGTGCGTGCGTGCGTGCGTGCGTGCGTGCGTGCGCGCGCGCGTATGTCTGTGTGTGTCTGTGTGCGCGCGCGCGCAGCAGACATAACACATAGTGAAAAAACGTTCGCCGCGCAGACTTGTCTGTTAAACACATTGAGCCGGTATAAATTCGATCTTTACACTGCGCAGCAGCAACACTTCAATTTTCATGGGGCTGCTTTCATTGCAAGAATTGTATCCGAGTCAAAGTTATTACGTCAAATGTATTATGCGTCATCCCAATGAGGAAAACGTCATAGATTTCAAAGAAAACAACTTGACGTCTCTCCTCCAAAACCAAGATTGGTCTGACAAGCCCGGTCAGTTGTTTCCATTGAGAGAGAGAGAGAGAGAGAGAGAGAGAGAGAGAGAGAGAGAGTGTGTGTGTGTGTGTGTGTGTGTGTGTGTGTGTGTGTGTGTGTGTGTCCTCCCGTATACATGGCATTACAAAAGTACGACCGTGACGACAGCAGGTGATTAAATGGAAACAACATATTGGGCTGGTCAGTGGCCATCTTGTTTGTTGTTGTTGTTGTTGTTGGGGGGGGGGGGTGAGGGGGGGAATTTTAAAGCATTTCTAGGGTGACCTATGCAATGTTATGTGTAGGGGGGGGGGGGGAATTTTAAAGTATTTCTAGGGTGTCCTATGCAACGTTATGTGTAAGAGGAATATGTAGCATGTTCCTCCAAATTTGCAACTGTGGTCTGCAACCTTACCTATTCGCTTCCTGTGAGTAGCACTTTTCGCTGCTGTAATCACTACTTGCTGATTTTTAAGTTGTTTCTCTATAGAGAAACAACTTTATGAGACGGGGCAGATTTTGCTGCGCGCAGCAGCAAGTTTCAGTGATACAAAACAAGACTGTGACGTTTCTCCACACAATACATACTTTCACGCACATAGTGACGTAACGAAACCTGCGTCATAGACACTTGACGTGCACACTATGCTGCTGCGTTCTTTTTGGCGGGAGTTGTGAGACGTGTGTGTGTGTGTGTGTGGACGGATGTAATGATGGCTATCTCCTAAACCACCTCGATGGAGGCCTTTTTACTTTGAGATAAAATGGGAAATCACCTTCTCCAGAGCTACCTTTCACGATTTTTAGCCTGCCGCATTTTCAGAAGAGTTATCGCCAATTTAAAAAAATCGGTCATGTTACGAATTTTTTCGAAAAAGTTGTTCAAATTCCTTCATTTTCTAGACTTTGGAAGTTCACCCAATCACACTGCCTTGATTAGTGCTACAGCTCTGTAGCTCTGACTGGTTTTGTGTAAAAAAAATATTTCCGAGGTAGGGGTGGTTTGCACATAAGATCAAATATCTATGAAAAGACTACTGCAAATTACTTATGATCCCGGCGTTTTTGTCTAGTGTGACAACTGCACATATGACAGGAACTACTGCACTATTATATCTTTAGCATTTAGAATAACTGAACTTTTAGATAAACATAACTTTTTCAAGTTTCTGCGAGAAGCACCGGTCAAAAGAGTTCCAAATTTTCGATTTCATAAGTACAATCCAAGGTATTCTAGTCCATGTTTCACCAGCCCTCTAGATCTTTCAGATTTTATGTAAAAATTAGTTCAGCCAGGGAAGTCACAAAAGCAACAGGGAAATCACAAGACATGCACAAGCATCATCTGTCATACCACCAGTGTGAAGCTGACGTCAAACGCTTAGTTCACAGACAAAATAAGCAAGTATCGTCACTGCCTCCGACATTTCACCAGCCCTCTAGATCTTCCAGATTTCATGTGAAAAATAATTCAATCGGGGAAGCCACAAAGCCAACAGGGAAATCACAAGACATAAACAAGCTTCCTCAGACGATGGCAGTGCTAGAGGCTGACGTGAAAATGTTTAGTTCGCGGAATTGACGTCATCTCTCTGTCTGTGTATGACGACCTGCCTGAGGCTGACGTCAAATGTTTAGTTCACGGAACTGACCTCTCTCTCTCTCTCTCTCTCTCTCTCTCTCTGGGGAGCCAGGGTGGCCGAATGGTAGAGCGTTGGACTTTCAATGCTCGGGTCGAGAGTTCGAATCCCGGCTGGGGCCAAATGTTTGTGCTGGCCTTTCTCTCGTTGCCCCGTCTTAGAAAGCACCCTTACGTGGTGGAAAAGGACGTTAAACTCCTAAACACCCACCCACCCACTCTCTCTCTCTCTGTGTCTCTGTCTGTCTGTCTGTCTGTCTCTCTCTCTCCCCCCACCCGGCCCCACCCCCAGTCACGTGACTAATCGGTCGAGGTCGTAGAGGATCTAGTGTCATTGGTAGAACTTGGAGAGGGGAGAACCGGCAACAATAACAACAAAACAGACAAAATAAAATGAAATTTGGAGAAACAACTTTGTAGGACGGGGCCGTTCCTCCTTGTTTTATGTTAAGGCCATACTTTACCAACCTTTTCTCTGTGAACAGCAGGGTCCACCATTATAAAAGTCTTCTCTCCTCGAAAAAGACAGTTGATGTTGTCAAAATAATCAGTGTGCACAACAGACTTTGTTCCGCCACTGCTGAACCACATCATCTGAAATAAATAGCCCCTTAAAATCATACTCAAGCACTGATCAAAGGGCCATAAAAGAAACTAATCAAATGAGTATAAAAATTAGAAAAAAAGTTTACTGTTGCCTGAATGTACAAGAAATATGAACTTTGATGAATCATTGCTGACTTTCTGGACATTTTTTTTTTGGGGGGGGGGGGGGGGGAGGGAGGGTGGTGTTTTTTTTTAATTTTTTTTTTTAATAGTTACTATGTATTTGATTTCTGCCCGTTAACATACAATTGTGATACATTTCATCTTCTAAATATACCCCTACCCTTTCCTCGAGGACCTCTAATTTCAGACTCTGGATCCCCCCCCCCCCCCCCAAAGATAATAAACAAAAACTGAGTATCATACCCCCATCCTGGTGGGGGCATGTTTGGGAGTGTAGGATGAACCACAAGATGTTTAACTAACCTAAATCTGGGATGAACGAGTAGAGTAGAAGAAAAGCAACAAAAAACAACAACCCCCCCCCAAAAAAAAAAAAAAAAACAACAACAAACAAACAAGCACAACAACTTACTGCAATTGCCATCTTATCACCCTGATACAGCTCTGGGCACTGTAGACTGCAAGGCAGCATGATGTCTGACCTGTAACGATTTCCACTCTAGAAATTGACAGGCTGCATCATTATCAGGTGTATTCAACAAATAGTAATTGCATGCTCTCATAATAGAAGGAATGATACATTTAATTTTATTCATACTGTCTTGAGAGTTCACAGTGACCTCAACAGTACAGGAAAATGTCTTTCAGCCTTCACTCCTCTGGCCATGTGTTATGAAAACAGCGGAAGAATCACTTCTTACTCGAACTTCGTAAGTGGATTGTATAGAGCTCTTTCACTTTACGTATCAGGCGGTACACCTGCTGGCCAGGCCAATGGAGGTACTGTACCATAGATAATCGGTAGACAGCTGGCAGACAAAGAAAAAGTTCCCCACAGGAAAAGCACAGGGTTGCCCGCACACTTTGATAACGTAACATGCGAGGTGTTTGGGGTTTTTTTTTTCATTTTTTGGGGCCTCTTGGGACTTTTCATGTGCTTTAAATGCCATCAAAACCACAAACTGGCTTACCCAAAGTTTACTATCACAGCACTTTTTTTGTACAGTGATTGAAAAATGGGATTCACCTCAGATACGCTGGAACTTTATCCGCCATGTAATACTCCGTACCATTATAAACCTTCAGAAATTCATGGAAATGCATGCTGAGAGTTTCCTGAGTTCGGTTCTCTTTCTTCCTCGTTTCCAGGAAGACGTGTGCACCCTCACCCTCTGGGAGCTCCAGAGAAAGCAAGTAGTCATCGGTCCACAACCGACACGCACGTGTGTCACGCACAGCACCTTGCAACTTGAGGGGTCTAGACTGCTGCACATACTTTCGAAAGAACTCCTCCGGTGGAGGGAACTTGTCGGAGACGTCTACTTCCAGTCGTGTACCACTTTCGCCAAACGCTTTCAAGTGACCCTTCTGGTCGTCAAGTTTGTCGGCTCTAACGTCCGCTTGTGAGGCGTCGTGAACATCCGTCGCGTACACAAAAAAGAACCATAACAAAGCTGGGACGAGATACACATACAGGTCACGGGCATGGGAACGCATGCTGTTTCGTCAGTCTCGCTCTGTTGTAGTCAATACTTTCGTGACAACAGATACAGCTATCGGCAATGTTGTTCGAGCACAAGCCTACGGCTCTGGGTCCGACGTGCGGTCAGGCTTGATGAGATCGAGCACTACGCTTGCCGGCGGTAAGTTTTCTCCCTTCGAAACAGCCTGCCAACTTGGTGAAGCTGGCAAGAGCGGTTTGATAAATACAGTCTACTTCGTTTATAACGTCACCGGATATAACGTCACCCCGTTATAACGTCACCCAAAGACCGGTCCTGGCCCAATTCCTTCTTTAAAAGACTATTTTAACCTCGGATATAACGTCACCGGATATAGCGTCACCCCGTTATAACGTCACTCATCCATGTCGGTTATAACGTCATACCAATCCCCATGGCAGTTTGCACAATCATGGATTACAGCGGCTTCAACTGCGGCCTTCAGTTACAAGTCATAGAACCTCACGCCGGATGTGCCCCTCACTCTCTCTACCCTACCCCCACCAACCTCTCCTCCCTCTTCACGCTTACGGAACCTGCTCTGGTTTTCCCCGCAGTCTCTGCCCCATCGCACGTACATCTAACGGATGTGACATCACGGTTTGGAAAAATGGCGACTGCTGCTAAGTATGCTGCGAAGAGAGAGTCTCTTTCATTGAAAGAAAAAAATTACGCCAGTCATCGAAAAGGCTGAGGATAACCCTGCCCTGTCCACGACATCTATAGGTGAATCTTTTGGCATCGCCCGGACGACAGTGGCATCGAACAAATTAAAGTACAAGCAGCTGTTTTTCCAGAATGAAACTGATGTTTCCAAGAAGCGAATTTTTGCTGCAATTTGATGGCGGTGGGGAGGGGGGGGGGATGATTGCGGTGTCATGAACTAAAATCGCTAGATCGATAGATCTGTGCCGCTCTTGTTTCATTGACAATATTTAGATCTAGAAATACAATATTTAGATCTAGAAATAGAACCCGGTTCCTCCTGGGATACTTCCCTTCTCAACGCAAAGGAATGAATCTCCACCTCCACTCCCGCCTCCTTCCCCCGTCCCGTCCCCCTTCCCTCTTCTTTCTCCATTTAGATCTAGCCGTACCACTCCCCGTCTTTGTCTTTCTGTCCTGGGTGGTGCCATGTCTATTGCACCTCGTTATCTCCCTTGGCTTATTAACAGTGCCGCAAGACTGAACACTACCACCTGTACTGCAGTGACGCGACGGCCTATCTGTGAAGCCGCCCCCCCCCCCACCCCCACCCCCCTTCTCCGCCCGCTCCATCACAATTCCCGCTCGGAGCAGTTCCCAGTCTTAGGAGTCGTTGAAGCCCCTTCCCCTCCCCCCTCTCTCCGGATATAACGTCACCCGCGCGTAAAAGTGACGTTATAACCGATAGCCGGATATAGCGTCACCACATATAACGTCGCTCAAAAACATTCCCCGATGGGTGACGTAATATCCGGAGTCGACTGTACAAGGGTTGGCAGGAAGTGGCCGCACGTGGGGGGCGTGGGGATATTTTACTGCATGTGTAGGCCTACCGAGAAATCCGTAAAATGTGACCCCCGTAGATCACGTGACTTTAGCCGCCATTATTTTGTTTTGCGTTTTAGGTTGATTGCTTAGGGAAAGCGTTTGGATATTTCAAACTTTTTTCTTCGACAAACAAGCGGGTTGGTGTTTCGTAAATTGTTCAACATTTGTTTAAGAAACACGATACATACGTACGAAACTATTACACCGAGGAAGAAGGACGCTTCAGAATATTTTTCGGTTGGTTCTGGTGCTTGTCGTTTTTGGCTCCCTTGTGTAACAGTGGGAGTCTATGTAATAACCCTCCGTCGTCTGTGTGTGTGTGTGTCAGTGTCCAGAAAACTTTAACGTTGTCGTTTTCTCAGAAACTACAAACAGCAGAGACACCAAACTTGGCCTGCTGATAGACAACCATAAGACCTTTCAAAACATATCATATTTTTTCTCCGAGTTAGCAGTTTACTGTATGCCTTTTACCTACTCTTGTTGCCGTAAGTAGCAGGGGGAGAACGACCCCTGAGCCAGCGGGGACCGCGTGGGCCAAAAGTCGTTTCCCCTACCTTACAGCATTAACTCCCCTTCCTCCATGCATACATAAGCGTGAGCACGCGGTCTCAGCTTCCAAAGACACACGCCAGGAACAACTTGTCCTTAAGGGCCAAAAGCCATAGGACGTAAAGCAAGCTAATGATGATGTCTCAGCTTCAGTTTTACTTCCTGCTCGACTAGTGCACCAGTCTGCGCCTTGCCGTGTTTAGAAGTTCTCCTTTCTCCCGACGATTTCTCAAGATATCATTCAGAGAATATTTCTGGTTGCGGTCCCCGGTTTCCCGCCGTGGTTGCGCTACTACTGTCTGTGCTTCTACCTGCGTCTCCTGACTTCTACGGACTTTTCTGTACCCCACGTGTTTCCATACCAGCGTGGCCGGTCGGCGGCCATCTTGAATTGTGTTCACCTCGTGGTCAGACTTTGTGTTTGTGACTTTCCGCGGAGTCGTATCTCTGGGGAATAGCTTTGGGGAACGGCTCTGCGGTTTATTTTCTCTCAGTGTGCGCTACGGTGCTACAAGCATGGATCAACAGTCTTCTGAGAATTTTGTGAATAATTTGGACGCTTCCCAACCAGTTGTCCTAGTGACACAGGACCCCAACCAGCCTCCGTTGGTGCCTAATCTTCCCTTTGCTGTCACACTTCCGAGCACCGTTCCCGCCAGTGGACCAGTCTCGGTTCCCGCCCGGGACTCGAGCCCCCGCCGCCAACACTCTACCTCTTCACGTCACAGGTCGTCTTCTGCTCGAAGCCGGCGTTCCCCTAGTTCCAGGTCCCCGTCTCATCACCGGCGCCGCTCCCACCATAGGCGACATCGCTCCCGGCGGGACTCCCGCCCTCGCCACTCTTCCCGGCGCCACTCATCCTCGGACTCCCGGCGTTCCTCACGCTCACGTCACTACTCCTCACGCCATTCCCGCCGCTCTCGACGCTCCCGCTCCCGTTCTCGGCGCTCTCGCTCCCGTAGCCACTCACGGCGGGAGAGTTCCAGCGACTCTCATTCTTCCCGGTCCCGTCTTCGCTCTCCAGGCCGTTCACGCGCCCACTTACCAAGTCCTGACTCTCCCGACGATCCTTTCATCGTGGCGTCCTCTCTCTTTAGAAATACATGCTCTGCCATCTTTCCAGAGGATGATTCACTTCGCTTCCGCCTTCGTCCGGCCAAGCCCAAGGACGCCCTCCCTGCTTCCATTCAGGTTCTCCAAGCCTGGCAAAAAGCTGACGATGCAGCCGTTAGATCGGAGGAATTAGTCGGACCCTGTCTCTCGGCCTCGCTGCTCTCCGGCAAGCTTGATAAGTACAAGCTCCCTGGCTCCTTCTGTTCTTCTCTTCGCCTCTCCATTCCGGTGGATCCCGAACTCTTCCACAGAGCCCCCGGCCTGTCTCTTCAGACACGAGAGGTAGATTTATTCGAATCTTTGGCCCGACGTTCCATGGAAGTCACGTCTTTCTGCGACCTCTCGGCGCACACCTTAGACGCCATGTTTGACGATCCTGACGCGGACCCCGTTGCAGCTCTTTCTCTGTGTAAGGCCTTGTGCGACGGCCTTGCGGATCTCGCCAGCCTTTCCACCACCTCTGCGGTTAATTGGAAGCTGCTTAGGAGGGACGCTCATCTGCAGGTTTCTCCCCTTCCGGATGATGTTCGCAGGTTGTGTCGAAAATCTTCGGACTTCCATTGACTCTAACTCTATCTTCGGTCCTGAGGCGGCGGCTGCAGTTATGTCTTACCGTCACCAACCTAGAGCCTTCTTCACCAAGCCTCAGTCCACCCAGCTCACCCAAGCCTCTAAACCCGCCCCTCCTAAGGGAAAACAGCCGCCCTTTCTGCACAAGTCTAAGCAACGCCGCCCTGCTTCTAGATCTCCTTCCTCAGCGCCGAGAACTTCAGCGCTGAGATCGTGGATCGAATCGTGAGAGACAGAAGGCCCTCCACTTTAACTGTGTACGATGCCAAGTGGCGCGTGTTTGCGAACTACTGCTCGGCCAGACAGCTAAACCCGCTCTCTCTGTCCATTCCCCAGCTGGCGGATTTCTTCCTGTACTTATTCACGGAGAGACATCTGCGTCCGGTTACTATCAAGGGTTATCGTTCCTGCATCGCTAGGATCTATCGCCTCAAGGGCCTGCCGGACCCGGGCTCCAACCCGCGCCTGTCTAGTCAGCAGTCTTCTGAACAATTTTTATATTGAGCGCCCTCGCGTCTGCTCCCTCCTGCCCAAGTGGTCTCTACCCCTTGTGCTCAAGTTCCTGGACTCTTCAGAGTTTGAGCCCCTGGAGGAGGCCTCCCTGGATTGTCTACTAGAGAAGACCATCTTTCTCGTCACCCTGGCTACCTGCGCTAGGATAAGCGAGATACACGCTCTCTCTGCACGTCCAGACTGTTTGAGATGGAACGATGACGGTTCCCTGTCTCTGCTCACCTGTCCTGGCTTCATCTCCTAGAACAGGCTCCCGGACTGGGGCAACCAGGCCTTCACCCTCGTTCCCCTTCCTGATGATAAATCTTGCCCTGTCAGAGCGCTGCGCGTCTACCTGGCCCGCACCCGTGACTGCAGGAAGGAGTTGGACCCTCTCTTCCTCCCTCCGCCTGGCAAGAAGTCTTCGCCGCAACTCCTCTCGTCCTGCGTCAGGAAGCTGCTCATTGCGTAATGATAGATATTGGCAACACCTTCACTGACATACCTGTGGTCAATGACTTTTAGTCAAGGTGCAGGCTGTTTTTTGGAAACTTTAACCTTGGCATTTTCTCTGAAACAACAAACAGTTGAGGCACCAAACAAGGCATGAGGATAGACCGCAATGAGACCTACCTTTTTGAATGACCTTGACTGAAGGTCAAGGTCATTATAGCTGTCTGTTGTGAATTTTAACATTACCGTTTTCAGAGGAACTACAAATACTAGAGGCGTCAAACTTGGCATAATAATAGACATTGATGTGATCTCATTTTAATGACCTTGACCCAAGGTCAAGGCCATACAAAATGTTTGGGGGAAAATTGTAATATTGCCAGGAACTCGGAACGCCAGAGACACTTTACTTGCCATGATGATAGATAGTGATAAGAGCTGTACAAACATACACTTGTGAATGACCTTGACCCTTGTCACAAGGGAGCCATGGAGGCTTTTGCCTTTCTAGTTTTATGCAGGCATAGGAATTGGGTTTTACTCATGCAGTTACAGGAATGAAGCCAGTGTATGTCTTGTATGAAATAAGGAGAGTTTTGTGATGAGAAAGAGTAACTATGTATATAAACAAATATATTTTTGACTCTCTTTCCAGCCATCAGCAGTAGGTCCGTGGAATTCAGGCAGAGGTGGTTGGCATGAGAGGGGCAGTTTCCCTAGAGGCGCTGGCAGGGGTCCAAATAAATGCAAGTCAGGCGGAGCAACAGTGTATCGTGGCAAGAAACAGATGAAGAACACATTCAAATGATCCATCTTTTTATTATGTTAACACATTGTGCAATGTCACTTGGATTTTTTTTTTAAAAGTTGCTTGATGAGAGATTTCTGGGTGTGAAAAGTGAACTCACTATATTGATTGTAACTTGACAAGAGGGGGGGTTTGTTTTGTTTTAGCTCTATCTTTGGTTCCAGTCGGGTTGGACATTGTCATGATCGTAGCTGAACAGTCTGCCACGAATCTCGCCAGTGTAGATTTACTCATTTAGAAACCCAGTGGCTTGAGGGTTGGCATCTCATGAAGTCTTCTCGTTCCTGAGCGATGGACAAAACCACTCTTAGGTTACATACATGGATCATTGTCTTTTTACTGTTCAGAAATTGCAGCTCACTCAGCTAATACTTGCACATTTGTGAGGCATGTGGAAGAGTCCATAGTGGACTTACATGGACAAAAAGGAATAAATACATACTTTTACTTTTGTGAGCAGTTTGTGTTTTCCTTTCTCAGTATACAGGTACATGTACGCATCATATATTCCAGCAAGTGCGTGTGTATAAATGTCATCCGAAATCAGTTGTGCAGTTTGATTTCACTTGAAGTTTGCAGTGCAAAGATTCCCACGCAACATTTGCAACTTCTTATCCTATAGGGAGTGGGCACATGACAACTTTTTCCATTTGTTCCTTAAAAGGATTAGGGTTGCAATTTTGGTCTCAATTGGTTGTCAAAACAAGAACAGGGCAAAATAATTAATATGTAAAATGACTAAAAACCATCTTAATCTGTACTTGTCCTTTTCAAATAAACTGATACTTAAGAGAGCTTTTTTATAATGTATTCCTGTGTTTACTTATGTTTTTAGTGCACCTAGGGTACCTTTGGTAAATAGTGTGCAGGAGAAAACAAACGACGAAAAAGAAAATGAAAGCAACCTCGGCAGTATGATGTGAAAATCAGTGTCTTTATTGGAATCCCTGGAAATGAACAAATCACAAAAGTGAAAGTATAAATAAATGTATCACAGCCAGAGAAAGTTTCTGCTGCATCAGTAGGCTACAGTGTATCACATCATCCAACACCAAGATCATGTCAGGCAATTTTAAAGTTTTGCCTTTGTAATCATTAGGGAAACCCCAGCATGGGTGCAAAAACACCCAAACAACAAGCGGCTGAAGTTACAAAAACAGGGTGCAATGTCCATCACGCCTTTCGCAAACGACAAAGCTTCAAAAGTCGCATCCTTCCCCTGTCCACTCGCATTTATTTACTTTAAAATGAGATTTTGTACTGTAGTAAACGTCTGATTACAAATCCACACACCCTGTGTAAACGTTCCTGTGTAGAGACATTTTATGCCTTTATTAAAAAAAAAGTGCGAGAAAAGACAAAAAAAAAAAAAAAAAAGACAATGAGCTACAATATTGTATTCATATTGGGACCAATATGTACATTGGATTTTTATTTAATAATAATAATAATAATATTCTGATTAATGTAGGCACTTTATCCAAACTATTTGGCTCAAAGCGCCATGAGCGAAACCAAACGTACACAAAACATTTGCAGATAAAGCGTGAAAATCGGAAACCCAACATACACAAAACATTTGCGGATAAAGCGTGAAAATCAAATCAAAACCAAATGGATCAATGAGCCATAATATTTTAACGGATATGTATTTTTTCAAAGAGAAGAGGCAGAGGCAGCGAAAGTTCTCTTTTATCCCAACTGCAATATCCCTTCTCAACGAGAAGCACTGAGTGCCATAATTACTGTGATGTATTCAATAAGCTGCTGTTACCGCTTCTGCGATGCTTGTGATTTTTTTTTGAATTTTTTTTTGGCCTTATGCTTATAATTCTCCGGATAGTCACCAAGTGCAGGATATGTGTGTGTGTGTGTGTGTGTGTGTGTGAGAGAGAGAGAGAGAGAGAGAGTGTACAATTATATAAATTTAGTGATCTTAACTTCTTTATGTGTCTTATGCTCGCCCGCATGAATTGCCCTACGGGGATAAATAAAGTATTTTTTGACTTGACTTTGACTTGACTTGCTAGGGGACTACAGGGGCAATAACCCACTTAAGAAAACAAATTTTAGCATATTTAAAGGCATTTAGTAGCCTCTCCTGGCACCCAGAAGTAAAATACTGCCTTGGTAGCGACATGCAAGTCTTCAAAAAATGAAGTTAGACTGCCCCATATGGCATTACATACAGTATCATGATACATGATAGTGTGTGCAAACTTTTTTCCCCTTGCTATTCTTTAGGCTGAAATTTAAGGGGGGGGGTGTCTGAAAGGATAGGAAATCTGGCTGAAAATTGCCATATGATTGAAAATTCCCCAGTCTGCGCACAGTGCCATAAATCTGCCAGCTTCAAATTTACCCATCTGCGCCGCCACTCATCGCTGGTATTGACCAATCCTCTTCTTGTTTGAACTGAACACCTGATTCCCTATGCAGTGTGCCAGGCTGGCTGGGACATCCGCCTAGTGTCAGTTTGCAGTCATGCTGAGCGCAAGCCCTTCATATACAGGGCAACCATATTAGAAAACAATTTAAAATTACGAGACTCAGTACTTCTGGGTGGCCACCACAGACAGCTGGTGGCCTTTCAGAAGTGGCCATCTTGATGGGTTTGCGTTTATTACATTTCCTGTGAGCAATGAAACAAAAATGTGAGATTTTCAGCACAAGAACATGATGGTAGACAACTGAAAAAAGAGAGAGATTACGTCTACACTGGTTGCAGGGGTTTAACAAGACACCCACTGCAGTAAAACATAGCAGGTCTCAGATACACTTACATTTACCACAAAACAAACAAAATCTTCCAGTTGTAGTACCGGCCCCCGTAGCACACCGGTGACGCGGCTATCCCGATTCTGACCGGCTTGCGGCGTCTAAGCGCTAGCGTTGCTTGGCCGCACGCGACTTCTCTCTGAAAATCATCTGCGCTGTACTTGTGACAGCTTGTCTCGATCTGAGGTTGGCCTGTCTTGTCGCAGAAGGTCTCTGTTCAACTCTTAAGTGGTTTTTGTGGTGCTACTTGCGCGTACACTCACGTTGGAAGCAATTTAGTCTCGTTTTCTGTAGAAAATTCACTTTCATTCGCGATAATATAAAATTACAGAAAGGAAAGTCACGTTTATGAAAACGTCCCAGTTTTATAATATGTCTTGCGGCCACACCTAGAAGATTAGTGCAATTTGTGGCTTAGATCGAGCGCAGTTCGAGGAAGAAAATTGGTAGTGAATATTTTGTGGCTATGAACCAGCACTCGCCCCGGCTAAGAACCAGCCTGTATCAAACAGACGGTTGGCCGGTTCTTAGCCGAGGATTTCGCACTGCTCTGATATTTTCTTAAATTGCGAAAACACTAAAGCATCCTACGTCACAACAATTGGCATGCAAGTCACAAAGACATCACGGATACGTGTCTGTTTTGAAACTACTGGAATTAACGTGGTATTTTTTGTCAGCTTCGTGTTAAACTGCAAAATAGCTCCCGAGTCTCATTGCAGTCGAACAAATATGACTCGTGTCCTTACATGAATAAAATTTTCGATATAAAATCGCTTTGGGTGGGAAGATGAAAGTCTTAGTGATATGTGCATATAACAATATGATCAAATTCATTTCAGTTCTTAGCTTTCCTGGCAGCATTCTTGCACATCACCGCATGTGTGTCGCGCTTTTCCGGCCTAAAACAGTCACTGCGATCGACAGCCGGTTGGATTCGCGGCTTAGCCGCGTCACCGGTGTGCGTAGTGTCGTGGTTAGCACTTCGAACCATGGACCAGGAGACCCGGGTCCGAGTCCCAGCTGAGGCAAGCGGGATTTTTCCTACCTAGATCGGCTCCTACTCAGAGCGGGTGTGCGGCCCAATAGGAAGGTTATTGCCACACAGCCGAGATTCACCCACTTCATGGGTGTGGCTTTGGGGCTGCTTCTTTTGGTATGACACATCTTATGATGTGGATGATAACACACAACCAGCACTGCAGCTGCCGTAGATGCAGGGCCCGGTAAACGCCGGTATAAAAAAAAAAACAATGATCAGGGGTAGAAATGATCCAGGATGAAAAAAGAGGAAAATTTTGAGAGGAGTGGCGGAGCCACGACTGCGTAGCGCCAAAGGCGCCCTACCTAGGGGGGTCCGGGGGCATGCCCCCCCCCCCCCCCGGGAAAATTTTTAAAATCTAGATTAAAATCTGCGCAATCTGGTGCATTCTGACTGCAAAATTGCACACAATCTGGGATGAAAAAATTCAGAAAAGATATGCTATTTTTTGGTTTTGTTTTATCATACCATCAAACAACTTTGTTTTTGTTGTCTTCATTCAATTTCACACAACCCTTGAACGAGCATGTTCCCCACAATGACAATGCTTGAGGTCACTCATGCATCATTCAGACTACTCTCAACTTCAGATAAGCCATGACACTGATTTACATCTCTGAAACAGATTTTTGTTCTACAGTAGAGCCTCACTTGGCAACTGAGTTGGTTGCCCAAGTCACTGACACTCACGGTGGTGTCCGGACCACTCCCCGGGAGCGCATATCAACCGTAGAGATCATGGCATAATTGGTACAAGCCTTAATGTGACTCAGTAGCAGAGTCTGGTGTTTCTGTGGTCTTTCAGCAGTCAAGATTGTATGGCTTTACCTAAATTTGCGCGACGGATAACGTGTCCAAACGACGTACACTGAAATCCCGGCGTTGCCGGTTTGCTGTCAAATCACCGAGTTTAGTCCGGTTGAATTCCCAGCGGCATCACAGTCTCTCCCCTTGTCTCACCGTCACGATGGCACACACACACACACACACACACACACACGTGTCCAATCGACGTACACACTGACTGAGACATCCCGGCGTTGCCGATTTTCTAAGTGTCAAATCGCTGAGTTTAGTCCGGCTGAATTCGCAGTTTCCGTTTTCTTTATTGTCAAACACGAAAACAAGGGGGCCGGATTAGTAACCACACAATACCTATCAAATATCCGCCTTAATTCGCTCACCGTCACACACTGACACACAAAGAAACACGTTCACACGCACCGACATACGCATGGTGGGGGTGTCGTGTGAAAACAATGGTCAACGATTTGACAGGCTCGGACATCGGACCTGGCGGATGAGGTGATAACTACCCGCATAGCTGCAGTGGTGTTTCGGGGGCGACGCGCTAATTGCCCTGTCTTTGTCCGCAGTCACGCGTGCACAGTAGGGGGTGGGCCACACAAAATTAATTCGCTGTCTTGCCAGGACCGTAGCGAGGGGGGATTTGCACCGTTCGCGGAAAGCGTACTGCTGGGATTTTTTTTTCCGATTTTTTTTTTTCGGCGGAACCGCACTTCGTTTAGGCGGAAACGGATTTCTAAAAAGCGGAAATTCGCCGAACGGCGGAGAATTTCGACCCCTGAATGATGTATATTTATGGCAGGAAGAGTGGAATGCGGCCCTGTCCCGCAGTCCCAAACCACATGGACCTCCATAGCATCATCTTACCATCATCCTCATCTTCATCATCATGCATAATAAAAATTGCCCCAGCTTTCGAGCCCTCCGTGGATTCCACACATGACCAGGGAGGAATGCCACTGGAGCCGGCAAAGAGTTGGGGCAGCAAAAACACCACCACCAACAACCACCACCCCAAACCATCTTCCAGTTGTTGATCCTTTTTGCTCTCTCTTTGAAGTTTGACTTGCCCGTCAAGTGAAATACTGGATAAAGGAAAAGGAAACTAATTTCCCCACCACTTTCTACTTGAGGGTTTTTCATCACAATTTTTTATTTTTATGTAGCATACCCTGTGAGAGTGTACAACACCTGTTGCAGTCTCAGACAGTGAAATGGAACCCCCTGCCATCCACTTTCTCACAGATCACGTGCACCCACACATCAGTGTTTAAGACTGTTTGCAATGCTGAGTTCAGATTTTAAATTACATGAACAATTCTATGTATATATATATATCATATTCATGTTTTACTGAGGTAGTCTCTTTTTTACAATTCCTTTTTGTTTTGAGCTGTGAGTCTAAAGATAACTGTCCATTTTAAACCTGCTATTTAATGTCAGTAAAGTAATTTTGTGTCTGAGAAGTAGTGTTAGTTACCATCACCACCACCACTATGAACCAGCACGGAAAAAAAGGTAGAAATGATGCACTGATGAATTCATGATTGACAAAGGAGGCCACCCATTTGAAACAGCAAAAATGACAAAGTCTTTTCTTGTATCTCTGCCAGATTAGCTAAGTTTGTCTTCACAAATGGCTTGGATCCCTGTAGCTCAGTTGGATAGCATCCACACTGACGCACATTTCCCATACACTATGTAAACTCCCCAAGCTGTTGAAATCAAGAGGAAAATGTGCAGTTTACATTAACACTTTCACATTTATGTACTGTATACATCCTGTTAGTGGCCATGACAGCCGTTAGGTTTTGTAACAGCTGTTGCAGCCACTGGGCTGTGACCCCCCCCCCAAAAAAAAAACAAAAAAAAACCCCAAAACCAAAAACCCAACAACAAAAAAGAAAACCCTGCACCATCCCATTTCAATTTTCCCACATGTACCCGGCAACCCCGGCTTGGTGAGATTGTTAGCAGTGTTGGTTCTGACTTCTGAGATGTTTGTATTGACTGAGAGACGCAGCTGGATTTCTTCCCCTCAGAAAAAAGTATGGCACACACATGGTAGTCTTACAGTCAAGCTGCATTTTCCTTTACTAAATGCCCCCTCTTCTTCCCACAATCACCCCCCCCCCACCCCCACCCCCCCAAAAAAAAAGAAAGAAAGAAGAAGAAACCAACAAACTTAAATCCCATTATAAAAGCTCTTCCACAAGAAAAATTCTGAAGTGTTGTCTTGAAACCCCTCTCCAACAGCAGATAGAGTGAGCATATTTTAACACATGAAAAGGAGAGCACATGGGAGTGGTGACGCATAGATATGAACACAGAAATACATAACAGTTTCAAAATCAATTATAGTTCATCTTTTATGTGACCATTTCCCTCTTCAACTGCATCTGGGTAGAGATCGTCCAACATACTAGTCAGGACAGCCATATCATTGGCTATCTCTTTCCACATCTGCAACAGACAACAGCTGTGGTCACATCCTGAGTAAAACCAGGATGCAATACATTCGTTTCACACAGTTCTGACAGGTACTGATAAACATCATCATATGTAATAGGCAAGCTGGGGTATCTCAGCTGCTGCTATTTGTCTCAGTCTAGTGCTTTGTGCAATCTGATCAGCTTGACAATTATAAGATGCCAAGTTGCTTTTTATCAGAAAATACATATCAAGAGCCAAGTACCAGTTATGTGGCTCTTGTACACATATAATACTAACATTTACCAGACAGTCTCTACTAATCAGGACAAAAACACCTCCGCTTGTATTTCAAATATTCTTTCTAAAATAATAGCGGAGTTGAGGGACTTTGTCTGAAAACATGACTAGTGCATTGTTCAATGCACTCAGGCGGCTAGACATACATGCTCTGCGTATATGCTCTGATGTTCGATGCTGTATTTCAAAGGAAAAGTAGCTTTCTGTCATGTGGTTGGAGTTTCTTGAAAAGATAGGGTGGTCAAAAAGTTACATGGTGCACATACAATGTGCACTGGAAGGCAGTGTGTATGTCTATGAGGGCGTTCCCCAGCTACGCAGATTTGTTTGCCGTGTTTTGTTGGAGATGTCAAATGTGAAACGGTGATAGAGTGTGGTTAGTAAACTCACCGCATTTGTTGTTTGCTTGGCCTCTGGCAGGGTTAACACCCCATCCTTGTCCAAGTCCAGCTGGTCAAACATCTAGACAATGAAACCAGCAGATGTATATATTGTTATATATTACACGTCACTTTTGACTTGTTTATCCACATGTGCCACTAGTGTAATGTATCTGTTCAGTTTACGTGCACGCTTGTAGAAAATCAATGAGAAACAAATTCAGTATGCCACAGGTGGTTCATTTACATGGGAAGACCAAGAGCACTCACCTATCATCAAATGCATGATTTCATTTCAGGCAAACCACACACTCAACACACAAAGTCTAGCACGAATGGTTCCTGCTTTGCTTCTCTGACTGGCCGCATGGCAAAGCAAAACCAATGATTTGACATTGTGTAACCTGTCCCATGTCTCACCTTTTACCTTTATTCGCTTCTTAATAAAAACTCGCACACACACACACGTGATGGTGTTGAGTGATTCAGGCAGGCAGGGAGGCAAACAGCGGTCGCTATGACATGAGTTTTATTACAACAGGAAAACAACAACAAGCCGGGTACAAGACAAACGCAGTCTCAAGCGGCAGGGCTGAGAGCGCGAGTGTGAGCATGCAGTGAATCGTGGCTCGCAGCTCCTTATATGCGCCCAGCGCGGCCCGCAAAGAAAGCAACGGCCGCTCGCAGCAGAAACAAGGGCTAGATGCTCGCGTAGCGACGAAATCTGTGTTTGTTTACACACAGAAAACTAACAATAGCGGGCGTCATACAACAGCTACAAACTTCAAACAAACAGAATTTAAAAGAGCGTGAAAAGTACTTTAAGATGGCATAAGTTTGGCACATTATCAAGGTACAGAGAATTTCCGATCGCCGGTTTAAGAGCGTAAAGACAGGGACCACGCATTTGAAAAGGGGTGAAAATGGCAAAATACACCCGTTAAACTACAAAACAGCGCTGAAAACAAAACATGATCAGAAAGTACAAACCCTTCTGAAACTACTATAGTTTACATGATAACCTTAGGCTAAGTGACTGCGGAGATATTTAGCACTAAATGGACACAAACAAACACAGCTAATTGACACGTGGGCCATCGTGGATCTGCAACGCTGCACGCGAGCGGTTAGCCTACAGGTGAACAAAGCCGGCGGCACACAGCTGGCCGGAGAACCTAGGGTAGTGGGCGAGATGGTCCAAACCACTCGGCTACACACACACCCCATGACAAAACTGTTTGGGCCATCAGAAAAATATTTTGTCTCTCAGTTTTCACACTGCTGGTAGCCCAAATGACACCTGGGGTCCTTACACTTCTGGTCCTCCCTGTCATTGTCTGCCTACCTGAATCTATTTTACACACACACTCACCTGAGCAACTATTGTCATCGCGGTTTCAGGTAACTCGTCTGTTGCAACTTCTACATCCTGCACACACACACACACACACACACACACACACGTGAAAGGTTATGCGACAAATTTAATCACATAAGCTGAGTGAATCCAATGCAACAGCAATGTTCATACAATGTACCGTTCGCTGTTCACAAATTTGTATCCTACAAGTTATAGCAAAATCTGTCGAGCACAATACTTCTGCATTATGTTTGATGTAAGGGTATGTATTTACCTTGGTTAATGTTTGCAGTAAGTCCTGCGGATCCAGTTGTCCTGATGAAATCAACATGTTTACCAGCAGGTCTCTGCACAACAGGCCAAATATAGATCTCTGTGTGTAATGTGTGGGAGAGAGTAAGGTATCATTTTTTTTTTTTTTTATTCAGTATGAAACGTCTTACGCCTTTATGGCTCACAAATGACTGAACATAAGCCTTTATGCAAGTATGGTTCACATGTCATGGATATGATATGAGCCCCCCTCCCCTCCTCCCAGTTCCTCAACCTGGTGAAGTTAAAATTATGGACCAGTCTGGCCAAAAGAAACACATGCCTTTTATTAGTCGTAACCACCACCATTCTAGCTACAATCAACAAGGCACTATCATTGTGTACTACTTAAATACCTACCTGATCCCCTCAGGCTCTTGAAAAGCATCCGCTCCACCAAACCTGACATCCTTCAATGTCAGCTGATGGTCACAGGTGTCAAGACATGACATCCCTTTCTCCAAAGCGTCAAGAGATGCATAATGGTTCCACCAGAAATTCACGGCAACGTTGCTGTTGTAGGATCGCACCTGGTGTATCCTATGGACATTAAAAAACTTCTAAGAATGAGTGTGAAATAACTGAAAATCAAACAACTGCACAAAACACCAACAAATCCAGATTTCAGTGTCTGTTTGATAAGGGAACACAGACTGACACAGCAATATATAGAACAAACAAAAACAAATCCCAACAACTACAAAAAAACTGGGTACAAATCTACATCTCCACTCTTCGTATATTTCAAGGCCCTCTGACACAAGATACTGTCTCATTCAAGTAGCAGTGTTATCAGACCAACCTGCACACATGATGTTCAATGAATTCAAATTCAAACATACTTTATTGTCGAGTAAATAGATGACGATGAAAGCTGGACATCAAAACTGGAACTGTTTTCCTTTGCTCCTCAGTTTTCGAACAGATCCCAAAATTCAATAATATTTCATGTAAAAAGCAGTTAAAAAGTGAAAGTCATTACAGTATACATACCAGATGTAGGGGATGTATAAACAGTCACCAGCAGTCATGTTGATGTGATAGAACTCCACTTCCGCTAATTTTGGGTGTTTTGTAAGATCCACACTGAAAAAAAAGTCAAAATATAATCCATTGAAATATCCCTTTTGGAATTACAAAGTATTTTTGATTTGATTTTGATAACTATATATAATATCAGATGTTCAAGTGTAGGTGCAGGTATTTTTCTGTATCAGCATGAACTGCATGTAATACATGTATACCAATCACCCGCAACATTGTACATAAAGGAAACTTGGTGTTGTGTTGGTTTTCTTTTACAAGCTTGTTGACTGAAACCACTCACCTTTTCCTTGTTTAATGATTTCTGGTTATTGAATACTGAAATATCACTGATCAAGATGTTTTGGTTGTGAGTTATTTGTTCATATGAGGTATTTTTTATAAAAGACCTACAAAATGGCAAGATGAGTCAGAGAGTGTGTCACAGCATGCAGCATGGTCAGACAGTGTTACAATGGCTATGAACTGTCTGCGTTTGTTGACTTCTCGATGATCAGTGTGATAATGAAGCCCACTGACCACCTTGAAGTCAACACACACAGACACACAAAGAAAAAAGCAAGAAACAAATTTGATGCATGGCACAAACTGGTCTCCTGGACTTACCTGTCAACATCAATGTCTGAATGAGCCCCTTCATTGTTTAAGTCCACCTACAACATATTTCAGATTCATCACTATCACCTGAAATGTACACAAGCCACAGACAAAGCGTCATATTTATGAAAAGTCATACAGGCTGCCTGTGTTGTGGGCACCTCTTCTTGTTTAAGGATACATCTATGTCCATGTTTAAAATGACTGTTGCCTTTGGTGTTTCAGTTTCAACTTCAAGGGGCAAAGACAATCAAACTGTGGGAAACATAATAATGCACTAGTGAATTATATAAAAAAAGAAGTACTGTACATGCATGGGAAGAGTTACTATGACAAGATTTAGCAAATCCCAGCACAGAAATGAAAATTCCAGGGGGGGGGGGGAACACTAAAGGAAACTGCCAGGAGGCAAGACTTGCCTGTTTCCTTTAGTCTCTAGCCCATCCCCTTCTTGGGATCTTCTGGGGAGCCGGGGTGGTCGAATGGTAGAGCGTTGGACTTCTAATGCTCGGGTCGTGAGTTCGATCCCGGCTGGGGCCAAATATTTGTGCTGGCTTTTTCATCGTTGCCCCGTCTTTGATATCACCCGTATGTGGTGGAAAAGGACGTTAAACCCCCAAACACCCACCCACCCTCTTGGGATCTTCTAGATCTTGGGATCACTCTTCCCACACATGAACAGTTCTCTCCCTTGCTGTTGCAGCATCCACTGATTACAGACTACTTACAGTTACAACTACAACTGTAGTAATAGCTACTACATTACATATAGTAGCAAATTTTTGCCCCTTTTTAAAATTTGTGTGCAGAGTAAAAAAAATGGGAATCTGGTGCTTTTTGTTGGCTTTGTTAATAAGTTTCATGCCAGGTAATAGTAAAATTAGGGAAAAATGAGCCTAGCTTGTGAACTAGTTGTATTCATGCGCAGCTGGCACAGGAGCCAGCAGACAACTGAGGAATGAGGAGGTATGTGGTCGCCGCCAACATTGCCATTAAACGGAATATTGGAATTTGTTGAAATTTACTCCACACATGAGTCTATGGCTGCCGGATTTTTGTGATTTTATTTTTGTTGGTGGGGGTTGGGGGTTGAATTTTAAAGCATTTCTAGGGTGTCCTATGCAATGTTATGTGTGAGAGGAATATGTAGCATTTTCCTCCAAATTTGCATCTGTGGTCTGTAACCTTATCTATTCGCTTCCTTTGAGTAGCACTTTTCGCTGCTGTAATCACTACTTGCTGCTTTTTTTATGTTAAGGTCATACTTTACCAACCTTTTCTCTGTGAACAGCAGGGTCCACCATTATAAAAGTCTTCTCTCCTCGAAAAAGACAGTTGATGTTGTCAAAAGAATCAGTGTGCACAACAGACTTTGTTCCGCCACTGCTGAACCACATCATCTGAAATAAATAGCCCCTTAAAATCATACTCAAGCACTGATCAGAGCGCCATAAAAGAAACCATTCAAATGAGTATAAAAATTAGAAAAAAGTTTACTGTTGCCTGAATGTACAAGAAATATGAACTTTGATGAATCATTTCTGCTGACTTTCTGGAAATTTTTTTTTTTTTTTAATAGTTACTAGGTATTTGATTTCTGCCTGTTATCATACAATTGTGATGCATTTCACCTTCTAAATATACTCCTACCCTTTCCTTGAGGACCTCTAATTTCAGAATCTGGACCCCCCCCCCCCCAAAGATAATAAACAAAAACTGAGTCTATCAGTATCATACCCCCATCCTGGTGGGGGCATGTTTGGGAGTGTAGGATGAACCACAAAATGTTTAGTTAACCTAAATCTGGGATGAACGAGTAGAGTAGAAGAAAAGCAAAAAAAACAAAACCAAAAAAACAAAAAACCCCAAAAAACACCAAACAAACAAGCACAACAACTTACTGCAAGTGCCATCTTATCACCCTGATACAGCTCTGGGCACTGCAGACTGCAAGGCAGCATGACGTCTGACCTGTAATGATTTAATAATAATACAGTAATAATAAGTATTGTATAGGCGCTTTACCCAATTTCCTGAATCAGCTCAAAGCGCCGCGAACTGAACCCAACACGCACGCTCACGTGAATCACACGCATTCTCTCACACACTGGACATACACATAGTACAATCATGTGGTGCGATGGGCCAGCTCAGCTATTTAAATTTCGGAATTTAGAATTGCATTTATTTTTCAAATTTTGTGGGCTGAACATTTTCAAAGCAGAGGGGGAGGAAGCCGGAGTACCCGGAGAGAACCCCCGACGATCGGCCCGAATGAACGGTGCCACATACGAGAAGGAAAAATTCTGTGCCCCGAGTGGGACTCGAACCCCTCACCTCTCGCATTGGTGGCAGGTCTCTTAACCACTAGACCACCGACCGCCCCATTTCCACTCTAGAAATTGACAGGCTGCATCATTATCAGGTGTATTCAACAAATAATTATCAGGCGCGTAGGAAGATGCTGAGAGAAAGGGGGGCCCACTAAGTCGGGTGAGCCATACGGCCGGGGTGTAGAAGGGTGGGGGAGGTGTATGTGTGTGTGTGTGTGTGTGTGTTGACTGCCAAGGATTGTGTCCTGCGACCACTGGTGGGCCCCCTCTCCTCTTACCAAAAGCAAGGGGGGCCCAAAGATATTCGGGCCCCCCTTCCAAAAATCGAACAGGGGCCTGGCCCCCCCCAGGGCCCCTGTGGTTCCTACGCCCCTGGTAATTGAATGCTCTCATAATAGAAGGAATGATACATTTAATTTTATTCATACTGTCTTGAGAGTTCACAGAGACCTCAACAGTACAGGAAAATGTCTTTCAGCCTTCACTTCTCTGGGGGTCCTACTAATTACCGAAAACAACCGAAAACGACCGAAAACAACTCTTAATATGGGTAGAACACAGTTAAAACATAGAAATAACAACACACAAACATGATTAAAGGTGAAAAAAGAGGCATTAAACTAGTTTAAAGGAAAAAAGTACTTATTCACTCCAAGAGAACAGGACGAAATGAACGCGTCTCCCAAAGGAAGCGACTCTGGTCCGGACTGGTTGTTTTCTGCAATATCACCCTTTTTTTTTTCTTTTAGCTTTTTTAAGGCCACTTTTTTCACCTTTAATCATGTTTGTGTGTTGTTATTTCTATGTTTGAACCGCGTTCTATCCGTAATAAGAGTTGTTTTCGGTCGTTTCGTTGTTTTCGGTAATTAGTAGGACCGCTCCTCTGGCCATATGTTACGCAAACAGCGGCAGAATGACTTCTTACTCGAACTTCGTAAGTGGATTGTATAGAGCCCTTTCACTTTACGTATCAGGCAGTACACCTGCTGGCCAGGCCAATAAAGGTTCTGTACCATGGATAATCGGTAGACAGCTGGCAGACAAAGAAGTTCCCCATAGGAAAAGCACAGGGTTGCCCGCACACTTTGATAACATGCAAGGTGTTTTGGGTTTGTTTGTTTTTTTTCATTTTTTGGGCTTCTTGGGACGTTTCATGTGCTTTAAATGCCATCAAAACCTGGCTTACCCAAAGTTTACTATCACAGCACTTTTTCAGTTTTGTAATTGAAAAAATGGGATTCACCTCAGATACTCTGGAACTTCATCCACCATGTAATACTCCGTACCATTATAAACCTTCAGAAATTCATGGAAATGCATGCTGAGAGTTTCCTGAGTTCGGTTCTCTTTCTTCCTCGTTTCCAGGAAGACGTGTGCACCCTCACCCTCTGGGAGCTCCAGAGAAAGCAAGTAGTCATCGGTCCACAACCGACACGCACGTGTGTCACGCACAGCACCTTGCAACTTGAGGGGTCTAGACTGCTGCACATACTTTCGAAAGAACTCCTCCGGTGGAGGGAACTTGTCGGAGACGTCTACTTCCAGTCGTGTGCCGCTTTCGCCAAACGCTTTCAAGTGACCCTTCTGGTCGTCAAGTTTGTCGGCTCTAACGTCCGCTTGTGAGGCATCGTGAGCATCTGTCGCGTACACAAAACAGAACCTTAACAAAGCTGGGACGAGATACACATACAGGTCACGGGCATGGGAACGCATGCTGTTTCGTCAGTCTCGCTCTGTTGAAGTCAATACTTTCGTGACAACAGATACAGCTATCGGCAATGTTGTTCGAGCACAAGCCTACGGCTCTGGGTCCGACGTGGAATCAGGCTTGATGAGATAGAGCACTACGCTTGCCGGTCGTAGTAAGTTTTCTCCCTTCGAAACAGCCTGCCAACTAGGTGAAGCTGGCAAGAGCGGTTTGATAAATACAAGGGTCACATAATAAGCTTTATAGTGTGGCTCGACAAACGCTCGGCAGACGCGCATTCCGCGAGCAGGAAGTGGCCGCACGTGGGGGCGTGGGGATATTTTAGTGCATGTGTACCGAGAAATCCGTGCTGATGTAAAATGTGACCCCCGTAGATCACGTGACTTTAGCCGCCATTTGTTTTGCGTTAGGTTGATTGCTTAGGGAAAGCGTTTGGATATTTCAAACTTTTTTCTTCGACAAACAAGGTTGGTGTTTCGTAGAATTGTTCAACATTTGTTTAAGAAACACGATACATACGTACGAAACTATTACACCGAGGAAGAAGGACGCATCACAATATTTTTCGGTTGATGGTTCTGGTGCTTGTCGTTTTTCTTTGTGTTTTCTGAAGATAGTTTTTGTTGTAGAATTTCTCTTATTTCTGTAGCCCAGTGCCATTGTTTTCTAACATGTTAACGGACTCTCGTCTTCATAGCACTCGTTGGCTATAGTTTAATTTTGTGTAGCCGCCTCAAAGCTGTGATGTTTCGGTTTCAAAACCCCACGTGGCAAAAGCAATAAAGTAGGTCATCGATGACGCACATGGCGTCGGAAGCTCCCGCTCTAGCTAGCTGCCTTAGTCCCGTTCAAGCTTTGTTCCACAGGCACATGCATCAAGAAACGCTATACGTTCCTGTCGAATATATATATATAACACCCTAGGAAAGTATCAAAGTTCATACACTTTTTAAAAAAAAATCCCAAAAGTCAAATTGTATTTTGTGATTAAATAATAAAAAATATAAAAAAACTCCACACGCCATGCTCACTTTCCTCGTATTCAGTATCTGGCATGAAACTTTAATTTACAAAACCAACACAGCCTCAAAATCAAATTGTCAGTTTTCTTCACAGAAATTGGTAAGGATGAGAATTTTCTTATTCTTGAGGCGCAGGGGTCAAGGACATAAACTTTTTAAGTTTTTAAAAAGCATGACACACCCGAAGGGCTGTGGTGGCCGAGTGGTCTAAGGCGTCGAACTTAAAATTCGATGGGCTCTGCCCGCGTGGGTTCGAATCCCAGCCACAGCGCATTTTTTTTCTAGCCATATCTTTGTGCTGTTCAGGATGTGTATTCAGTGTATGTTTGTTCTTTATTTCTTGTGGGACATGCACTTAATTTTACACTTCTACTTGCAGATGAAAACAGAAAACGGGGATGACTCGGTAGATCAAGCAACAGAAGAAAATCTTTTAGCAGAAGATGAAGAAGAACTTACAGGCGAAAATGCAGAAAACTTCAACAAATTGACTGAATATGGCATCAACAGGAAAGTAGCTAGGGAACTCATCAAAATTTATGAAACAGGTAAGTGATGACACGTTACTTGCATTAGAGTTTTTTAAGTAAGTGTTCTGTTTGAATTTAAACAAAGGACTAAAAATCACACTCCAGAAGAAATAAATTTCTTTTTACTGTTGGTGAATATTATTCAGTGCTTGCACTGATTAGGCCTCACCATGTGATGTGTAGACGCAGTCAGGGACTGAGTTGACTGCTGGTTCAAGGTTTGGTTCAGTGTTTTCTTGCTGGTAATTAATTTGTACTAACTGCCTGTAAGTTTGCAAACTGTTGCTAGATCAGGGTTCCATATTCTGGAGGGGGGGGGGGGGTGGATGATTTGCAATAGGTGGTTGCTCATGTTTCAAATCCTTGTGCAGGTAAACTGTCACATGAAGACTTGGACGAAAGGGCACTTGACGCCTTGAAAGAGTACAACCCTGATGATGCTATTCAAGTACTGAAACAGTTCTGCGAAAGCAACTTGGAACATGTCACCAACAAGAGTGCATTTCTGTGTGGCCAGATGAAGACTTTCAGAGCCAAGAGCAAAGCAGGTGGTGCTGCTGCCCAGCCCAAGGGACCAGATGAAGCTAAGCTCAAGGTTTGTATAGGAGACTTTCTCACTCTGCCAAGCATCATTGTCTCTAATGTCCAATGTCTGTGCTGATTTCATCCAGGCAGTGATGGGGGGAAGCTTGTGATACTGCTCACCTGATTTACATGAGATAGAGACCCACCTGAGGTACTTCATTGTTTGATCAAATCGGTTGCTTGGGGTGGATAATTGTTCCCCCAAACTCTCTGAGTTGACCATGATAACAGAAATTTGAATAGTGGTCTTGTTCAGTTATTGTCTATAAGAATAACTTGGTACCTGCCTGAGTCATGTTTCTCCTCTTCAAAGGTCACATATTTAGTGTGTTGGGGAAAATTGGCATCTTGTGCAAATTGGGTGATTCATCTATGTTGGCCTGATTCTGTGGCCGAGAAGTTTTGGCATGAATGTAAATTGGCTGAAGGTTGAGCATAGAAGTTACTTTGTTTCTCTGTGTGATAATTGACATATGAAACATGTAGAGGCTTTCCGTTTTCAGGAAATTCTGGACAGAACTGGCTACTCACTGGATGTGACAACAGGACAGAGAAAGTATGGAGGACCACCTCCAAACTGGGAGGGTTCTCAACCTGGTGCGGGCCACGAGGTTTGTATAATGCTGCTATTAGCTGCTTGCGTCAACTCCTTTCTGAACCAATAAAGAAGCAAAACCATTGTAGCGGAAATACTTGGATAACGCCTTTTTCTGGCAAATAACTAGATGTGTGTCCTTGGCCACTTGGCCGTCTTCATCTCAGGCTGACTGGGACTGCCCCGGTGCTACTAATTACCGAAAATGACGAAACGACCGAAAACAACTCTTAATACGGCTAGAACGCGGTTCAAACATAGCAATAACAACACACAAACATGATTAAAGGTGAAAAAAGTGGCCTAAAAAAAAGCTAAAAGGAAAATAAAGGTGATATTGCAGAAAGTAACCAGTCCGGACCAGAGTCGCTTCCCTTGGGAGACACGTTCATTTCGTCCTGTTCTCTTGGAGAGAATAAGTACTTTTTTCCTTTAAACTAGTTTAATGCCTCTTTTTTTCACCTTTAATCATGTTTGTTGTTATTTCTATGTTTTAACTGCGTTCTACGCGTTTTAAGAGTTGTTTTCGGTTGGTTTCGGTAATTAGTAGGACCCAGACTGCCCTGTTAGGTGGAATGACTGCGTTACACAAGTGGCCAACTTAGACTGGTTTAGTATGTAGTTATTGTTTTTGGATTCTTTAAGGTGTTCCTCATGAAAAACTGTATTACAACAACTGGTGTTGAAACCAAATACAGTAACTTGGGGCAGAAGTTTAGTTTCAGAGCTAAGATGGTATTACTTTTATTTGTTTGAGAGGGTGTATATAATGCGTTACTTTTTGAATGTGTGCAGGTGTTCTGTGGGAAGATACCAAAAGACATTTTTGAGGATGAGCTGATTCCTCTGTTTGAGAAGTGTGGCAAAATTTGGGACATGAGGTTGATGATGGACCCGTTCTCAGGGCTGAATCGTGGCTACTGTTTCGTCACGTTCTGTGACAAGGAAGCAGCACAGGAAGCTGTCTCACAGGTAAGGGTTTTTTTGTTTTGTTTTTTAAATTTGAACCGTCTGTACACCAAATGTGTCTCAACTTCTGAATTCTTGAAAGTTTTCATTTTCACAATGCTTTGATATAACGCCATGGTAACTGGTACACCACCAGTGCATAAAGGATGTAATGAAACTTTATACAGTACATTTCCAGAACTCAGTATCTGCTGCTGTAAATTGTACTTGATCAGGTTCTGCTTTCATTATGTTTGCCAAAGGATGCAGAGAATATGGTAAGTGAACTAATAAATTCATCGTGATGTCAGATCACTTGCTACCCAGAAGATAGTCTATTTATCTTTTGGCTTGCTCTGAAATTCTGTATACAAACTGAAAACAAAATTTTCAAAATTTTCTTTCAGCTTGACGGTTATGAAATCAGAAAGGGCAAGACATTGAAGGTTAATATCTCCGTTGCCAACTTGAGATTATTTGTGGGAAACATTCCAAAAAACAAGACCAAAGAGGAGATAAAAGAAGAATTTGGTAAACGAACAGGTATTCTTTTGGCAGAGAAATCTGTCTTTTTTCACCTTTGAAATTAGAAACAAAAAAAATGCCATCGGCGTTTTCATAATATTTCTTTGGAAAATATACCAAAATGCTGAAGCGTGCAAAAGATGATGCATTTTCGGATATTCTGTTTAAATTTCCAGCTGCAGTTTCAATGTAAGGAGATACAGGACACCTCCAAATATTACGGAAAATCAAGACTCATTTATCATCTGGCTTTCAAATGGCAATTGAACATTGACTGCATAATGTAGAAGGGCAGCTTGGCAATGCACTGTGAAAAAAAAAAAAAATCTCCAAAGAAGGTTGTTTGTAATTAGCTGTGTCTGGTTTGCATTGTATAATGCCCTTTTTTTGCAGAGGGTCTCATGGAGGTGATTGTGTATGGCTCTGCTGACAACCCCAAGCTGAAGAACAGAGGCTTCGCCTTCCTTGAATACGACAGTCACAAGTCTGCTTCCACAGCAAAGCGGAAGCTTGCCACAGGCAGGGTGAAAGTGTGGCAGTGTGATATCATTGTTGACTGGGCAGACCCTCAGGAGGAGCCTGACGATGAGACAATGTCAAAGGTATGATAAGGTCACTAGCAGTAACTTTGTGTGGCTGTTAGTTTGGTGTAAGTGGATGTCCAGTAGAGAATGATAAACTGTTATATGATTTTATGCACCATGCTTATGCTATGACTGACAGAGTTTTGTGGTTTTGTTTTTTGCAGGTGAAAGTTTTGTATGTACGGAATCTCACGTCTGATGTGACAGAGGAGCAGTTGAAAGAGAAGTTCGGAGCTTATGGCAAAGTGGAACGTGTGAAAAAGATCAAGGACTATGGCTTCATTCACTTCGAGGAACGGGAAGATGCTCTGAAAGCCATGGACGGTCTCAATGGTGAAGTAAGTATTTTGATGTGTTTGCGGGGTCGGCCTTTCTCACAATTAGCACAGTTGAGAAAGGGGAAAATCAATACAGGGGATCTCGTTTATGGTCTAGAGTGCAGTCATGCAGTGAATCCTAAACGCGCCACATTTTCCAACGGTAAGCCTGTGTGTCATAATAATGCTCGTCTTTGTTTTGATTTTGTCCAGAAAATCGGAAGTCTGGAGATCAACATTTCTCTAGCCAAGCCACCTTCAGAGAACAAAAAGAAGGAACAGCGCAAGCGGGACCAGGATCGTCGAATGAGACCTGGCTACATGGGGTATGTTTAACTTGTATATGCTGCATCTCACTATTTTGTTTTCCATTTAGTGAATATTAATGCTTTTTGTTTGTTCAGAAATAAACGTTGCTTAGGTAGGGACATATATGCATTGTGTTTGCTGTAATTTTTACTAGTGTGAAAACATCAGCTCTTGATGTTCGGTATCGGTATGCTCCAGCTTACATGAAGGAATTCCAGAAGAGTGCCAGAATTTTGGTTGATTTTTTCTGTGCAAGTAAAGAAACAAGTGTTACACATGCAGGAGGTTGTCCTTTAGTGTTTGGAATTGTTTCACCTGTAAAATTGGCATAAGAATACAAATTAAGGTTCATGACCAAAGGTAATAAAGGTTTTGGGTTTTTTTTGCTCACTTGTGTAACAAACTGAGTCTGTGTATTGATCTTCTGTCAGTGTGTGTGTCTGTATGTCCAAATAAACGTTCTCTCAGAACCAACAAACAGCAGAGGCACCAAACCTGGCATGCTGATAGCTTGTTTTATATTTGTTTTCAGTTACCCTAGTTTTCAAATTGACAGATGTTTTGTGTTCAGCTTTTTAATAATGCTGTGCATGAGCAAGATTGGTAGTAATGATACTGCTGTGCGACTTAGTGCTGACTGAACCCTCTTGCTTCTGTGCAGATATGATGATTACTGGGGACCTCCAGTGAGACCACATGGTGGACCTCGAGGTGGGATGCGACGCCCTATTCCTCCTCCTGGTAAGTGTTCCACCTTACAGGAGCAGTCTTTGAAGGCAATCTTTTCTTTTCTTTGGTTTGTCTTTGCTTGTCCATCTTGGCTGTGACTTTTACAACTGCAAAAATGTCAGTGAGCAGATTGATCACAGTGCCAGCTCCAGTCAACAGTCAATTGTTGATCTGATCGTTCCTACACTGTGTACATAAACTGGTGCCGGTTATCTCAGGCTTGCTGTTATGCTGCAAATCTGACTGTAACGGCCCCTTACATATTGTTTACCAGGTTTGGCAGATCAAGCATAGTTTCCTATGACGCATCATCGGTATAGGAGATGCATAGCATTCTTAAGTGTGGATGGGAAGTCAGCAGTACATGTTAAAATAATGCAAATGCTGATGGTTTCTTACATTATTTTCCAGACCCCTACTACGATGACTTCTATGGCTATGATGACTATGACTTCTATGGAGGATATGCTCCACCACCACCACCAGCTCGCGGTAGGGGCCGTGGGGGCCCGTATTCCCCCCCTGTAAGTTTATAGAGGACGCTGATCATTCCAGGGCTCAGCAGTTGTAGGTGTTGTGAAGCATGTGGTGTTAGTGAATAGTGCTAGAGCACAATACAGCAGGTGCTGTAATACTGATAGGCTTTGCTGTTATGCACACTTCAGCAGATATATGTCTCATTGGTATCAGTGCTTTTTGAGACTGCAGTAACTTATTTCAGGCTAGAGCTTCAAGAAAGTTTGTGGTTTGATTTTGGAGTAACATCTTTTTGTACTTTTGCATGCTGTTCTGTGCAGTGCTACCCCGTTATGACGTATTTCCTGTTTAGTTCACTGTGTTTGGCTTTTGTATAGATGTGTGTATTTGTATGGAATTCTTTGTGTGCCTCTAGAATACGGATCTGAAATTCCAGCAGTGCTCAAGTCCCAGTACTGACATCTGTCTTCCAACCCTTTTGATGGAAATTCTAAATGACACCAAAGTCTAAACATGAACTCATAATCGTTTTCTGCATGTTGGGATTCTTTCTAAACTGTTGTCAAAATAGTTTGTATGTTGAAATTATATGCATTTCTGTCATTGAGAGAGGCATTTAATGTAAAACAAAACTAAATGATACCATGATCTGAGATGATCACTTTGTTTTCTTCTTTTTTGGTTTCTTTTCTACCTAATCAAGGTTACTGTCTGATGCAAACTGATTAGTCATAACTGGGTGTATCTGCACTTGTCATTGGATCGAAGAAATTGATAATTTGAGAGTATCAAATCTAGCTATAGGATATTGCTAAGAAATGAGCCCTGGATTAATTTTATTTTGTGTTGATGCATTGCAAAGGAGAAAAACAAACTCCTAGGGCATAAAATGTCTTAAAATGTCTTTTTCCTTTTATTGATAGCCTATGCGAGGGCGTGGTGGCCCGCCGATACGTGGTCCCGTACCCGGCGGAATGCCAGTGCGCGGGGCGGGCGTTAGGGGCCGAGGTATGCGGCCGTCACCAGGCGCTTCATCGCGAGGGGGACGCGGTGGCCCTAGACAGCCACAACAGCCAAGGGGAGGAGGCAAGCGGAAAGCGGGCACTGACTTCAACCAGGGCGTGACAAAGCGCCGCAACACACAGGACAACTGGGGCAATCAGCCCATCGCCCAGCAGCCTCTCGACCAGTCCGACTACGGCGGTGGTGGTTACGACTATGCGGGCAACGATGCTCAGTGGTACCAGGATTCATATGGTCAAAATTGGGGCTGAACAATGCGGAGTTACTCTCTGGTTGGCTTGATTGACTTTAATATACAAAAAGACAAGACTTCAAAACAAACGTTATGAAAGTATTAAAATCTGGTTAACATTTGCTGAGCAAAAACGTTACTAAGTTCAAGGGAAAACTAACTCATGGGTTAAAAAAAAAACACTCTCTCCTGGCTGTTTGGAATACTGTACATAATGAAACATCCCTCATTGTAAGTTTTTTAATTTTTTCGGAACCGCATGTGGGCTACATTATATACTAATGTCCACATGCTTTTGTGACGCAGAAAGGATCTTTTCCATCAAATTAGGGAGAGAGCGCGGGATTGACCGTCAAAAATAGGAATGTCATGAATTCCTGTCAGGAACTGAAGCATGAAGTTGAGAAAGGCCCCACGTAAGACCTTTCATCCATGCTGGTTATTCCCAAGGCAGCTGATGCTGGCAGGCTTGGCTCCAAGGAGCTTCAGAAAAGTGTGTGCCAGTTATCAACACTTGAATGACCTCTTGTGACATCCAGTGGAGTTACTCTAATGAAACGAAATTTGATGGAATTTCCAAATTCTGCTTAATTTTAGGCAACATGTATATCTGTAGGAATGTGTGTCTCTTTTAAGTGTAGCTGTTTTACATTTTTTGTCAGCAGAAGGAATTTGGCAAAAGAAACCTTCAACTGATTATGCCAAATGCGTTTGGCCTGTGCGCTGTTACAGAATCATTTTGGATTCCAAATGGCAGCAGATTGACGTAACAGGTTTCTGCTGCAGGCGCATGTATTATTGTGTTCATTGTGAGAAATAAAACTATGGTTTTTATGTGTAGCACTGTTTCACTTTGTGTGCGTCCGTTTCATGAACACTTTCAGTCCTGTGTACTTACGCTTGAATGTGGAAGTGGTGGTACAAGTGTTGTATGGGTGGGTGGTTGATGGCTGCTTCAGATCACCGGAGAGAAAAAAAATTACAGTATATATTTTCTTAGGCAAAGCAAGAAATCTTGCTGAAGTTTCTGTGGAATGCCTTTTGAAAAAAGAAATGCGTCCATAGGTCACGCTGTGATTGACTGACTGGCATTACAGAAGTGTCCAACAACCACCCAGAGAAGTGTAAAGGATGAACTTCAGAATGCCAGTTGCATGCCCCTGTCTGAAAAATTATTGGAGCCAAGAGAAAACTTCAGGACTGAGTGTGCTAGCCAAGTGCTTCGTACGTTGACGTAGTCGTGTTCACTGGTGGTAGACGGGATTGGCCATTCCCGGAGCACATACTGCGTGTGAGACTTACGTGAATGAACAAATCGATACATGTACCAAAATTACCAACCGCAGCCAAGAGCGAGTAATCCAACAGTTGCCCCGGTAGCTCGCAGGGCGCCTTTGGGAGATAAGGGAAGTAATTCGGCGTGAATTTTTGTGTGGCGACGACATCGCAAAAGCTAGAGGTACAGATTTAGCGGTTTGCTGTAACGTATGACTTGTGATTCTTGTAAATCCACGTGTCGGCTATTGTCAGGAACGGAAAGGGTTTAGATGCGGTCCATCAAGCCGAGGACACGTTTCTTATATTTGACAAAAACATGGATAAAGCCATTTTGTAGCCCCGATAGCCCTGTGGGTTCCTGCACTGAAAGGAACGACTCCGGACGTGGTCTAATGGTACCCAAACATTAAAATGCACAGATCTGGCATACTCATATATCCAAATAAGTGTGTTATTGTAGTGGCAACCGGTACCAGTCTGTGCACTGAATTCATTTTTAATGACTTGAGCACTATGATGTATACATTTGCATGTACATGGTATTTATGCGGTATTTACAGGATTTTGTGCCCATGGAACTACTCCAGAATGTTCACATCGGTCTTGATCCCAGCGGAGAAGAAAATGGAGCCACAACAAGAGGAGACTATGATTATTGGCATTATTGCTGTGATGGTTTAGATGATAGGGTGCGTAAGTGCTATATAACTGTGACACTGGTTAGCTGGCCTGGTTAGAATGTGCAATTTGAATCCTTCCAAACAATCTCGCAGTAGTAGTTTACATATCACCCCAGAAAGTCTGCATGAGTCCACTGACACTCTTGATGATATAGATTCAGAATCAGTCAGTCAAGCACTTGGTCACACAAGTGTTCAGTTGTTTTATTTTCAACCACTGCAGTCAATTTTACTGTTTTCACACAGATCACTGGCAACTGTGTTTGCAGCACACACTGTCATTCAATATCAACAGCATATGCCATTAGTATTTCCAGCACTATACCTGGTGGAAAAAGATGTTAAACACTCCCCCCCCCCCCTCCACAACACTATGGGGCAGTGTCGGTATTAGCACTACTACATGTTCTATGTCCACCTCGACCCCACTTATGGAAATTGTTTTTCAGGGCTGGGGGTGTGGCTACAGAACACTCCAGACACTATGCAGTTGGATAAAGTACCATCTGCAAAAGGGACAGTCTGTTTCAGCTGGCACAAGCCAGTCAGGGAGAGGTGCAGCTGAGACCACGTGTGCGACTAACCGGACCGAAACCAGTGCTGAAGATTCTCATGATGCTCCAAGTGACAGTGCAGCAGGAATTCTTGTCACTGACAGTGCTGATGACAATGCTCGTGATACTTTTCAAATATCTGTGATTGCCAGCGGTGACTCTACTGAAAGTTTCACTTTGCCAAGTGCCAGCAGTGCAGATGGTGCTTCCAGTTGGTGTGGTGTGGAACATTCTACGGGCAACAGTTGTGATGATGCTGGTTTTGCAGCTCATACTCAAACAAAATCTGTTGCTGAGGAAGCAGAAAAGGTTACCCCAGTGCATGATACAGGTCTTGTCAGTGGGATACCCATGAACAGAATTGTAAGAGAAGTACCTTCCATTCCAGAAATACAGAGAGCCTTGGTAGCAATGGGTGACAAGCCTCCTGATTTTGCTGGCTCCAGGCAGTGGATTGGAAGTTACGAAGTTTGCCTCTGCATTGACTATTTTTATGGTGTATGTATTGACATGGCCTTTTTTTCTTTAAACTGCAGAATCAGTTACACTGTTACCTGGTTAGTGGTTCTAAGAAGAGAGTTTCTTACATGAACATGTTGAGATACTACACCAAATGCACTTCGTGTCATTCATTCAATTTGTATACATGTATGTATTGACAGGTATTGTTTTGGGAAAAAAAAAACAACTGCAAGATCAGTTACATGTACTGCAGCTGAGTTAGTGGTTCTAAGAATAAGGTTTCCTTCATGATCATGTAGAGATAATACACTAGATGGAAATATGTGTCATTCAGGATCCATTCATTTGACCCACAAGAACTGGGGAAAACAACAACAACAACAAACAAACTTGCAATATATTTCCCAGTCTATCCATATGATTGCTGAATACTGTATCCAGTGCTGCTGTATCAGATTACCTTGTGCTGTACTGTGGTCCTGGCATATGTCGTCGTTCACAAACATTTGTTGTTGTTTGCAGGTGCCTTGCAAAATTGTACATGTTGGTCAAGGTTCGGAGCTGATTAACCATTTAGCAACACTACAAGACCACTTTAGGCAGTTTGGCAGCCCTGTCATGATGGGTATGTTCACCACACAGTGAATAAAAGAAAAACATATTCTACTGGTCACAAAAAGTCGGTCATATGTGCGTTCGTGGAAGTACATGTATACAGATAATAATAATGAGGATTTTTATAGCGCCTAATCTCTGAAGCCGGGGCTCTAGGCGCTTTACAAAAGTATACAAAACGTGATAAATAAACACATGAATAATAGATAAATAATCAACTCAATAAATACGAATTAAGCGTACATATATACACATTACATATATGTAGTCAGACATACAGTCAGACGTACATACAAGTACTGACACTTACATACATACCAACATCCGATGCATACTCACATACATACACACTGCAAAAACAGTCTTAGACACCGTTGAAATGAATTATGAAGGGTTATTGGAAGCAACTGGTTGCTGGAGGGGAATGGAGGATTGCACTAGCATCAGCTTAACTGCTAGGATCAGATTAATCTTTTATATAGGGTAGGTTTGGCTGGGTGGTTGGTTAGGGGTGGGCAGGGAAATGATGAAATTAAGGAAAGGGCATTGATGTAGGATAATTATGATATAAAGAGGTGTTAGCACTGGTCTCGACATCATCCTTCCTGTCGCTGTTTTCTCCGTATGTGCAAGGGTTGGAAGGGCAGGAATGTGAGCCTCGGCTACACACTTCACTTTTTTAATTTTTATTTCAACAGGTGGTGACACAGATGCTTCCTCCAAAGGAGTATTGGGAGTGAGACTTAATCCCCCAGCCCTGCTTGTGGTGGTTAGTTTTCCCCTACTGCTGTTATCTACCAGTCATCCCCTACTGCTGTTAACTACCAGTCATCTACTGCACTACTATTATGGTTCCAAACTCAGAGGATGTGAGAAATGGTTGTATACATGACTGGGTTCACTGTCTGGTATCAAAACAACTTACAGGGGGGTTCGAGCACCTGACTTGACGTGTACCCAATTTTGTCTCTTGGTACTCTTTTGAAGTAATGAATTTTGACACTGTGGTTGAAGCTTAGAATATTGCTGTGATGGCTGACCACATGTATGTATTTGAAGAATTGATTGTTCACAATGTCTTTGTGACTGCGCACTTTTTTGTTTTTGTTTCCCTTCAGGATCCTCACTACGTTGGAGTCTGCAAGACTGCTGCTTCTTTGCAATCATCTGGTTGGGTGAAGTGGGTTCATGTGGAAGATTTTCACAAAACATCATTTTATAACATGTGCTTGCCTCAACTTGCAGCATAGTGAAAAATGTTTATGGAGACAGTAAACATGCTGTGTGTGTGTGTGTGTGTTTATGGAGACAAACAATAAACATGCTCTGTGTGTGTGTGTGTGTGTGTGTGTGTGTGAGTAAACTTGTAAATTTGAAATTTCCCTGAGCAAAACAGGGGAAAGGGGGCTCTAGAAGTCAGGCTGGTTCAGAAGTATATGCTTGTGTCTGTCTTCAGTTTTTAGACTTCATTCTAGGGGACTTCTCGTCTTTACACAACAGTCTTGTTAACTCAGTTCTTACCAAGTAAGTTTGGGGTTGTGCACCAATGGCCTTGCTAAAAAAGCAACAACAACAACAACAAAAAAACCCAACTTAATTCATGTTTGCATGGATTTGAATTTGGCTTAGTGGGAGTGTTGCACATTGATTATATTCACATTTGCTGCAGTAACGACTGTTTTACTTCTGAGTTGACTGTTTACTGGAAAAACAACAGACCTTGAAAAACAGTTAAAATGCACGTCAAAGCCATGTTTCACTTGTAACACTGCACTCATGGCCCACAGGTTTTCCTCTTTCCTTCTTTCCCAATTTCTGGCTCAAAACTATGTATTATCCAAATCATCATAACTTTTGCCAGACCCCTCATTACTGCCCATACACATTAACACCAAAATTGAGGCTTCAGCTTCGGCCAGTATTTGCCTTCTGCCTAACGCACAGACGACAAAAATTCACCAAAATTGAGGCTTCAGCTTCGGCCAGTATTTGCCTTCTGCCTAACGCACAGACGACAAAAATTCTGTGATCAAACACGTGGGATACTGGTGAGTGGTACAAAATGTGTTAAATCATCCGAGTTGTTTGGAACTATTTGATCTCGGGAAATGTGCCTTGCAAATGTTCCATGCCAGGAGACAGAGGTTTAGTGCCATGCTTACGTTTCACGCAATGGCCCAAACATCTATAAAATCATTGCATTTAGCTGTTTTTTGTTTTTGTTTTTTTTCAGATGAAGGTAGAACCTCTGGGTCATGTACAGTAATGAGTATACATCCATAATTTTTTTTAAAATGAACACTTGGACAGAAACACTGGTGTGCATTTTTCATCGCTTTACTCGACTAACTTCTGGTAGCAGTGTCACAATAATAAACAGGAAAAGTACAATTTCAGTAAACAATTATAACAATAATAAAAGAGTCTCTGCGTTTTAAATGTAGTCATGCAGTGCACTTTTATGTACATGTATGTACACACACAAAATAGTACCTTTTATGTTTAATGCTGAAATCAGATGCTGTTAACAGTGATGTCTTTAAATTGTCAAGCGAAAAAACAGGCAATATGGTCTTTTAGCACAGAAACAAAAACACCCAGTGTGTGTGTGTGTGCACCTTGACACCTTGAACTTTCAGCGTTTGGAATTGTACAGATGTGCCAGTGATCATGCGGAACTGGAAGATAACATCCAAAGTGTCTTCAGCAAGACTTCTGAAACTAGGTTCAGTCTGCTACCTTTGGGAAGCAAATACTTATTAGTCTAACACTTTTTCTCCCAGAAGAAATTTGTACACAGAGTAATGTGAGAAACAAAATGTGAATATCATGAACAATGTTTCATGAAATGGGTAACCAAGAGATTAAAACAATAAAAATTCCACATGTTGCAACCATCGTAAACTGCCAATATCTGTAAAGTGAAGCACGTACATCATGCTCCCCATCATGACAAATGGTTACTGTAAATCTGGTTTCTTGTTCACAAGAAATGGTATGCAGTGTGCACCAATATTCTTCAGTTACCGGTCTGTTGAGGAACGAAGTCACAGTTTGTGATCCTGGGAACGTCTGACAGCTGCTAATGGCCGCGGTAGCCGTCACAGCTCATATAATACAGTATATATATATATATACCTCAAACAACATGGCATGTGTGTTAAGTTATATTTGGCTCATGTGTGTCATGTGTCTATGCCTATGCCTATGTGTAGGCATGGTAAGAAGTAGCCATTAGCCACTTGAATAAACTGTGATGGGAAATCGGGATGTACTGACAGGGTGAGCGTGATCCGGAGATCAGATCTACTTTTTGTTCAGTCATGCACACGTCAGCTTACACCCTGCCCCAGAACAGGACTTTACACCGTGTCAGTGTCATTCACATGAGCCTTGAAGGCTTTGCCTCTTGTAGTTCTTCTGGACATTTATTTATATGGCTTAAGAACAATAACTCAAGCCCCCCCTCCACCACACTCAACCCATCCCTACCCGCCAGTGCAATGATCATATTCAGTCAAAATCTTACGTTCATCTTTTTTTTCAGATTTTTGTTAACAGGAAAGTTGAAGTACACCTGAATTTGAAGTTACGCCAAACAAACCATGCAAACAATGGATTCTAAATGTTGTCAGCTCTATTTACATGGGTACTATCACAAACCAGTGTTGGCCTGATGTGCCAGAGGGCTTGAAGAGGATTAAGATAAAGGTATCGGAAACCAATTAAGGCAATTTTAAGATTTTTAACTCTGCTATTTATATGGCTGTTATCACAGTGTTTCCTTTCATGTCTGTGTCCACACTAGACGTAGACGGTCCATGTGACCTGCTTCATTCTGCACTGGCCACCTGCCATCAGCTCCTCCAAGGCTGCCCTGGCGTTCTCTGTTCAGCAGGGCAAACGGATTACATATAAATCAGTCTGAGCTGCTAGACAAAGCAAATCTGTGTTATTCCAAATGCACACAAAGTTTTTATTTCATATCAGGAGTAGCGTGCCATGATAGCACACAACAAATCTCTGGATGGAGATTTAGAAAAGAAAAAGAGCAGACAAAACTGGTCTCCAGGTGATCAACTGACAACAATGATCTTTTGTAATAGGCACTCAAACATTCTGTCAAGGGAAAAAAAACGAACTCATGATGGAGGGTGTTGCATTGCTCTGATAGGACAGAGTTAATTTTGATCCCCCCCCCCCTCACCCCTTGCACTGCAAAACCCCTCAAGTCATCAGAATCTACACAAAGATGAAGGCAGACGATTCACCAAAGAAGAGGAAGAACCGACAATCCACTGCTGTGTCAGAGTGGTCAGAAAAGTGAGCTTATTCATTATGCAGCAGTTGAGATCTACACATGGATGTCACATCAAATGTATGTGCACTGTACAACATATCCATATTTTCTCAAAAACACACAACTTCACTGTAGCCATTACACAATAACATACCAGTGGTTTTAGGACAGCCGTGGAACAGCAGAATAGAGATCTGTGGGCAGTACTGAACTACGGCCTCCACTGCTTCATCAGTGAGACTGGCGCAGTTATTCATGTGGATCTCCTGTAACAAAGGCACGGATTTCAATCATTATTTAAGAGCAATGGCGGGTGGGAGTGGTGTGTATAATACTGACATGCTTGGAAGTGCTACACAACATGTACTGTCCTCTTTATGGCAATAGAAGTGGAAGAAATTTTTTCACAAGCAGATGCAATGACCAATAATGATGTGCAGGGTGCCCTGGACTGAATCCTTAGTGCCAGAAAGTGATAGATTAGTGCCTCCCTGATATTGCAGGTGCAAATAAAAACAAAACGACAACAGCAAAAAGTTTACCAGTAGATGTGAATGACTTATAATCAGGGACTTTACCAGACACCTAACTCTTTCAGCTCTTCTCCTAGTGCTTCTGCTTCAGACTGAAGTACAGCACACCTGTACCACACCTGTGTAATATGTTTCAGAAAAAATGCAACACTGGCCGAAACCTCCATCTCAAGGAAGGGCTTCCTTCATAAAGCCAAGTAAATCAAACCAGCATATTATAAATGAGCAAAATGGAGTCTCATTTTGTGAACCATGAAGACCACATCGTCGTGAAAATAGTCTGTATGTGCTGTAATTCTGGAGCGAATTGCACAGTAAGCAATGTGTGCACATTAACACCCCCCCCCCCCCGTCTTTATCGTGATATGTAATTAGTAGATGTATGAAGAATGATAACAAATTAATGTTCACAATGCAAAAGGTATAATCCAATGTAACAACAGCTGACAGCATTTCATACACAGTATGGTAGCCAATGTTTGAAGAGAAATACACAAACAATAGGTTCCTACTTTCAGACTTGCAGAGCATTTTCCACTGACCAAGCTGAACACACCTGAGTCGGTCACCTGTCATCAAATGCAAAGGAAAAAGTGCTTGTCAAGGATGCTTTGACAATAAATGAAATAGATTACTCATGGAGCAAGGGCACAGTTGTTTCGCAACAAGTTAAAAAAATTCGGATTACCTGGTATCAGGCATCTGTGACTTGTATCAAGTATGAAAAGTGTGATGACGATGATGATGATAATGATCTTGCTGATGACTGCTGCTATGTATCCTATGAGTTCTTGTTATTTACACTATGAGTTGAAAGAACCTGTCAGTAAATACTGTGCATCAGCTTCCTGTCAAGACAACACTGATTACCTAGGAGCCATACTCTGCTATGCAAAAGGATGTGCACCAAAGAAAATACTTTCTGGCTTTAGCATATATATATGTCTGAGTACTTGGGGTCTTTTGTGCATCCTCAGTCATCTGTACTCTGAATGTCGATTCTTTAAATTACAGTATGTATATAGCCGTGCCATGTTGTCGTTCTGCTGGTGTGAGTGCGTGTGCGTGCAGGGAACGTGTGTGTGTATGTGTGTGTGTGTGTGCGGATATGAGTTTTTATTACTTTTTATCTGTTTTGTCAGTTTTACCTGTTTTATCTGGGGGTTTTTTAATGTCTTAATATGAATAAATATGTATTTTATGTAAAGCACCTAGAGCTTAGATAAGGTTAGGTGCTATATAAATATTCTATTATTATTATTATTATTATGTGGGAAAGAGATGGAGATGTGTATGTGCATATGTAATAGGGGAGGGAGTGGGCTCATTATAATTTGCAAATGCTCATCAGGCATCTTACTCCTGCATTTGAGAAGTTGACAGACTTGAGGTGTTTTGAGTTTTGGCCCAAGGCCTCCAGGGAGGCATCGGTGAGCTGTGAACACCCTCCACAGTTCAGCTCTACAATGATTGGGCAGTTCTCTGACACAGCAATCACACCCTCATCTGTCACGTTTACACAGCGCCTCAAATACAGCACCTGCAGGAATGGGCATGACCGTGACAGACTGATCAAACCTGGTGAGAGAAAAGAAATATCAACATGCAGGAGACTGGTAGCTGACCTTGTTGAGTCATCTTACTGTGGGGTCTGCATTAATATTTCTGCACCAGTAAACTATTAAGAAAGGGGGAGGTGAATTTATATGTGGGTGGTACTTTAAGTCAGTAAACTTTCTTGAAAGTACAGTACGACCTCTTTTGGGCGACCACCCCTATGGCAAGATAAGAATGGTCTTATAAGAGAGGTGGTCGTCCAAAAGAAGCCTCAGACAGTGAAGAATTGCAACCCAGGATCATTGTAACATTGGTCTGCACAGGCAGGTGGTCTCTCTAAGGGATGGTCACCCAAAAGAGGTTCTACTGTACTGCTGTCACAGGAGTGGTGATTCAGGTTCCAGGTACACTGGGAATTTCAGCTACAAGAAAACCGTGTGATGGTTTTCAGCTCTCTTCTTCCCATTCATGCAGCACACCACTGAACATTTTTTTTTCTCGAAATTCATTTGCACCCTGGTTCCTAAATTACCAGCAGATGTAATGCCTTGATTGGATTCTCTGGCTGAGTTGAGGTCCACTTTCCGCAGGTTTCTGCATCTGGAGAGTTTAAAGAGACAGGCATCGGTCACTTGACTCGCTGATAGGTCCAGCACCACCAGCCTGTCATACACCAGCTGCACACAGGAAAATATCACTATGGGTCCGCATAGCAATCAGCAAAACAGCTGCAGGAGTAACTGTGTGGACCCACTTAAAGGTCTGCAATCTCAGCAAAAAGCCGCAAACATTGCGTTTTTTTAAAACTGCGACTCCTTTGACTGTGCATAATCCAGGCAACTCTGTCATAGTTGCAGAGTTTTTAGCGCTTTGGGGACCCTTATAAAACCTGAGCATGAGTTTGCCGTGACATTATTTGGCTTTTGGTCAGTGAGCGAGACACATCACTACAGTGTCTAGCGGATGTTGAGTGCTGCACGATCTTTCTCACTCAGTCAGTCAGTGTCAAAACGCAAACTGAGCTGTGAAATCAGGCTGCCCTTGGCTTTTATTAAGCTTTCAGGGATGCTGAAAACTCTGCAACTGCAACAGAGTTGACTGTGCTTGCAAGGTCGACTCTGTACAATTTTTTTCACACTTCGGAAAGCTTTTTGCTCGGAACTTAAATCTTTAAACAAGCTTTGAAGGATTGACAATGGAAAGTGTACACCTGAGCGCTTAATCTTGACAGGTATGTTTTTAAAACAACTGTCTGAATGTCAGTCAGTGCCCTCCGGCCCAAGCCATAAACCATTTACTGCTGCCATTATGCCAGTTAGACTGAAGTCAATGGATGCTACAGAAGTCTGTCACTGATGCACTGACCTGTAAAATATCTGAGGCAGAAGTCACGTACTTTATGAGGTATTATGACAGTTATAAACGCCGTGATTGAAAACATGCACAAACCTTTTCAATGTTCCTGTCTGTTATGGTTCCTCGCTTGCTCATGAGACGAAGGCAAGCATGCTTGATGGGAGGTGGAGCTGTAACCAAGTGATCCTCATGCTGAGGCAAATTCTGGATCACCTTTTCTGTGCATCTGAAAAATAAAACAACTTACTTGTAATGCAAAAAAAAAAAAAGTAGTAGTGTTGCTAACTGTTAACTTGAAATACAAGAACCTCCCTTGATCCGGCATGGGCATGTCAAACACATTACTCCAAATCCTAATATTAGTCACTGGGTCACGATCACTAGTGAATGACTAGTGAAGTTGCTTGTGTTCTTCATCGTCCTCAGAAAAAGGCAGTGTATATTTGTCTTTGATGTTTTGCTTATGATAAATATGACTGACTGTTGTTTCATCCGAGTGCAACTGTTGTTACAACAAAATATAATTTAACACACATCGTACTGATGATCAATGTCAGTGATCTGCCGAGTGGAGTCTGAACTCCAGCGAATTGTGAAAAAAATTTGGGAAAAAAAAACAAAAACCAGCAGCACACAATCGAAATCTGTCTTCTTTTGTAGCAGTAAGTAAATTATTAACTGCCCTAAGAAATAGTTTACACACGAAAAGAAGTACACATCACAACAGTACGTTTTGAATAAAGATGGCACAGGGCAGTAGCACTCTGCAACAACCGCCATATCTAAACAAGCAGACGCTAAGGATCATATTGACGAATCAAGACCTCCTAAACTGTGTGTGCGGTACTAGGAGAAAGCTGGTCACATGACCACCAGAAACGTCACCAACATGGAGGACCAGCCCAGCAAAGCGGATATTACAACTATTTTCAAGCGATTAAGATCGATTCCTACAAATAAGGTTGGTTAAAATATGAGTACACATTAATGTTAAGAGTTAGACATTACCCTGATTTAAAGGTTGTCACTTACTCTGTGTACTTCCACCCTAAACCTTGGACCCCTGTGTCATAACATCTCGACGTGTAAAAATGTGACAGGGCAGAAAAAAAAGGCTATCCCCCAAGCTTGAGAGAACTGTTAGTAAGAATATGTTTAGTTTTTTTTTTTAGGTAAAAATGTTTTAAAAGTGTATCGTCGAAAGGACGAATGTCATTTACATCCATTCGATTCTTAAAGTTATTTCTGACCACATATGTGTTAATTGTTTACTATCAATACGAGTTGATCATGACTGGCAACAGCCGGTTTCCAGCTGGACGAAAGAGACGCAGAAAGTTGAGCACGCGTCTTCTTCCCAAAATTGAAAACAATGCAGTATGTACACACATAGTACACACATCACACACACATACACACATAGAGATCAGATAGTGACCGCAAATGTTCAGACGCTCATGCTGGAAGAAAACTCACGGCGCCGCCAGCGTCCTCCCCGTTTCTGTATGTATGTTTACTCATCAGGGACTTACGGTGGTTTCACCATGCATAAATCCCACTTTGGCTAAAACTAGTAACAGATAATGGGGCCAGGTTTAGTGTAGGTGTAACATGTTGTATTTTTGATTTGTAGTATTTAAATCGAACAAGGGGTGAAGGACTATATATATGTTTTTTCCTCTGGTGTTTTAGCAATGCTTTGACTGTGGCAACAGCAACCCAACATGGGCTAGCTGCACCTATGGTGTATTTTTGTGCATCGACTGCTCCGCTGTTCACCGTTCCCTTGGTGTGCACTTGACGTTTATCAAGTCAACTAACCTTGACACCAACTGGTCATGGCTGCAGCTGAGGGCCATGCAGGTTGGCGGTAACTCCAATGCTGTAAGTATCAAAATTCTTATTTGTACACTAGTCACTACAGTATTACTAGCGCTTCAACTAAAGCTGTGAATTCAAAGCAGTACAACATATCTTGAAACAGGTCTTCAACTGTGAAGTTAGAAGCGTGAAGTAATAAAAGAAGCACAGAGACATGATTTAGGGCTTTTTACTTTGAGATCCACCTGGCATTTAGAATCTTGAAGTATTCTGGTGTGTGAAGAATAAGTGTTTTTTTCTGAATTTATTTAGTTTACTTAAGGTTTCTTTTGTGTAAACATTTAGTGTGTTAATAAATTAGTAAAGCTGTTGTTTGCTGATGGGTGTTTACTGTTACAGCGCACTTTCTTCAGTGAGCATGGGTGCTCAACAAACGACGCACAGCAGAAGTACAACAGCCGTGCAGCACGAATGTACCGCGACAAACTGCTGAGCTTGGCCCAACATGCTATGCGCCTCCATGGCACGAAGGTACGCTTATGACATGTATGCCAGACTCTAAACTTTCCTAAATGTGCAAGTGCAAGGTGCACACGAAACCAGCTGCACTATTGCTACTTTTAAGTATAGCTTCCAGAGTTAAGAGGTTGTGTTGTATTAACTTTTAACTTGTATTGCTACATCCTGTGAATAATGGGTTATTTTCTGTATGGGCATTTGAAGCAGTTTGTTGTTTCTTTTGTGAAACTTGTGTATGCTGTGCGTTTGAATTCAGTCAGTGTATTTTTACTTACTGTGCTGCAGAAACTGATGTCTTATTTTAGGACATTCAGTTTCTGTACAGTACTTTGTTGAGATATATTGAAGTATTTTGTGTTTGACAGTGCTCTTAGTACTCAGGGTTTAAAATCTTCCACCTTTTGGCGGGGGAGCTGGGGTGGCCGAATGGTAGAGCGTTGGACTCTCAATGCTCGGGTCGTGAGTTCGAATCCCGCCGGCTGGGGCCAAATATTTGTGCTGGCCTTTTTTCTCATTGCCCCGTCTTTGATATCACCCTTATGTGGTGGAAAAGGGCGTTAAACTCCCAAGCACCCACCCACCTTTTGGCGGATTTCCACCTTTGGCTAAAAATTTTCCTCCCCTCAGACTTTGTGTGTTTCCTCTTCTAAAGCACTTAAAATCATTCCAAAATTTACCAAATCGCACAGACTTTAGTCTAATTTTAAAATTTTGCCTCCAAAATAAAGTGTTTTCTCCTCTGAAGCATTTAAATCATGTCCGATGTCGAAAAGCACCAAATTGCACTGTAAGTTTTAACAAAAATCTTGGGGAGCATGCCCCCGGACACCCATAGCATAATGCAAATGCTTTGCAGACACTTTGTCGTGGTTTTGCCATTTTGTCACTAAATGCTGCACACTTTTTTCTCCTTTTGGATCATTTTAGGCCCTGCGTACTAAGTAGTAATTCAGTAACAGAGGGGTGAAGGTTGGTGTCGTTCAGTCAGGCTGTATGCTGTGCTCATAACTGTGGGTACACTTTATTCAACAGGCTCTGATAGAGGATAAAGAAGGAAAACCAAAGGTTTGTTGGCCTTGGTGTTAAGCATTGAGGGCCTGCAACTTTTCCTCTGCTTACATGTTTACATGCTTTTCAGGGCTGTTAAGTTTTGGTTTGTGTCACCACCAATGCGAATGAAATCATTTGAACCTCGCAAGGTCAAATTTAATTTCGGCACAAACTGTGGTAAGCCTCAGACATGCACAGCACCAAGTTAGGACATGAAAGCGTTTTACACTGTAACTTTAAGTGCAGCTGTTTCAAGTCTCAGTAAGCACCAGACAAACTTGAATTTTAAGCCCTGCTTGACTCACCAACCAAGAAGCTTCAGAGATATTTATTCATAAATTTTACTTGGTGAATGTTTGAAGAGCCCGTCGTCTTACCGAGGAATACGATGACAGTCAGACAAACACTCTTCACGTAGCGAGTTCTTGTAGCGTGCATGAGAGAGGCTCGTATGTCACTATGTGCGAAGCTTGAGAGTGCAGTGTGACGCCAGACAAGTGCTGTAATAAACTCCTTACGGCTATAACTTTCCTATGCGCTCACGAGTCTTTTTGTGAGTGAATGAGACTTCTCGCAGTCACTGTAAGAACTCACTACATGAGGAGTGTTTGCCTGATTGTTGTCGTATTCCTCGGTAAGACGACGGACTCTTCAAACAATCCCCACGTAACAATAAAGCTATTGACAAGTATTTACCCAAGTTACGCAGAGAACTTTACCTTCCAAAGCCTGTAAATGGAACAGTATTTTTCTTTTTACACGGTGACTTTTTTGTGGGTTATGTTTACTTTTATGAGATGTAGTTGCCTGTGGGCATGTGCGGAGTTACTGTGGGAAAGGGTGTCACCAGATAAGATTTAAAAAGAAATCATTGTGACTAAGTATGTACATGTATGTATTGTAATATATTCAAATATGAGGGTAGATTTCCTTACCAAGGTGCCTATGCTGGTGCACATACACTGTGTCATTAATCATTATAATCATGCAGAAATGTATCACACTGAAGCTTGTATACAGCAGGGATGCAACTATAACTTGAAACTTATAGGACATATGTCCTGGCTGGATGTGCAACAATAGGACATTTGTCCTGAATCAAGAAAATCAATAGGACATTTCGACTTTATATATCTGACACAGAAACCAACATCAGCAGAAAAAAACTAACATTTTTATTTGTAAGATATAACATATTAACACAAACCAAAACAGAACATAACCTGTAATAACATACTAAATAAAAAGAAAAAATGTTCTGTGAAAGTGAAACTTCTTCTTCTTCTTCTGCGTTCCCTGGGTGAAAGTGAAACAAAAACCAACAAAAAAATGGCTCATCTGCCTATGCTAACTCTGTGTGACTGACACAGGCGATGTACCCGCAGCACAGGGTTTATCGTGGCACATAGCGGCGCAAAATAAGAGTGACCCACATTCTGTAGGTTGTGCGGTGAGTGCGATCTGTCCATTCTATCTGTAGAGCTACACGCCTTCATGCGAGTCATTGGTTACTGCAGTATATCTGCAGATGTAGACAGATCTTGCTTTCTCCCTGAAGCCAGGGGGAAGGCGCTGACACGGCGTGCTAAAACTGCCGTCAGCATGTCCTCGCTTTCGAAAAATTAATCGGACATAGACGCGGTTAGAAAAAAAGATAGGACATTTGTCCTGGAGACAGGCAAATCAATAGGTCATTAGGGCAACTCGTTCGGACTATGTCCAATGTCCGATGCCTAGTTGCATCCCTGATACAGTCATTGGGAAAATTCATAGAGTTAGTCTAATGAGCTGGCATAGAGTTGCTTTGTGTACTGGCCTTTCTGGGGGGTTTTTGAAAGATCCTTCGTCATCTAAAATCTTTATATCCTCTACTATCCAGGTAACTCACGCTTTCACTGGGCTTACTCTCTGAAGATTAAGTATTATAGTGGGACTCATAACAGAGTTAAACACTGGTGCGCTGTGCGCTTCATCAGAAAAAGGTGGCGTTTGGGTCACATTAAAGGGACTAAGTGATTCATCCATGGGAAATTTACCTTTTTTCATTTCAGCCATTCCTTGGGTTTGTTTGGCATTTGGATGCTGAACACTATTTGTTTTCAAAGTTGTTGTTTATGTTTCCTGCATGTTCAGATACAGTGTAGATGTACTAACATTTTCATTTCACTAAATGTACATGTATGTTTCTGGAAGTGCATGAAGTGGGTCAGTTTTGCTGTAATTCAGTCAAGGACACCCCCGTCCCCCCAAATCCCCCTCCTACCCAGGGGGGGGGGGGGGGGTAGCAGAATTGTGTTGTCTGACTTTAACTTTAAGAATTGGGTGCAGGTGCACACTGAACTTGTAAATTATGTATACATGTATGTATGTATTCTCTGTGTTTCTGACCTCATACATGTATGTATAGATGTACATGTAGCAGTAACACTGACTTGTACATGGCGTGTACTAGTTACAGTGTCACATGGTTTGCATTATCCATTCACTGTCTGGATTGTACATTTGTACATTTTCTGTATCAGCACATTTAAGCTCAACAGGAAAAATGTCTGGAAAAAGACTTTGTGTCAGAGGAGTGTTGCCAGAGAAGCTGTAGCAACTAGCAAGTATGAGATTTGTGATGGAATTGGAAAGCATAGGATTAGCGCTGGCCAAAAGACCTCTATAGATCTGTAAACCGAGCGACTGATGTTTTGTTATGGGTGTGTTTCTCTGACAGCTTCATATCGATGCTCATGCGGACCCAACCTCTCCTGTCAGCAAGGAAGAAGATTTCTTCTCTCAGCATACCAAGGATGAAGGGTTTGGGTTTGATGACATCGCTGCTGACCAGAAACTGTCGGCACCACAGCCTGTGAAAAATGGAACTTTGAGCAGTGCTACACAGGGTAAGGGGTTCCCTTTTTCTTGTTTTCTAAACCATGAAAAAAAACAAAAAACATAAGTCTTGTTTTCTTCTTTTTTTTAAAAGAAAAGTGTGATGTACAGAGTGAATTTTATGGTGATGAGTCTGGAAACACAGTTTGACTTGATGTGTTGAAATCTTACCTAAATTACTGCTTCTGCAGATCCTGGTGTCGGACCGAATGTGGAGCCTGCCTTGAGCACTTCCCCTACACAAGCTGCCAGTCAAAATGAACCTCGCAAAACTTTGATTGGTGCGAAGAAAGCTCCAGCGGGCAAGAAGGGGGTAAGGGTTTGGAACTTACACTGAGGTAGTCAGACCGACTGTTCTACTTGGTTTTAGACTCTCAGTTATATTGCTTTTTCCTCCTGTTTGTGCTTCTTTGTGTTTGTTCCTCTCAGATTTCTACTGCTTAAAGGTGAAGGGGGAGGGGGGGGGGGAAATCTGCTTGTCAGGCAGCTGGGTTCTGGGCATACATACATGTACATGTACTTGTTTTCCGTACTATTGCCTCTTCTCTATGGTATGGGATCATCAGTGTTCACACCAGGCCTTTAGTCATGCTTGTGCTCAATGGGGCTTATTTTGGGTTTTATCACTGGTACTTGTTCTTGGTTTTTAATTGTCTCTGTCTATCCTTTATCATTTCTACTCAGTCTTGTTGTGGTGTGTGTGTGTGTGTGTGCGTGCGTGCGTGCGTGCATGCGTGCGTGCGTGCGTGTGTGTGTATGTGTGTGCTCTTTTACTGTTTTTAGTTGTTTTTACGGAGTGTACACTGAGTGAATTTTTTTTTTTTTAACTTCGATTTTAAAATGTAAGGCGCCTAGAGCTCGTTCCCCGGGGATAGGCGCCCTATAAATATTATTATTATTATTAAGACAAGTAGCATAATATTAAGAGACAGATTTGGCAGTTCACTTCTTGTAGGACTCAGTATTCTAATTTCTATTTCGTGGACCTATATATTCTAATTTCTGTTTCCTGTTCCTGCAGAAGGGTCTTGGTGCTCAGAGAGTGAAGGCCAACTTCAGTGAGATTGAGAACCGAGCACAGCAGGCAGACAAGGAGCGGGAGGAGTTTGCCAAGCATCAGGCCATACAGGAGGCCAAGACTCAAGAAGAACAGGAAAAACAGATGTCAGTCCATGATTGTGCTCACTAATAATAATAATAATAATAATAGTGGAGATTGTTAACGCGCCTAACCCAGGGGCTGGCTCTAGGCGCTTTACAATATAACGGGAGGGGGGGGGGGGGGGGGACAGCAACAACCCGCGAAAATAAAGATTAATCTGTTGAAATGGGTATGAAGGTCTAGAAAACACTTGGGGGGGGGGGGGGGATAGAAAAGCCTGCTTTTAAGTGTTTTTTTTATCTTCATTTCGCAGAAAGCTGTCTCCAGCATGTCATTATTGTCAAAACACTATATTCACTGTTTGAGATTTCCTTAGTGTCCACGTATATGTGCAAGCATCTGAGACCAGTTGGAAAACTTCCCTTGAAAACTGCTGTGTGTTGACAGGGCCTCAATGCGCCTTGCCTACCAGGACATGAGCATCCAGCGAAAGAAACAGGAAGACAAGCTCAAAGTCTCTGATCCAAAGAAGGCTGAACAACTGGAGCGTCTTGGCATGGGATTTGTTTCCAACAAGTGAGTGTCTCATGTCAGCTGAACAGTAGCAGGGTACTCTCAAGGGCTCTAAGATAGATGTGTGTGGCACTTACTTGGTGTCAACTTGTCAGTATAATTATGTGAAACAGAAACCATACAACCTATTTACAACACTTACATATTTCATAATCCCAGTTGGAATTGTCAATTCAAGAACAACAGTTGTTTTTCTACCTTTCAGGTAAAGACTGTGCTTAACGATTGGATTTATTTGAATTTAAAACAAAAAAAAAAACCCTACAGATAGGTCTGTCTGGCGCCTTGGGCCCATGTCCATGACCTTTGCCTTCTGTTTTTTGTTCTTTCAGACATCTGTTTCTTGTTTGTGCCATTTGTGTAATGATGGACTCTGATTTTGACAGAGGTATCAGCCACTCAGCAGTGAGTGACATGCAGACAATTCAGCAGGAGGCCCCTAGTCGTGGTTCGCGGGGTGCAGACAGGGACTATGACTTCTACAGCTCTCGCTCCTCCAACCGTGGCAGGGACAGAGATTTCTTTGAAGACGAAATGGATTCCATGACAGGATTTTCTTCCAAGTGAGTAATCTAATCGTAGAAAGGGAACACCGTTGTTCAGTATGTTTACAGTCTCTGTTGGATGAAAGTCATTTCATTGGTTTGCGAATTTGTGCCGCTCTAAAGGTTTGCCTGTCATGTGTACAGATAAGAATATTAATACAAGGTCATATTACTCATAACGTAGCTTTTTCTCTTGTGTAACTGTGTTCCACGGTATATACAGTATAAAGTTGTTGCTTGCTGGATATTTTAAAGTTCACCAAAATTTTTGCTTGTCAAATCTTCTGCTGAGTAAAGTTTACCTTTATGTCCAGTAGGCAGGTTTTAGGCAAGTGACAGACCTTTTGTTCTCTGTTTTGTGTGACTACTGTTGTGCTGATATTTTGTGGCAGACGAGGAGGATTTGGAGACAGCCGGGGAGGATCACGGGTTGACGACTTTGGCTGGGGAAACCCAAACAAAGGTGGATCCTGGGATATTGACACCTTTGAGTCCAAGTCCAGCAGCTTCTCTGAGCCAATTGCTCCCAAATCGGAAGACAGGTTCGCATATAATATACGATATTAGTGGGTCCTCTCCTCTCCACCCACCCACTCCTTACACCCCAGTTCTTCAGATTTACCTTTTGTCTGTACTGTTGCATGTGTGTAGAGATGTCATGGTGTAACTGTAAGCAAACAAAGTCGGTGTCAAGTTTGCCTGTTTGCTGTGTGTTTTATCTTTTTTTCATAATATTTTTTTAAAAGAGATTTTGGATGAGCATCCAAGGGATCAACTTTTGACCGCATACGAACAAAGTTTTCAGTATTTTACAGTCAGTTTCAGAATTTCTCGTCATTGTTAGGTGATGAAATTTCTAGATCATTCCTTTTAAACGGTTCGCTCATTTGTACAGATGTTTTTGTAACATTGGTCTATTGCTGCTGTTTTTTAAATACATGTAGCCACTTTTGGTGACAGCTTTGTACTTTTGTGATATTTTTTTTATACATTTGTCCATTTTGTATGATATGTGGCAGTCACCCTTTTAAGAATATCTTACTTAGTGAATGTAGACTTTTTGTAAGCATGCAGAAAGAATCATTAAAGTGTCTGAATTGGACAGGAAGGAAAGTCTTGGCTCTTTTGTGAACTGGATTATGGTTTTTCTTCCACTGTAACCCTGTGTGAGCAAGGACTGTAAATCTCATACTCATTCAGTTTGATTGCTTTCTTAGTTTATCAGCATCATGTATCTTTACAAGCAATTGCCATACAGCTTTTAAACATTCAAAATCATGGGACTTGGATTTCACTCCATTGGTACTAAGTGTGTTGTTTTTCAACTTTCAACACAAAAACAACAAAACGAAAAAGGCAAGAAAAGACAGAATCTTGCACTGTAGGTGACGGTCATGATTGTACCAAGCATTTGTAAAGATTATGGGTGACGGTTTTTCATGTAGCCTTTGTTGTTCATGACATAAGGTAATTGACATGAGAGGGGAAGGATAAGGAAGGTATTTTGTTAGCATTCCATTCTTTACTAGGTTACCACATGAGAATTATTTAGCAGTGCGCTGATGTCAAATCAGTGCTTTGCATTTCAGGGAGCTGTGGGAAGTTGGCCAATGCGGATGAATTGTAAAGTGCACTGATTTTTAAGTGGTTGAGGGTTACAGTGGAAGAAACCATGTTTGCTGTGATTCTTTCTGTCACTTACATTAGTCTTTGATGCCTGATAGTCCTGTTTTCAGAGCTTAAAGCGTGTACACTTCTTTTTTTATCTTTTTTTTCATATATTTAAAACTGCATGAGGTGTTGGCACTCTTTGAGTCAGATACCTCATGAGGTGGTAATAATACAGTAGACTGCATGTTGTGCGGTTGGGTTTGGCATTAACTTTGGTGATTAGGTGATACTAACTTCCAAGTGGTGATAAGTCTCAACTAATCAGGGTAAAACGCTGGTCTTTGCGCTTTTGTGAGTACAATTTTGTCCTTGGACCTTTTCCCTGGGCCCACACATCTTCTTGTTATTGCTATCCCCTCATCCATCTCTGTTTCACTTATCATTCATCACTCTCGACAGCGCCTCGGAGGAAGAGCAGTCGCTTGACTCCAGTGACAATGTATCCAACGGGTAATGAGTTTATTAGAACGTGGGCAGCAGTTTGGTATCGGATTGCACAATGTGCATTGTGGTGATGAATACACGTGTGTTGACAATGCTACCCATGTTTAAGGAAACCCCTCACTTGTTATGATCAAGTCCATGAAAGTCTATCCTCCTGCTATAGCGGTGATTCGTAGCCCAGTGATGCCTGCAGCACCCAGTCTTGTCCCCTGCCCTCTCTCCCTCTGCTTTGATCTGTGTTTGCAACAGGAAGAAGTGTCTCACTGCTTACAAACGTGCTTTGAAATGGAAATGTGTGAAAGTGAATTAACATTGCGGTTCTAGCACTAAATCATTACTAGTTCTCTTCCTCCAAGTTTACACTGGAATAGTGCAAGTGAAAACCGTAGAAATCGACTGGCCATCTGCCACAAGGTATGTCAGGGGCGTTTGTGAATTACCTGCTTTTTGAATTCAAGGTGATAATCTCTGAGTAGACATTGCAAAATGACAGAATCAGAGTGATGGAAAAACTTCTTCAGAATGTGAGGATTCCCTGACTTGGGTAGCATTGTCAAACTGGCAGATGCCACAAGCTTAGCAAACCAGAGGGAACACATGCTTGGTGGCCACTTAGCAAAAGCTTTTCTCATCTGGCTCATTTTCTGACACTTCATCACTGGACAGCAACACCAATGTAAGTTGAGAACACACACTTAACCCAGGTTTTAAAGTATACACATGCAAGGGGGAAAAAAAGGTACAACACAGAACAGAACACTATTATGCATTTCCGTTGAAGTTGCACCTTTCCCATCATGGCCATTCTCTCTCTCCCCACCCTCTCTATATATTTAAGTACACATGTAATGTATCTTACAGTAGTAGACCTTTGGTTGTAGGCTTGTTGGATGGCAAGCAGTGTGGGATTACTGAAAAGAAAACTGTCTTGGGGTCAGTTGTGGATATGGGTAGACTTGTTTCTCCTTGTGGTGTTCTGCTTGGGAGCGTTCCTGTTTCTCGAGTTTGTTTCCTTTTGTCAGATCAAACACTGTAAAACCACCTTTCCCTGATGAAAGTAGATTTACCATTTTTGCTTCCCTCGATAGTCACAACCCAGCGAGCTGATTTTTTTTTTTCTTTTTCTCATGTTCTATTTTCTGGTATTTGTCACCTCATTTTTTTTTTTTTTTAAGTTTAGACATTTTGAATCTTGTAATTTCCATGTGCAATTGCCAGTGCATTAATAGGCACAAAGAGCCTGAGCTGGTATAACAGACTGATACAACATAGCTTCTGTCAGCTGCTATTCCTATAATACATGTATAATATTTACCACCGTCAGAAAACAAGTGCACTCTTCATGCGCACACATGCGCAAGATATATCCATAGACTATACCCAAAAGGGAAATGGACTTCTAAGGCATCTGCATCTGCACCAGATATAGTTAGCATGGGCACAACACGAACACACACACACACACACACACACACACACACACACACACACACACACCATATCGAGGATGAGATCTGGGCACTTCCTGCCTGATAGAATTGTTCCCAGAATGGTCTTGTTTTCTTTGGGACTAGGGACCATTCATGTCAGTATACTGAATTGCCCACGCATGCATATTCAGACACATACTGGTAATCTTCTAAGAGGCGCAAGTTATTTAGTAAATTTACATGGCACATCTCACAATACAGTATATTAAAAAAGCACTTCTGGCATGACCCTTGATTCAAACCTGAGTCGACATTTTGAGAAATGAATGAATGAGGGAATTTTTTCCTTGAGTCTGTGGTATGTTCAAAAGTGGAGTTTGGATCATGTCTGTGGCAGATTTGTGATTTTGTAACTGCTGTGCAGAACTTTTACGGTTATTATTAGCTGTTTCTATAGTGCCACAGTTAATATTTTCAAGCTGCTTTGGTCCTGGCAGCAGCGACATTGACATTTTGTTCCTTCTCTGCAGAGACTGTTTAATGTAAAACACTGGAACTATGCTGTTGTATCGGCACACATACTGTCCAGAAGGGCGTCTTGCCAAAGTTACTTCTCTTCTCAACCTCTACATAAAGTAGAATGGATCTATTTCATGCCATTTTCAGACCAAGCCGCAGCCGCAAGACTGCCACAGAGACGAGTGACAGGTCATCGATGTCGGACACTGACAGGAAGAAGTACGCCAATGCCAAGTCTATATCATCAGACCAGTTCTTTGGAGACAGGGATCCTGACGTAAGGCTTCAAAGTCTTTGTGTCAAGCATGGTTTTGACTTTCCAACACTCATGTGTACCTGTACATATAATATTGTAAAAGATGCAGAGTTAGGAACAATGTGGGGCTGATAATGACAGGAGAAAAGGAGGATTTAAAAAAAAAAAGTAGATCTACAGTCATGTTCCCTTGCAAGCACAGTTCTCTTCCCTGCAGCATTCACATGAGACACAAGAACTGTTTCAGTTGCTAGGCAGAGGTTGAATGACTGGTTTAATCAAGTTCTTAGAGGCATTAGAAAAGATTACAGCAATGATTATATACATGGTACACAAAGGTGAGGATTTTGAAAATGCATCACCTTCAAACAGTGCAGTAAGCTTTGAAAAATCTCTGACATTAATTTCCTTTTGCCTTTCTAGTTCAATAGATAACACCACCAGCAAGTATGAGCTTGCTTTGAATGCTGTCATGATATAGCTGCTGTCGGTTTTCAGTTTGAGATTCAGCAGAACCTGGCTCGCATGGAAGGCAAATCCTCGATCTCCAGCGATGATGTGTTTGGAACTGGCGGCTCAACTTCCTCTCGGTCGTACAGTGGCTCCTCTTCCACCCCTGACCTTCAAGACATCAAGGACGGCGTGAAACAGGGCATTACAAAGGTGGCAGGCCGCCTGTCAACCATTGCAAACGGAGTTGTATCCTCACTACAGGTGGGTTACACTTAGTAGGATTTGTACATGTGCGTCCTTTGTTTCAGGTGCTCGCCTTTCATGTGCTGTTATTTGTAAGTTTTTTGAGGTAATGCAGTAGATGTTGGTGCAGAGGATTGGGTTTTGTAGGAAAGAGTTTAGTAGAGGTTTTTTTGTTGTTGTTGTTGTTGTTTGACCACCCCCTCCCACCACCATCATGTGGAAGGTTTGGTTTGGATGGGAAACTGTGAATTCCTGAACACCGCCACCACGTTTCTTTTTTGGCCTTTCACTAATTATAGTATTGTTAATGTTAGCGTGTTTTTATATGACTGTGATTTTGTTTACCATTTGAATCTGTTTTCTTGAATCATTTTGTAGAGGAAATAATACAGAGCTCCAGTGCTGGAGGTAATGAACAGTGGGAATTTGCTTGTGGTTTTGTCATCTTGTGGGCTTCACCCTCCAAGATTCTTTTGTTCTGGTTTATTGTTTGAGTTATCTGTTCATTCTCTCAGGAAACAAAAAGGCAAACATCGTTAGGATAGTAAAACTGGACCCAGGACTTTTCCACAGACATGCTTTCATCACTCTTCTCCCTGAAAGGGTGCACTCACACACCTGCACGCTTGCGCCCACATGCATGCATAAATGCGCACACACTCACACACACACACACACACACACACAGCGACAAACACCCTGCATAAGCTACAGTAAAGCAAGGACAAGAATATTACAACTATTCTGAAAGACAAAGTACATTTCCATTGGTATGTAGCACTAGTATTACTGCTTGCCATTTGCCACAAGTATTGAAGATTCACACCATAGTGCCTCCACTGACAAAAATTGGGGCAGGAAAATCATGCATGTTGAGCTGTATGATTTAAAATAGTTTTCTTCCATCCCCAACACTTGCGCTTGCTGATTTATTTCAAATTAATTTGGGGGTTTTGCTTTTGTTTTTTGTTTTTTGTGCTTTAAGTTTCTTCTATATTGACACTTCCTTGCCGTTCTGCAATGGCAGATTTGTCCAGTTTGTGTTTGCCTTCAGTGTACATGTATCACTTACGCGTGATTCAATGACATTGCATGTGCACTATCATCTGTCTTTTTCAGTAATGATCATTGAATCAGGTATTTTAGCGCTCTTGCTTGTGTGTATTCACTCACTGTACTCAGCTGCTTGTGTGACACTACTCAAGAAATGTTGTCTGCTACTCTTTGTGAATACAATCAACTGAGATTGTCAGCAGTTTGGAATTACATACACCAGTTTGTGACTAAAACAAAAATGGTTGCCAGTCTGTGACTTGTCAAGTGTCTGTGATTTTTCGCTCGGCTGGCACATTTGCGGCACATTTTGTTTGCTTTTCCAGTTTTTCTGCTAGCATTGAATGATCTGTATTTATTTTAGTTTCCCTTCTTATAAATTTACTACATAACTCATAAGCATACACAAGTTAGACATGATTAAAACAATTCCCCAAGGCTGTGAAAGAACCGGGATGCACAGTGGTAATTAGACTGCTGGGGGGTTGGAGGGGGGGGGGGGCTCATACTGTCTGATATCTTTAAGGTGTGAAAGTAGTTTGTATATATATGTTTTACCTATAGAATTAATTTACGTATTGTTGAAAAACAATTTTTGAAGAGTCTGAGGAATTCCTTGCAATCTACAACACACACACACACACACACACACACACACACACACACACACACACACACACACAGAAAGCAGTAGAGGCAGTGTTCTCAGCCAGTGATATATATTCCAGACCAGTATTAAACTGCACTGGAAGTTGCTCCGCTACATGAGATTTCCATTTTGCAGTAATCTGTAGATGTTTGATGTCGCGTGGTTTGCTTTAGTTAATCATGTGTGTTTTCTGTGAGACTGTCTTGTGGCTTATTCTGACTATCCATTCAGCTGTTGTAGACTTGTGGTTTATTGGTTTATCACCAAGAATTTCCCCTCATTTGCTTCATGTATCTGGAAGTGTTATTCTCTGTCAGTCTTATTAGTTTTATTTTCAGAGCCGCATTTAGCTTTTATCTGCAGAGGGCTCATTTTGAATGCTTCTGTTCAGTTGTTAAAGCCTGTGCTACTGCAAAACAAACAAACACACACACACACACACACACAACCACCACCACCACCAACACCCCTCCCCCCAGCTCCCCCCCCCCCAAAAAAAAAACAACAAACAAACAAAAAACAACAACAAAAAAACCCAAACAAAAACAAAAAACAAAAAATCCAAACAAAAAAAAAACCAAAAAAAAACACCCTGACCTCAGTATACCAGTTGTCACCTTTGACTTTTCCTCTCTCTCTCTCAAAGGACGTTAAACCCCCAAACACCCACCCACTCTCTCTCTCTCTCTTTGTGCTTCATTGCTTGTATAGGTGTAGTGATAGCTAAGTTCAAGTAAATGTTCGTGATGCACAGTTCTACAAATCTGTGACTCGGTGTTTGTGTCATATACACGAAGTGTGAGAACTAGCATAATATTCCTAGCACTGCTAGATGGTTTCATGGGTTGCATAAATTCCAGCTCAGCATAAATACCCTGTATTGTTTTGATGCATACCATTTGAGCATGTGTGACCATGAAATTAGAGAGTACATGTAGTTTGACCATAGTAGTGTAGGTCACCTTTTGATTGTACAGTTGTTTCATGGTTTGTCTTCAAGAGAACACCATAAGTGAATACCATTAGCGATACTGGCGGCAACGTTTGGCATGATAATTTCAGTTTGGAAGAATAATTTTAGCACATTCTCACAGCTGTTCTATATTTGCAGTATTTATCCATAACCAGAGAGTTTGCAGTCAGCATTATAGCATGTGCATGTCTGTGTGTGTATGCTGCCTTGATGAAAAGGAAGATAAAATTACTGTCCTTCTCAATATTTCTGCAGCAAAAGAAACTGTTCATTGTGTAGGCTTGTGCTTGCAGACATTTTACATACTTGACCACTCGAGCTGAACACTGCGCAAATCATAAATTGCTTTATAATGGTAATTTTGCTGACAAGCAACATGAAAATCAAAGACTTTTGCTTCTGTTTCAGGACCGCATGACATAGTCTACAACTAACATCACCCACGATCAGCGATCTGTGACCTCGGGGCCGATTTACCTACATTTATCATCCATCCGGTCTTTCTACACAGAGACCGTCATTTCCATCCATCATTTCGGTGTCACTGTCAGCTTTGGCATCAAGTACTCAGCATGTCTCTTTGCTTCAGCTGTTTCTACAGGACAAGCGTGAGCTCAGTGAACGTGGAGCTGAACCGTGGCTTGCTGTAGACTGGTTGGGCAGGTGGTGGTACATGTACATATAGTGTATAACCACAGAGCAACTTCAGACTCCCGCGGTGTGAGGTGCAAGTTGTGTGGATTGTGACTGGTAAGAGAGGCAGTGTCATCCGCATTTGAGTAAGATGTTGGCTACAAACTGACTGGTGATAGTGCTTTAGTGCTGACTCTTCGTGATGATTCACAGCTCTCTTGTTTGACCGCTGTCTCCTTACAAACACAGTGCCCCCACAGTCGTCTTGTGGGGTTCACCACAGCTTTCACAACTGATCTCACCTACTGCTGTCCTGCAGTAAACAGATTGTTGAGCACAATTATGCATATTTTTTTTTGCCAAATCTGCTTCATGTTTTCAGTATAGGGGGAGATTATAACTGAGCAAGCACGATGGATGGGAAAGGCAGTTGATACTCTTATTTTTTCTTTTTTTTCCTCTACAATTATTTTTATTTTATTTATGTTTTTAAGTTCAACACTTTATCTTCACTAAACTGTGGATACTACAAATGTGCTGCCGGTAGTTATTTTTGTAAACCCATGGAATGTGGCGACAGAAGTTTTGTTTTTTGGGGGGAAAAATTCATGGTCATCCATAGTTTCAGATGTACACACCACCTTCAGTACTTCATTTTCATAAGTGCTTTGCCTTTTTTTAGGCTGCTAGGATCACCAGATATAACAAAATTTTAGTATTGTTACTGTATGTGAGTGTTGTGGAGGCAGGGTTGTTCAGCCGTCAGGGGCTAGTGGTCACACAAGATGTTGTGAAGTCTTGCAATACAATGATACACCTTATTTATGATCGTTTTGCTGTAAACACAAAGAGTATGCTGGTACACTGAAAAGAACTGCTTCAGGCATTTAGAGCTGGGGCACAAGGCACGTCTTCCCTGTAGCAATTGTAGGAGCAGGCCACTACACATCTTGTGATAAGTACCTGTATAGAGATGCTGTCAGGAAGTGAAGGAAACTGGACTACATGTACTTGATTGGCTAGTGGGATTTAGTGGGACTGTGTATTTGAAATTAACGCAGGTAAAAACGTTAGTTGATGAGAGGTCTCATGGATATCATGTCTTTTCCATACCATATTATAGCACTTCCTTCTCAGCTTATCGGTATCCATCTCTGATGTTGTTGCCCTTGCTTGGACCACAGTGTCCCCTATGTTCCATTGAGATCAGTTAGAAGGATGTACATACATAATTATTTGCTGTACAAAGTTGCTTCCAAGTTTGAATTCTAAACTTGATTTTTTTTTTAAAAACAGAATTTACAGACGTAATTCTGATTTTTGGAATCCCTTGACTGTGTTCTCTGTCTTGAGATGATCTAGGTCTCTCACCAAACATGGTTACAAGCATTGCTTCCAAAAGTTGGAATTGGTTCTGGTAAATTTCCTGTTGAGGTTAAGTGTAAGGAAATACATGCATATGTATATGTGAGTGGGATTGCATGAAAGAATTGTCAGATTGTCAGGTACATGTAATATGTTCATTTTAAAGTGTGAAAGAGTGGATATGGGATGCTTAATGCAAGTGATCTTTAACATGTATTACAAAGCACAGTGTATATATACTTGTGTTGTTGTTCAGATGTAAAGTGTAACTATGATCTACGTAAACGTTGCCATCTAGTGACACAAGGGTGCATTAAAGTCTTTGGTGATTTCCTCTTCTTTCGTTCAATTCAGTGTTCCTCATCCTCCAGTGTTTGCCTCGTTGCAATTGTGATGTAGATCTATGAAAACACTAGCAGGTGTTTCTGTTGACTGTACATGTACCTTGGAATCAAAATGTACTGAGTGGAGTTTGTGGTTAGTCCTTTTGAGTGCCCCAATAGTTGCACATATTGTACAAAGTGGTGACAAATGGAATTTCTGTCCAGAATAAGCAAGCGGTAGTGGTTTTGTTGTTGTTTTTGTTGTTGTATTCTCTCACTCCCTCTGCTGTTAGTGTCACATGATACATTCGATTTGGCCAGCTTTGTGTGTGTGTGTGTGTGTGGGGGGGGGGGGGGGGGGGCGAATAGATCCAGAAAACTGCAAGCCCATGTTTTGTATGTATACAGGACATGGGGAAACTGATCTAAGAGAAATCCTTTTAATGGTTATACATGTACGTGCCTGCCACTAGTGCCAGGTGTTAGACATGTACATGTACATGCACTTTTAGTCTTGGAGCAGATCACATTCAGGTTAATTACCCATCTAGACACTGTCCACCCATACAGGTTAACAACTCTGTCATTCTGCACTGTTTAGGTATTTAGGTACAGTGCATGCAGTTTCACTTCATTATTTTATTCTGAATGGGGGAATTGCTAACAGTGGTGTTCCTAAACTCAACCCCCCTCCCTCCTCCCCCCCCTTCCCCTCCCCTCCCCTCTCTTTTCCTGCTGAATGAAAGAAAAATCTGTATGGTGCTGTCCTTTGGTATTTTAACTGCATGTAAATAAATAAACATAGTGCGCAGGATCCCTGATGGGATCATCTTGACAGATTTGAGATGTTATGCATTGAATTAGCACTGCTCAAACTTGTACACAGAATGATGGAAAGAATTAAAAAAAAACCAATTGTGCACTAGAAATACTCAGTTGGGCACACAAGACTATTCTAGGCACTCTGTATAAGTAGAATAGTATCGGTACCTGCAGTAGGGGCAAAACGTCATTTTCACTGTACTGTATTCATCATTACATGTACATCATTTGCCTTGGTTGATCCAGCACTGTGGCTCAGCTACAGAGGTACATGTGCCGCAAGGTGGATTTTGCTCTGTGAAGTCATGAATTTCAAACTGAGGGCATGGGTGAAGTAAATATTTCATGCACTTGTTTAATGACTGATCTTGTCTTATGTCAGCATGGAATAAAACTGTTGAAGTTACTGATCCTTGTAAGTTTGTTTTATCACTTGCCATTTTGTGAATATCAAATAAGTACAGGTAACAACAGAACAGCACATGCTTGGAAATAGGTGGCCTCCTTATACAGGGTATTGCTGTGTACAGATAGTCTCCCAAGACAAGTTTGACGCACCAGTTTCTTCGCATTTAGCAACGGTTTTCCCATGATGGCCCCTCCAAGCTCAGTGTTTATTAGTGCTAGATCTCGTCGAGTCATAAGCGAAATAAACAGTTACATCCCCTTGGTGCAGGCCTTTATTGTCTGCCCTTACAAACAGATGCGAAGACAGACAAGCGGAGAGAAAGGTTGTGTAAACATGATATGGATTCCGACAGTCAAGGACTACGGTAATCGTGCACTGGATGCCAAAACTTGAGTGGCACAAAGGGCAGGTAAGGGGGGTTAGTTCCCGATTACACCTGCTTCCGTGGGTCGCCTGCTGTGAAAGGTGTTTTGTCTGACAGCTTCAGTGAAAACTGATGTAGCGTTTTGGGGTTTCAACATCTCAGGAAACTTGGAAAAAACTGAAAAATGTTCCAAGTGTCAGACGGTTTCGCAACTGAGACGTGCGGATCCGGCCGTGCGGCAGTAGTACTGACGGAACCTTTTGGGCATTCCGCAACATATGAATCAGACCTACAAATTAACCGGCAGAAAAGAAAAGAAAAATGTTGGAAGTGTCGAACAGCTTCATTAGACACATGTTAATATTCAGTACTGATCACTGGACCCTGTTCCGGGGTTCAGAATCTTCACAACGCCAGTGGGGAGGGGGGGGGGGGGGGACTAACGGAGAGGAAAAAGTTCGAAGCGTCAAACAGCTTCAGTCGTTCCACGAGACATTTGCCAGTACTGAACCGGGCAGTTCAGTCCAGCAACCATTAACAACCAGTCCCTACAGCCGGGAGCATGTCGTCTATGTGCCTTTACTGCTTTAGTCTGTGTTCCTACAGCGGCAATCCTAACCCTAAGGACACTTACATGCAGAAGGAACATAGGCCAACGGGAAGATTGTTATAGAGCTGGCCCCCGTCTTACTAGTTATTCAGTGAAGTCGGCCGATTTTATAGCTTTTTGCTACACTGACCGTGACCGTCACCTGTGTCAGTCTCGGTTAGACCTCAGCTTGAAATGAAAACTTGTATCTGCTGTGTCTCACACACACACACACACACACACACACAGGACCTGCTCAGTGATCATGGTACCAACTGGATATCGCCCTCCCTCCCTACTACGAAACGAGGACGGGGAAGACTAAGTACCGCACGTGCGTGTCGAGACGCAATCGCCAAGCTAATCTTTCTGGCAAGCTGCAGCGGTCGACATAACTTCCTTCGTCCTGATTCTCAAAACACGTAAATCCCACAGCACTTCGACCTCGTCCTGTACTCGGGGCACTGAACTCTTCGGACAAACAGCTGTGCTGCTCGCCAAGGCCATTGTTGCTGTGTATCAGCCGGTTTCGAAGAATGACAGAGAAGAAAAAATGATTTCTTTTTGTCAGTAGAAGACAACCAGAGCATGACACAAAACTGTAACAAGACCAGTATTACATGATTAAAGGCGGACTATAACCAAAACTGTGAATAACTTGAAATATTCACCTCGCTGGGACGACAGTGCCTGTGTAATAAGCCAGATGTACTCAGTCCCCACTTCGTTTGTCTCCGGGGCACTTCTAGCCTCAAGCTGCATTGACTGACCCGGGGCACTTTCAGCCAGGCTCAAGCCTCATTGATCCGGGGCACTCCCAGCCTCAAACTGGAGGTGGCTAAGTCGTTGCCAGTTTTAGCTGTTTTGTCTTGTTTAGTTTTTGACCATGATACACACATATTATTACCGGTATTCACTGCGTGGCTATTCATCCCATATGTGTTTTGGGGGGCGGGGCGGTTTAGCCCACTGAGCATCGGACTACTCTCGAGATCGGAAGGTGGTGGTTTGACAGGGCCAACTCACTCACTACAGACTTATGCTAGTGCCCCAGTCTGTGGAGTCATCGTCGCGGTGGACAGAAAACGTTAAACTTCAACTGAAACACTGACCCACCCGGCCATCCGTTCACCTATAGGTCTCAGTAGTACTGATTTTCAGTGACAAAAAAAACAACAACAACAAAAAAAAACTATGATACTGTATATGTCGGTGCTTATCAGTCTCGAGAGACTCGGAAATACAGTATAATAATAATAATAATATAAGCGATTTATCCCAAATAGTTGGCTCGAAGTGCCGCGAGCTAAGCCCAACACGCACGCACACTGACCGACTGACGTGACTCACACGGTGGTGGCTTTTATGGAGGGAACTCGTACAGGTCTATTTTTAAGACGGACGTCACCTGAGGTCACGGGATTCCGGAAACGCCCGATAGCGCGTTCAAACCCTAACCAAACCCTATCCCTAAGCCTAACCGTCTAAAAATAGACCTGTACGAGTTCCCTCCATAATAGCCTCCCCCGACTCACACGCCGGCCGCTTTCCGGCAGTTCTGTCAGATACTGGACACATAACGATCACGTCAGTGTTGCGAAGGCCGGGCCAGCCAGTCAGCAATTTATAGTTGTGAAAACTGTGACGTTCATACCATACCAGTCCGTTCATTCGCTGAACAATAGAAAATCTGATACAGCAATACAGTGTCAGCCGTTGGATGGTGCACGGCCTTGCGATGGTATGATGAGACCAAAAGCCCGGCTGTGCCTCCGATAGAAAAGTCAGTGTGTGAGTGCGCTCTCGTGTATCTGCTACTTGAGCTGAAGTGGGATGCTTGGCGCTTGCCCTTTAGTATGACAGCGAGAAGTGTTCGTTTAGTGACAGATGAGCTTGGTTAGCGTCACTTTAAATCTCTCTCTCTCTCTCTCTTTCTCTCTAGTCTAGCTACACACACACACACACACACACACACACACACACACACCACACACACACACACACACACACGCGCGCGCGCGCGCATCCGCTTGCTTGCTTTAAGTTGCTCGCTTACTTGAAAATATAAATTAGATTGCAAATCAGTATGTAACGGGAAATTTTGTTTGTTTGTTTGTTTTTATACTTCAAAAGGCGCTGACGCCATTTGCAAAGTGTGGTTTATTCTGAAAGGAAACATAAACCTGAAGTGTCCACTGAGGAAATTAAGTAGAAGGAAAAACGGCACGGCGTGTAACCAAAATGGACGCCGTCTTCCCGTTGCTATGTCGCTTCAAAAGTTTCGACAATTTCTCTCATCCAAAGCCGTTATTTTAAAACTTGAGCATATACACATCAGTCTCAGTTTAGCCGGATTCAGTGTAGTAACGTATCAGTAAACTTGAAGTCGGTTTCTGGGCCCGTATGTAGTAGTAGAGGTTAGGGCTTTTAGCCCTGGGTTAGAGTCTAACCTCGAACTAAACTAGCTCTAGGGTTAAATTGTGTGTGTGTGTGTGTGTGTGTGTGTGTGTGTGTGTGTGTGTGTGTGTGTGTGTGTGTGTGTGTGTTTAAATCAATCAGCGGGCCCATTCCAGCAAAGTGCCTGACTTGCTCTTCGCTTCCTTTTTTTTTTTTTTTCCCCATTTAATTTTGCTTCTGCCGGGGTTTCTTTTGTCCTAGTCTGGGTTAGGCCCGGGCCCGTAGCCGTGAGTTAAATTAACCTCGACTTTTACATACGGGCCCTGGGTGGTAACTGAGTTGAACAACCCCTTTTAATCGTTGTAACCGGCAACTGAAAACCCAAAGCGTTTCAGTTCCGCCGGTGACTCCAAACCGCAGTGCCATGTATGGCGTGGGAATCCGCTGATTAGCGGTGCAATGATTTGAAGAGCCTAGCACCGGAAAAACGCCCGTCCATTTTGTTTCACCGCCTTCAGGAAACTGACGGCAAATTTTCCTTGCTGGCTCAGTCTCTCCTTCCCTCTGCACTGACGGGAACCTGATCACGAAGAACATACCGTAGCTGTTTATTTTTAGTCGGAAAACTGGAACTCCAGTCTGGTGCCCCCCCCCCCTCCCCCAACCCCCCCCCCCCAAAAAAAAACAAAAAAAAAAACAAAAAACCCCAACCCCACACCCCCAAAAAAACCCAACCAAAAAAACAAAAAAACCCCAAACAAACCAAAAAAACAAACAAAAAACAAACGGCAAATCAAACAACAACAACAACAACAACAACAAAACACAAACACAGCAACAACACTGAACAACAATCCCAACAACAATAACAAAAACCCAACAACAACAACAACAACAAACAAAACAAAACAAAAACAAAAAAAATATCGAGTAGAAACAGTAAATTGTCTTCGCTCTCGATGTTAACGGCAACCTGATAACGAAGAGTATATCGATGCTGCTTATTTTTAGTCGCAAAACTGGGACTCCATCACCGCAGTCAGTGAGTGACAAAGAAAAAGAAAAAAACCCGAACAGAGAAGAAACAAAACTAATGTAATAAGTTGCGTCTGTTTGTTATGACAGCTCAAGATTGCAGCTCTCAGTCATTGTTGGGGAACAAACGGTACGAGACCTGACAAGTCGCAGACTACAGTCTGACAGTTGATTTGCGCAGACACAGTATCCCAAGACAGGGCACTATGTCAGTGATGCGACCCCGCCAGCAGGCCGACGTTTGAGTGCTTCGCAGGTCTATCGGTAACAGAAAACGTTTACCAATATTGCGCGTTGCGTGGCACCTGACGAGCGCTAAAGCAAACATTCCTGGCTTATATCGATGTCAAAACGCCGGTACAGAATCCCAGCCGGGGAGGCCAGATGAATCATTTGCTTTCTCTGCAGGCGAGTAGAGTGATGTCTGGCCTTTGTCACGGGTGTTATATGGGCCTTGGAAGTCAGTCAGTGAGACACCGAAACATATATAGTTATTCTTGTTTCATTTTCACTGATGACTGAATTAAAATCTCAGACGGCGGTATTTCTCGGCGTCAATAGAAAACTCATGCTAAAGAGACACCGTGGAGTCGGAAAAATTCAATTTGCAAGCGACGAACATCTACCTTTAAGCGTTTAAAAAACAAACAAACAAACAAACAACAACAAAAAAAAACAACCCTAGAACCAACTATGTCTGGAAAGGAACTGCTCAGTGTCTGTGTATGCCAGCTCTAGATACGGCGTCGGTGTGAACTGAAGGCAGACTGGGTGGGTGGGTGGGTGGGGGTTTGGGGGTTTAACGTCCTTTTCCACCACATGCGGGTGATATCAAAGACGGGGCAACGATGAAAAAGCCAACACAAATATTTGGCCCCAGCCGGGATACGAACTCACGACCCGAGAGCATCCGGCAGAAGTCCAACGCTCTACCATTCGGCCACCCCGGCTCCCCGTGAAGGCAGATTGGAGAGTTATTCTGGGTCGAGTCAGCGTATCTCGGAAATAAAACTGACGGGGGAATGAGGAAGCGCACAGATTCCGTATTCGCAATATGGAATTGAAGTGGTTTGGAAACTCAATCACGACTCCAGTTTGTCAGTTTTAGATCTCAGGTGTACTCAGTAGCTGTGTCCCGTCAGTGCTGCCGTCCAAATCACCTGAATGGTCCGGCCAGGTGAATACTTTGAATCAAACAATATACTTTGATGCAGCAATTCTCACTCACTCAGAATTAAGCTGTATTCTACTGAATCGACTCAGTTTAACTTGAGATCGTTGACAAGTCTGTCACCAACTGAAGTAACACTGTTGCCCAACATCTACACAAAACCCGGTTATCTCAGCCAACCCATCTTTCTCTGTCACTTTCATGACCCCAAGACCTAGTTTCGCACCTTGAGTGAATGATGTGCGATGCACGTGCAACAACCGCTGGGCGAGAACGCATTGTCTGCTTCGCTACGCCTCGCACCTCAGTCCGTCCCTCGCCCGACCCTCGTCAGTGTTCTGACATAACGCAAGTCTTGCCCAGATGGCCGACCACACTGACAGTCCGTGTTCAGTCTTACCTGTCAGGTGATTTGGTCCGTGCCTCGCTCTGCACCTGCAGTTTGTTGTGATGGCGGCGTGAGGCGGTGGCGGCGTGAGGCGGTAGTGCATGGTGAGGCCAAACTGACCAGAAAGGTTAATCGGTACATTGCTAGACGGCCGGGTAGACGTCAGTTGCAAGCTTGTGACAGTATTCGGGCGCGCGTTCGCACACCGGGCACCACACACACTGACACACACACACACACACACACACACAGAGGTTTACTGGACGTGAAGGCGTTTAACATTACCAAGTCAAGTTTATTTTTCAACCCTCTGAGGGCATAGGAAAACAACAACAACAACAACAGAGAGAGAGAGAGAGAACTTAAACAAGAAAGAGGAACAACTGACAAGAAAACACAAAAAACAACCGAACAAAATCGTCTACCTGGCATTATTTTCTAATCAGAGTCCCCGATCTCTGACTGTGGGTAACCAAACTGGACGCCCTTTTTCCGTTGCTGACACCCCCGTGTTTGCTCAGCTGCGACTCCGGCCAGTCCCCTGATGTATTGATATCTTGACAGGTTACCTAATAATGAGTCAGAATTAGCGCAAACTGACCATACTCCAGTGAACAATTATGTCTTTTGACCACACCGACCACGGGGGTTGGTGGAACGGTAATATCAAGTTTGGGGGAACTGCTGGTGGTGTTGAGACGCCGGAGGGGGGGGGGTGGGGGGGGGAGGGAGGTTGGGGAGCCCAGGGAGGAGGCTTCGAAGTGAAAATCCTAGGTTGGAATACTGACCTCTTTCAGTACCCCCCCCCCCCCACGTCTTTGGAATAACCTTCGTGATAGACGAAATACATTAACATTAAAATTTTAAAAAAATATACATATATATAAAATTCCCTCTCGCAGTACAGAAACTGCCACAGCCGGCTGGTGATTCCGTAACTCAAAAACGCCCACGCAAACTGACTCCGTCTCAGACCGATATAACGTGCCGCACACAACAGATGAGAGTGACATGTGATGTAGACTGACCCCTGCCGCTGCTTGTTGTGTTCTGGCAGGGGACAAAAACAAGGCTGCTCTTGGGACGAGAGCAGTCTGCGCTGCACAGCCCGGTTAGTGTACTTTTCTGCCGCTTCCCAAACTGGCTCTGCGGGCATTCGACCTCAATCCAGCGCACGCATGCTCTGTGGCCTGTCAGCAGTCTCACCCCTGACACAGTGTTCATGCAGCAGTCAGACCACTCCTTTGTTTTACTCGAGTGAAGGGCACAGATTCAGTGAGGAAGGAAAGACTGGTTTGCCCCGAAGTTCGTACTTACGCCAGCAATGTGCGACCGGGTTCGACTGATTGGCCGATCAGTACCGAGCAAATTTTTAAAAGATTTTAAAACGATTTCATTCCTTTTTCCCCGTTCGGGATATGGAGGATTATGCACCGTACGTGACTTATACAACATAATACAAACACATACATGTAGATGGGTGGGCCTCAGTGTTTGGGGTTTAACGTCTTTTTCCACCTCAGTCGTACGGATGACTTCAAAGACGGGGCAAAGAGAAAAAGGCCAGCACAAATATTTGGCCCGGTCTCGAACTCACGACCCGAGCATTGAAGTCCAACGCTCTACCGTTCGACCATCCCGGCTCCCCGTATAACCAAACAAATTACAGGGTGGGTGGCCCGGGTGGGTGTTTGGGATTTTAACGTCCTTTTCCACCACATAAGTGTGATATCAAAGACGGGGCAACGAGAAAAAGGTCAGCATAAATATTTGGCCCCAGCCGGGGTTCGAAATCACGACCCGAGCATTGAGGGTCCGATGCTCTACCATTCGGATATCCCGGTTCCCCGAAAAAACAACAACAACAACAACAAAAACCACCAACAACAACAACAAACAAAAAACCAACCGTAAATCACATGTTACAAAAGACAACTGATAGCGCATGTGTGCGAGGCAAAACATGCCAAAACAATAACATAAATTTCAACGACACACTACACGACTTTGCTATTTCTAGTAAACTAAGCCAAATGTAACAGTGTTTTCTTTGGTGTTCTACGCTGTGTTGGGTTGCGAATGTCCGCAGAGGGAGTGGGAGAGTTGCAACTGGCTGTGCGGCACGGCAGAATGTTGACGAAAGATCAGTGCTGAGCTGACAGCTTCTCTTGTTTTGTGTCGGTCTGATGCCAGCGTGCACGTCGGTGAGCATCAAGGGACCGCGCGTATTGTTCTGTCTGTTAATCTCCTTCTGTAGTGACGGCTTGAACTTTCTGCATCTTGCCGCTGCCCATGTTTATGTAGGGTTTGGATGAGACGAAAGGTGAAACATCGTTCAAGCAAGGAGGGAGGGGATCAAATGAGAAGAGTCGCAGAGAAGAGGGGGGGGGGGGGTGGTTGTGGGGGTAGGAGGCCGGGAGAGGGATGGAAACGGTACATTTTTAATAATAATAATAACAACAATAGAATATTTATATAGCGCCTAACCTTATCTAAGCTCTAGGCGCTTTACATAAAATAAATATTTATTCAAATTAAGTCATAAAAAACACAAAAGACAGATAAAACAAAAACAAGACAGGTATATCTGACAAAACAGATAAAAACTAATAAAAACTGATATCCACACACACACACACACACACACACACACACACACACACACACTGACACACACACACACACACACACACACACACACACACACACACACACACACACACACACACACACACACACACACACACACACTCCGAGTCGTTCCCTGCGCACACATACGAGGAAAACAGAGGACAGGTGAAACATCTTTCAAGCAAGGAGGGAGGGGATAAAGAGAAAGAAAGAAGAGTCGCTGAGAAGGTGGGGTTGGGGTTGGGGGTGGGGGAGGGGGGGTATTAGGCCGGGAGGAGGATGGAAGCGGTATATTTTTAATACGAGGTAACAGAGGACAGACAAGATCAGCCGTGGGGTGTGCACGAGTGTGCAGTTAGGCGATGATTGATGGTGCAGATGTGTGCTTTTTGTCCCCGGATGACGTAGACGAATCATCCCTACCGTCACCTTGAAAAAGGGCATAACAATATATATCATATTCATGTCGCTTAGGCCATTTTTTCAAATGATGGTAAAGGGATGCCCTTTCATGGGGTTTGGGGCGGACAAGGGCGGTTTCCGTGTGTATTTATCTATTATTTATGTATTTATTTATTTAAGGGCGGATACTGTGCCGACTGATGAATGAGCCTCATTGAGCCCCCCCCCCCCCCCTCCCCCAAGTTATTCTGCCCGTCGATGCCGGGTTTGATCATTGTCGTCTAGAACTATACCAGCCGCTCCGGCTCTCTCTCACTGTCTCTCTCTCTCGCCCTTGTAGCAACGGCAGATTGAAAATGGACCATCGTATGGTTAAACAATCATTGTAAAATCTTGGTATCGTTACCATTGTAAAACTGATCTTTTTCCGGCCGTCTAAAGCTAGCCACCACCGAGAAACTTGAAAAGAGCGAACCAAAAGGTCAAACTCAGTAACGTGTCAATTGTTTTGAGAACTGAGCTTGACTGAGATTCGCACATTTCGTCTGGGTCACTGATCAGTCTCTCTCTCTCTCTCTCTCTCTCTCTCTCTCTCTCTCTCTCTCAGGGTATCAATCATTTTCACCCAGCTCCAGTCATCTAAGCAAATACTCATACCTGTTTCGGTGATTAATTACGTAATCATGTCGGCGTGACGTCAGTTGTAACTTGATGTGTGTGTGGTAAACAGCTCCATGCTGACCGCCAGAACTCCTACACGCAGTTTGTACCTGCGGGGTCAGGGTTCAGGATTCATGTACTGGCTCCGCATGTAGAAGTCGAGGTTAGGGGTTTAGCCCCGGGTTAGAGTCTAACCTCGAACTGAACTAGCTCTAGGGTTACATTTTCTGTTTTCATTTTTTTTTCTTTTCCCAGTTTTTTTGTGTGTTGTTGTTTTAAATCAGGAAGCGGGCCCATTCCAGCAAGGTGCCTAAGCCGTTATAGAAGGATTTATTTCTTCCTTTCTTCGCCTCCTTTTTTATATAATTTTGTTTCTTGGTTTCTTTTGTCCTAGTCTGGGTTAGGCCAGTAGCCGTGGGTTAAATTAACCTCGACTTTTACGTTCGGGCCCAGACTTCCGAGTTTATTCTCCGCGTGTGTTTTTAATTGTTTATACTGTAGTGTGTCGTGTGAAACTGTTCAAATTCCTTGCTGTAAGCCCCCTGACTAGTGACCATACATCAGTAAACTTGTGAATTCTGAGTTCAACTTCTTACCTGCAGGGTCGACTCCCGCGCCGGCGCAAGACTCTCAGTCTATCTACTGTAACGTAGACTGAGACTGAGAGAGGAATGTCAGCAGCTCTAGCATTGTGGTCAATCTCGAAAACTCAGGGAACTGACGTCGTGGGAAGAGCATAGTTTGGTTGCAGTGCTCCGTTGCCACGGCTGCCCTCTCGAATCTAGAAATATACACAGGTGTAATAAGTCTGCATATAGATCTACGAGACTACGACATTTTGTTCTCAGAAAACCTCGGCATTGCAATGATGTTCATCGACTTCAAGTCTTTCTCGTAATACTGAGGAGCTCACCCCTACCCCTCCTCCCCCCTCCTCCCCATCCATTCTCCTCCCTTCCTCCTCCCCACTTCTCGATCCCGGCTGGGGCCAAATATTTGTACTGGCTTTTTCATCGTTGCCCCGTCTTTGATATCACCCTATGTGGTGGAAAAGGACGTTAAACCCCCAAACACCCACCCACCCTCCTCCCCACTTCCCTCTCCTCGACCCACACCGCCTCACCCATCCCCACAACCGCTCCGTTCAGGCTCGATCTTCACTTCACCGGTCCAACAGAAGCTGTAGACATCAATGGTACCGTTCAACCGTGCGCCGCCCGCCCCTCCCCCCAGATTGTTTTCTGGCTGTCTGCACCACGCGCCGCCAGTCGTGTGCACGTGCCGTGGAGTGCAGCACCGTACCCGTGCAAGAGACTTCATCATCGGGGCATTCTGCCGCCGTTTATTGGCCCGTCTCACCTTCATGGGGCACTGACGAACGCTGCTCTGGTCAGATGTAGCAGCGTATAGCTCCACTCCACTCCACTACACTACACTACACGTCTTGTAGCCATAGACTATCCACAGTCTCTGTGTATGGTCTCTGTTGTAGCCGTCTGCAGGCTTGTCTGTAGACTGGGGCTCGTGTGGTTGTTGTGCTGCTGTTGTGGGAGAGAATTAGTGGGACTGACTTGTGATGTACAGCGGTACTGACGCATGCTGGCACGAGTACTTCTGCACTACAAAGACGACTGCATTCTGACGGTGTACCTTTCCAGCTGGTGTAGTCTTTGTTCTACATCAGTTGGCCTTTGTCCCGGCTTAAAAAAAAAAAGAAAAGAAAAAAGTGACGTTCCACATTCAACCTCATAGGAACGTGAGTGCATTGTCTTGGACAAGTTATATTTACGCATTCGAATTACTGTAAAAGTAAATGCCGCCGTATTCCATATTCCATTGCGTGATCTGATCCGTTCAGTGTTTTTTTCATGTTCAATATGAAGTCTTACCGACATTAAGGACGGACATGATGGTACAAGGAATGGGTTTTCTTGACACACAACGACTGACACTTAGACTGAAGTGTTTCAATGATCAGTGGTAGATCGTGATCGACGGACAAGTTTAAAGTAAGTTTCCTCTGATGCCAAAATCTCTCGTGCTTGTGTGTGTGTGTGCATAGGCTTTCAACGTGACGGTTACAAGCGAGAAACGCTTGAACCACAGCTACACGGAATTCTAGTACGCGTAGCAGGACGCCCTGGATCTGTCAACGTCTTCTGACCTTCGCGAACAGCAATGGGCACTGACTGAATTTACTCGGTCACTCTGGTATTTTAAACAAGTGCTCAAGTGCTGTTGACATATATATAATCTGACGGCTGTATGCAGTCAGACGGACACTGTGATTTGTATAAAATGACTATGTGAAAGACTGGTGCCTGGAGTATCATACCGCAACAACAACAACAAAAAGTGGACGCACAGCAGGATAGCCGGTTTGTGAATAGATTGATATTTGGATTTGCCAAAGGTTTGTAAAGCAGGTGTTGCACTACTCAGAACCGGACGGACCAATACAAAGAACGATGCCAAGCGTAAGAGTGGGAAGGCTAGGCGGTATGTGTACTTAGTCTTGGGTCAGCCAGCAGCCGCCCAGTGCACAGAAAGTCAGTATCATCGTATCCAAGACATTCATTGATTCATTACATCGGTGAGGCTGATAAAAGGGGACCTCTAAACCCCGCGCCACATGGAGCGCTAAATTGGAGGAGCATTTCAAACGGATCGCGTTACCTGGAGGAATCGCCGCTACTTTACATCTTATCACCGGTTCCAGTCGAGGATTGGTCACTAATGAGTTCGCTTGCGGTCAACAGCCCGGGGGGTGGGGGCGAGGGTCAGACCGGGGTAGGCTCGGGCCCCACCCTCAAGCCGTATCTACGGAGGAAGAAGTCATCTCTGGGAGAAACCAAGGTGGCAGTTTTGGGCATGAGCGGAGTCGGGAAGAGCGGTGAGTTGCTTGCGGGCCTTAGCGGTCAGTTTGGTCCATTTGGCAAGTTTTGTATTTAAATCATCTCATTACTTTGTGTGACTGTGTTGGCATCCATACTGAGTTATATGTTGCCTTAATACTCACGGGCGTATTCTAAGTCTGTCAGTTTTGTTGTTACTGTTGTTTGCTTTTGTTAATCTTGTTGTTTCAGTGTTGTTGATGGTGTTCAGTTGTCGTTCACGGTTGGCGCCTGCTCAGTTTATTAATATTAGTTTCACCGGTTTTGGTTGTCATCCGTGACGATAAAGCGGCAAGCAACCGCATCCAACCTTGTGGCTTCTCTCGAGCTGACGGTCCGGCATCGCTCCACAGAACTCGCAAACTACGTTGGCTGAGTGTTGGAGAACAATTCTATGATTACAGGAAATGCCCGGCCAGCAGTGCGTTAATGCTACCGTGACCGTGACAGCGAACTGACACGCTTTTTATCTTTGGCAATAAGTATTTCGTTGGCTGATTTAGCTGAATCACTGAGTCAGTGACAGACGGCCTCATCAGTTGTCGTTTGGTCTATTTGTCGTCAGTCATTTCTATTTGAGCGGGTTTTTTCACGGTTTTGTTTTAGTGTTTTGTCCCACGATGGCAGATCTGAAGTTCAACGTTCAACCAAAGACATTACATTACCTCTTGGACATTACATTACCTCTTGGTAATGTAATGTCTTTGGTTCAACTCAGTTCTCGCAGACTCAGTCAGTGGCACCTGTCTAAATACTAGTTCATGTACCTCTCAAACTACTTTCAGTCGGCAGTCGTCAGCCCGCTTGTTTGACATTTACCTACAGCTGGTGTTGGAGTCAAGTCAGTCAGACTACGAACTTCTTCACATTACCTGACTTTTCTCACACCGCCTCTCCAGATCCTCAAGAAGAAAAACTGAGAATTGATTCTGCTGTCATGCCTGATAGTCTGCTCAGCCGGTACTGACTTGCTTCTCCTTTCGTCTGTGTTTCTCCAGAGGTGTGCAATAGGTAGCCGGAGGCAGTATTTGAACTCAGGTGTGCCAATGTTTGTGTAACGCGAAGCAGTGTGTAGGAGAACGCCAGCTCATCTGGAAATGCATTTCGCGCGGAAAAAGAGTGTGCCAGGAGTTACTTTTTCCTGTTTCTAGAGCCAAGGGGCATAGACGGGAAGTTCAGGTAACTCTCAGCTGATGATCAGCGCCAGCAATTGCCGGCTGGGTTGTTGGGGTGTGTGTGTGTGGGGGGGGGGGGGGATGGGATGTGTGGGTAGGGGGGGTGTGGGGGGGGGGGCGTGGAGGGGGAAGATGGAGAATATTTTCCGTGTAGTCTTGATCCGTTCGACAATGTCGCTCACGATGTTCATATATTGTGTGTCACCTCAGTTTTCCACCGCCGGCACCAGTAAGGGTGATGCCGAAGACTGAGACAACTAACGAAAGAAAAAGTCAGCAGATAGTTTTGGCTCGTAGCCTGTATTCGAAGTTACGGAGCGAGCAGTCGGTCGGTGAACGTCTAATAGGCGTCGATAACCTCTTGACTTACTCGTCTCATCTCAACAACTCAGTTCATGCGGGCCGACCGTCGGGGGTTTTCCCCGGCTACTCCGGCCGTCCTCCCTCTTTGCAACTCAGTGTTCAGTGCACAAAATTTGATATTACTCGAAATGCAAATCTAAAATTCCGAAACTGACTTAAATTGCTGAGCTGGCCCTTCGCAACGCGTGATTGTTATGTGTTCATGTCCAGTCAGTGTCTGAGAGAGTGCGTGTGATTCACGTGAGCGTGCGTTGGGTTTAGCTCGTGGCGCTTTGAGCCAAATATTTGGGATAAAGCGCCTACTACGCTATATGATCTCTACAACGACTGAAGTCATGTGTATTCATCAATTTGTATTTAAATAGCTGAGCTGACCCTTCGCACCACGTGATTGTAATGTGTTTATCTCCAGTGTGTGAGAGAATGCGTGTGATTCACGTGAGCGTGCGTGTTGGGTTCAGTTGGCGGCGCTTTGGGCCGATTCATGAAATTGGGTAAATCGCCTATACAATACTCATTATTATTATTATTATTACACAGTAGGGCGAATGTGGGGGGGGGGGGGGAGGCCGCGGGTAGGCATGGAGCAGTTTAGTCAACCTGAAAGTGACTAACCTGTGCAATGCCGCAAGTTATTTCAACTTGAAAAATGGAAATCGTATGTCGTTACGCCGTTTTTCTGTTGCGCACATTGCCTCATATGTCAGAGTCAGTGCAGGCCTGAGTTTATAAAATAAATCTTAAAGATACACGGAGATCCAGACATGGGGAATGTTACGTCGCGCACAAAGTAAACTGTCCAGACTGATTGGGTACGTATGTATAAAGCAGATGGGTCTTCCATCAGATGTGCACTCCGTCTGTGTGTCTGACGGCAAGGCAGGTTCACTGCCGACCTGACACCCAGGAATGCAACGTGACGCAAGTGAAGCTTGAACAACTACTAGCATCAGTTTTTAAAAGACACGAGAGAGCTTCGCTCATCGCCCAGCGACATGTGCGGCCGTTTTAACAAGCTGTACTGGTTTGGTTTTTTTTTTCTTGCTGGCTTACCCGACTTTCGTAGGCAACGTTCAAGTCAGTTTTTCCTTCCACTCAAGTTCTGAGTTTTGGGGTACTCTCAGAGTCAACCTGACATCGGCTCTGATTTTTGTTGTGAAAGTGAGACTAACTTTGAGGGGTTCTGTTTTGTCGGTGATAGCAAGCTGTACTGTTTTTAATTTTTTGTTTTTTTTTTAATTCTGCTGGCATGCCCGACTTTTGTAGGCAACGTTTAACTCATTCCCTACCAAGTTGTGCACCAGTGCCCTCACTGAAAATTTTTTTTCTTCTCCTGCCCCAACTCTTTTGCCAGCTCCAGTGGTGTTCCAGGTCATGGGTGGAATCCACGGAGGGCTTGAAATCTGGGGCAATTTTTATTACGCATAATGATGGAGATGAGGATGATGGCGAAATGATGCTATGCAGGTCCGTGTGGTTTGGGGACTGCGGAACAGGGCCGCATTCCACGCTTCCTATCATAAATATCCCGGCGTTAACCAGGCCCAGGAACTGCGGCACCTGCGGTGCCGGCCGTGTAATCATCCACATCATAAGACGTGTCATACGAAGGGAAGCACCCCCAAAGTCGCACCCGTGAAGTCGGTGAATCTCGGCTGTGTGGCAACAGCCTCCCCATTGGGCCCATAGCACACCTGCTCTGGGTAGGAGCCGACCTAGGTAGGAGAAATCCCGCTTGCCTCGGCTGGGATTCGAGCCCGGGTCTCCCGGTCCATGGTCCGAAGTGCTGACCACTACACTACAAGGGCCGGTGAAAAAAAATTATGCATGGATTTAAATTTGGCTTGGCTGGAGTGTTGCATTTTGATTATAGTCGTGTTTGCTGCAGTAAGAGCCGCCAAGGAATCGCCAGTCTTGCCTATGTTTTGCATACAGGGCCAAAACCGAAAACGAGTCAAAAACGTGAGATACTCATGCGCGGTACGGAATGTGTTAAGATTTTCCTTCCACTCAGATTCTGATTCGCGGCCGGATACGTTCAGAGTCACTCAGGGCCCGTATGTAAAACTCGAGGTTAATTTAACCCACGGCTACGGGCCTAACCCAGACTAGGACCCAAAAAAACAACAACAAAAAACAAAAACAAAAAATCAAGAAGAAACAATAACAGAAATCCTTCTATAACGGCATAGGCACCTTGCTGGAATGGACCCGCTTCCTGATTTAAAACAAACAAACAAACAAACAAACAAACAAACAAACAAACAACAGAAAATTTAACCCTAAAGCTAGTTCAGTACGAGGTTAGACTCTAACCCGGGGCTAAACTCCCTAACCCCGACTTTTACATGCGGGCCCTGATGTCTGCTGTGAAAGTGAGACTAACTTGGAGGGGTTTTTGTCTGGTTGTAACAAGCTGTGCTGTTTTCAAGTTTCCCTGTATTTACCCGACTTTCGCAGGCAACTGAACGCTCAAGTTTTTCCTTCCGGTGATTCTTAGAGTACCCTCAACCTGACGTCAGCTTTGAATTTTGTTGTGCAGGTGAGACTAACTTTAGAGGGGTCTTGGCTGCGGGTGCGTGGGTGGGTGTTTCGGAGTTTAACGTCCTTTTCCACCACATACGGGTGATATCAAAGACGGGGCAACGATGAAAAACCCAGCACAAATATTTGGCCCCAGCCGGCCGGGATTCGAACACACGACCCGAGCATTGGAAGTCCAACGCTCTACCATTGTTTTAGGTTTTGGCTGCAGTAACAATTTTTAAAGTAAGTTTTCAAAAAGGAAGCCGGAATGAGAATCGGCCAGCGGTCATGCCTTTCACTAAATGAAATGTGTGTAGTAGTGTATTTTAGTTCCTCCATACCAACGTCAGTGTGTCCGTCCAGAATCTGCCATCCGTAAATATCGTACTGGAGTCGGCGAGAGACAAGTGCGCACACGCAAGAAGGGAATAGATGATAATGAGATGATGATGACGCTGATGATAATGACAGACTCGCTATAGCTCTAACTGAGTGCTCAAGGCGCGTAGCCTTAGGGTAAGTTTTGCCGAGAGCAGGATAGAAAAAAAAATCGAAAGATTCATAATAATAACAAATCATTTTGCGAAGACATCTGATATCTCCAGCGGTGTAATCAGCAAATATTAACTGACATCCTGAGGAAACGAGAAACTCCCAAGCAAACACGCACACACAGACAGACAGACAGACACACAGACACACACAGACACACACAGACACACACAGACACACACACACACACACACACACACACACACACCACAGAGAGAGAGAGACACACACACACACACACACACATACACACACACACACACACACACACACACACACACACACACACACACACACACACACACACACACCACAGAGAGAGAGAGAGAGAGAGAGAGAGACACACACACACACACACACACACACACACACACACACACACACACACACACACACACACACACACACACACACACACAGAGACACACACACACACACCAAAGAGAGAGAGAGAGAGAGACACACACACACACACACACACACACACACACACACACACACACACACACACACACACACACACACACCACAGAGAGAGAGAGAGAGAGACACACACACACACACACACACACCACAGAGAGAGAGAGAGAGAGAGAGAGAGAGAGAGAGAGACACACACACACACACACACACACACACACACACACACACACACACACACACACACACACACACACACACACCACAGAGAGAGAGAGAGAGAGAGAGACACACACACACACACACACACACACACACACACACACACACACACACACACACACACACACACACACACACACACACACACACACACACCAAAGAGAGAGAGACACACACACACACACACACACACACACACACACACACACACACACACACACACACACACACACACACATTTAGAAAAGACGCGCTGGTACCGACAAGACTCCCTGTGTGTGATGTATGGTGTTATCTCAACATCAGCCGTCATGTTACGCCGGCAGCGCCCCCGCGTCAGTGACTGATGTCATAACCATCGGCACAGAACGCGCGCCACACCCTCCCGTTCCTATCAACACTACATAATGCAGCTGATAATATCGCCACAATATTGGCATAGCGCGGTTTCTGGTTTTTAGTCAGCTAACCATAAGCAAAGCGCGCTTTGTTTCTGGCTTTTTGTGTGGTCTAGGCCTGTGTGCTATTGTTTGTTTGCTTGTATATGTCGTCTCTTGCTATAGTTTCTAGTCTTGAGTGCCGGCTTGGAAATGCCAGGTAGGCACGGTGTTGTGCCATTTCGATAATAGTGTTATGGCCTCCACGCGGGGCCTGCAAACGCATTGAACTTTTGTTGTGTTCTGCAGTTTGGCTGTGGCCACGCCAGGAGAACTGAACTTGCTCTTCCTTTTGGTTGGTGGTTGAGAGCAAAGCAGATCCCATCCATTGTAATCAGTGTACACATGAACTGATGATCATGATGTCAGTGAAGGATGGTGTCGACTGATCAGTTCTGAAATCCAGATTTTACAATGTGTGTGTGTGTGTGTGTGTGTGTGTGTGTGTGTGTGTGTGTGTGTGTGTGTGTGAGTTTGAGAGAGAGAGAGAGAGAGAGAGAAGGAACTTTATTTTACAGGGATATAAGTGTTAAGCACAAGTGTTTATCTTACACCTTATGTATACGTGTGCTACCAAACAAACAAACAAACAAACAAACAAAAAACCACAAGAACTAAGAATTACTATATGATCTAAACCGGAACACTACACTGAGAAAACGGAAAAAAAAAAAACGAAAAAGAAAAGAAGAAAATACAGCAAGAGACCCAAGGAATTCAACGAAATGAGAGAGAGAGAGAGGGGGGTGACCCGAGAGAGAGAGGTGACCCGAGAGAGAGAGAAAGAGAGAGAGAGAGGTGATCCGATCGTCTCCCTCAATCTTCATACTCAGCTACTCAGCAGCCGGTTGGAACATCTGGTGCAACATCCCGCTGTGCGGCAATATCATATGCCCTCCACGAAGCAGCCAAATGTCGGCATAACGCGGAATATGGTTCAGACAATACGCTGTTGACATTAACAACACAATCGCACAACTTCCTTGCTGGCAGGAAGCTACAGTTCTGAGGTACGTTTAGTTTCCTTTTCGGTAATGCGGATATGGACGTGAACAAGGACAAGGCCAACATATAGATACCTTCTTTGAAGCGCAGTCTGTATCACAGGAACCGCCACAAACTGAGCATAGTGTGGGTTTGGGCAGGGCTGAAGGAGGTTTTGCTCGTTTGTTTTTTTCTCTCTTCTGCTTAGTGTCCAAGAATGATTCTGTTGTTTTCTGTCATTTGCATTGTATTCCATGCACACAGACAAGACAGTGCTTTTTTCTGTTGGGGGGGGGGGGGATAAAATCAATTCGAATACTGAAATTTCTGAAACATGAAACAACAACAGCTGCAAACAAAAACAACCAACCACCAACCAAACCAACCAACCAACCCCAAATGTTTGGCTTCCGTAGATTTCTAGACTTTGTTGTTGTTGCTGCTGTTCTACACATGCACAAAGCGGCCCGTGCCACGTTGGACACACCGGTTCTCACTTGAACACCGAAGTTAAGCAACGCTGGGCCCGGTTAGTACTTGGATGGGTGACCGTCTGGGTATAGGCCGGGTGCTGCTGGCCCCGGTCCGGGCAGGAACTTGGTGTGAGATTTCTCCTCAATAAATCGAGTCAAAATCATGTGCAGACTCGCTTCGGTGCCTGTTTCGGCCCGTGTACACACGCATGCACGTACCATCAAGTGTGCACGATAAAGATCCCAATTCCATCATTCGAAAAAGAGTAGGCCGAAATGGCCGGTGTGTTGGAAACACAAACACACGGCATGCAGGGAAAGAAAAAAAAAAAAGGGGCGTCGCCTGTACATTAAAAAAAAAAAAAAAATGGGTGGCGCCGGTTCATGGCGACGCGCTTCCCCCGAGGGAAACAGCCCGCATTTCCCCTACTACGGTAGTGGGACGAAGAAGAATTCCAATCCAATCCAATCCAATATCCACCTTTAACTCCACAGTACACTTCGTGTCCCTGCTGAACGAACGTTCTGAAACTAATATGTGTATTGCACGTACGCACAATCACAAGGGCGCAAAAGACACATCCACCAACAGATCAGCACCCAATACCAGAAGCTGTGTGTCTGGGATGCGAGAAAAAAAACCAAAAAAAGTAACACACCACATGCATACAAAAACATCACTATTTGTCAGACAAGGTGAACAAACAAAAAACAAGAACACCCCAAAATGTGTTGGTGTAAGACTTGCCAGTGCAGGGAGAAGAAATATTGACGAGTGCCAATGCACGGTATTCAGATTATGTCGATTTGATCAGTTCCATCCTCGCTTGCGCTCGTGCCTCATGTCAGAAGACCGAAATAGTAAACTGGTGTTTTTCCCGGGACCAAAAGATCGCGAACAGGAGCGAAGAGAGCGAGTTGGAGGTATGTGCTCCCCTCGTAGCTGCTGTCTGGAGCTCACCCCACAGAGACTGAACTGGAACTGGGATCAAACAATTTCCTCTACATCCCTATCGTCAAGGAAACATGTACTGACGAACCGTCAGATGGGGAAAGGATTGGTCTATTGCCACGAACTGTCTGGCGGTGTACAACCTTTCTACTTGATGGCTGCAAAATTGAAACAATAGAACTTTCACTTAGTTACATCGCTTGCATCACAGGATCAAGTTCCTGTAAATATAGTTGTTTGTTCATAGTTTCTTATCTTTTTCGTTCAGCGTTTTTGTTGTTATGTCTCTTGCCGCGTTCGAAATCAGGGAAGATGACAACGTCAGTGCACACGTGCTAACCGTACACATAGGAAAGATATGAATATCAAGTTGAATTAACCAGATTATTTTCATACTTGTGAAGTGACCGGCGTACACAAACTGTTGATATGTACTTGAGATCGTCTATAAGTCTGACTTCGCTTTTGACGTCATTTTTCTCATTTGTTGTACCACTGTCGTACAAATTTTAACTTGCAGGTGACTCGAGGTGCAATGCGAAACTTTAATTTTCAGGTGAGGTGCACTGCGATTTTTGTTCTTGTTGCCGTCAGCACTAATTTTGAAACAAATTTGTTTTGATGATGGTGATGATGATGGTGATGGTGATGCCAGCTGACTATGACTGATGGCGATTTGTTCAGTTCTCTGCTGCCGAGTTTCTTCACTGACGTAATGCGGGGGGTAAAACTGATCAGACAGGCAGTTGTCTGAAAGATTGATCATAGCGTGAAATTTAAACTATAGCAAGATCCTCCGGGCGCACCTGTCTGCTCTCAGCAGACGTGGAATCTGACACCAGCAAGTCAGAAGTGCGGTGAAAGACTGACGACAAAAATTCAATTAGAGGTGGGTTACCTGTGCCCCAAAATAACTGAGCGGGGACTTGAGAGGGGCTTTGGCAGGTGAGTAGATGATGCACTGTGTGATTTACTGTTGATGGCCGGTTTTCGTTCTATCCACCGGATGTAAGGCCAAGTGCAAGCCATAAGCCAATTTCCCAAGGTGTGTGGGCGGGGAAGTCTGTGATTTGGGCTGCGGACGAGGCTTGTTGAGGGGGACTGTTGAGACTCCTTGTAATAACTAGGAGAGTCAGGGCTCTTCTGCTAGCAGCTGAAAGCCCTCCACCCCCTCCGCCCCCCCCCCCCCTTCCTCCCCATCCCACGGTGCCCTCCGCCGCCCCCGCACACACAAATCCCGTGGAACCTACGGCCATTCAGTTAAGTTTGAAAATGAGATCTAAAACCAGACCCAAGGGAGGCGCGGGCTTATTCAGTTGTCGGGGACTCCACGGTGTCATCGAGGCTGTCTCAGTAAGGAGTAAGCGATTTAGTAGGACTTAGTGAAACCAGTAAGACTCTAATATTGCTTAATCTGCGCAATCAATCAATCAATCAATCAATCAATCAATCAATCAATCAATCAATCAATCAATCAATCAATCAGTCAGTCAGTCAATCAATCAATCAATCAATCAATCAATCAATCAATCAATCAATCGAATTTATCACGTCCGTGACAAATATTTGGCAGACAGGTCACCGATTTAAAATACGTGATGGAAAAGGACGTTAAACTCCCACCCACCTACCCACCCACCAATTTAAAATATACCACTGAAGCAAAGTGAGCAAGAACAGATTAAAATTAATGGACATGCACTTCAGTAATACATTGGACTGACGATTTCGAACTCATGTTGATGTTGACGGTGTTCGATTCAGTCGGTGAACAGTTAACCTTATTTCTTGCAGTTCTTCATTAGCTTTGAACAATTAACCTTGTTTAGAACCGTGTTAGTATTAGTCAGACAGGCGCAGAAATACACTGACTGAATCATGAGCAAACGTTTCTGGGTTTCTGTGCTACTATTCCGAGACAGTAAAAAAAAAAAAAAAAAAGTACTGCGGACTGAGATGGCAAGCGCATTCTTTCGGAGGCTCCTACTTGAAAGATGGGTGTTGTGAAAGCAACGGGTCTCCTGTGAAGTAATCGTTTTACCCGCTGGCAAAACACGGCCGAAATTACACCGCTTTCCTCGCTAGTTATGACGTCATCACGGTGCCGCCCCCGCTGCTTTGGTGCACGTGAATTCCGCGCATTGCCCGGAGCCCTAAACACACAGGTCGGAATATGACTATAGTCATAATATAATTATGCCGGCTGCCATAGTCTGTGATGAAGATGCAGGCGTTGGCAGGTACAGTACGTTGTTTTTCGCTGGGGACTCGTTATGATTTATACTGACCGACTTGCAAAGAAGTGTGCTCGCAGCTCGTCTCAGATGACTCAGGACCCCTGAGTTCGTCAGATTCCTACATTCACAAAGGCTGGAGCACTGTGGGGCGGCGGGGATTTTGACTGTGTGTTGGTTGGCAGCTTGGGTTGGAAACCAAGTTGTGACAACTATAAGATCCTAACGTAACACTGCAACCGTTAGAAATCCCGAAGGAAGTCGCTGTACGCTTCCTGTGTCGCCCTACAGTCCGCAAAGACTGAAATTATAGGCGTGGGAAATCCGAGACAACGAAAGGGTACTGTTTACTGATGGCGGCTCAGTGGTACAAATTTTCGTAAATCAACGCAAATCATCTATAGGCTAGGAAAATTGCTGAACAAGGTAGAACAAATTTGATCCTAACTTTTTATTACAGATTTCAGTAGAACACAGGCCCCTAATGCTGTGGTGGTCTCCGTGAATTTTTCCTCCGTCCGCGTCACCGTTAAAAACGACCGTTTATCTTGCCATTTTCACTATATGAGCCCTATAAATGGGCTTTTGAGGGTGTGCACAAAGTATGCGTGTTTGCGGGTACAGAAATGCGCAGAACTCCACTCTAAATACGGTTACTGTTAGACAAGACATGCATTGTTGACATACTGAAATTTTACCCCAATCAGAACGATGCTTCCTGGAAAATTGCGGCCATCAGTTTGGCCGTTGATTCAAAGGACAGTATTTGATGCTTGTGCACTTATCAGGTCGCTGCAGGTGACATGTATCGCGGAAAACTTTTACGAACATTGAAGAATTTAGTCAGGAAACGCTTCTTTGGTGTTGTGGAGTTCCCTTGTCACCGCATGTGCAAGTACGTATGAAATATGATATCCAAGTGAGCACTTTTTTAGGTAGCGATATTTTGGGGGTGTACTTACTAAAGTAGTTGCTGCGTTGTGAGTAGTGAACGGTTTTTCTCCAAGAGCAGTGCACACTCAAGAATAGTATCCCAGTTGTGTCATATCAAAAGTTCATTAAAATCGCTTTTGTACTTTTGTCACAAACAGCCAACGAAAGTGCAACCTGTTTAATAATGGCTGCTAGTTCAGTACTAGCAAAGCGCAATGGAAATTATGTAGAGCACAACCTCAAGTCTATAGTAGTATGTGGCTGAATTCATTTTAAGTGTTATGAGGTATGTTAATCACACGGCAAACATGTTTTCAAGGTCAAGGTCATTGGTTTGTCTGTTTTCTCCAAAACATTTTACTTCATCGCTCAGAATAAGCATTTTGGTGCTGCTTACTTTTGTCCCCGTGGTTTGGTGAGTTCACAGCATCCTCAGAATAAAAATATGACTGCAAAATCTTCATAACTCAAGCGTGACCTTGACCTTTACTAGAGGTCACCAGAAAGGCATTCTTATCAATGCATATTAGGCAAATGTTATGCCAAAAGTTGTATTTACAAAATTTTCACCCAGTCTCTATGACCTTTACTCCCAAGGTCAAGGTCACCAAAGTTGTCCACAAGAAATCTTCTCATACAAACATCGTTTGTGCTAATTTTGTTTTGCCTGGTGCTTGTGACTGCTTGTTCTTTTGCTTATTCAAACACAGCGATGAAATAAAATGTTTGGGAGTAAACAGACGAACCGATGACCTTGACCTTGTAAACATGTTTGCCGTGTGATTGACATACCTCATAACACTTGAAATGAATTCAGCCACTTACTACTGCTAACTTGATGTTGTGTTCTACATACTCTCCATCACATTTTGCCAATAATGTATGCCAGTAATTTTCATTTGTAAATTTGAGAATGTCCCCCAAAAAAGGCAAAATAACGGCGTTTGTTCCCAAGGAAAACACATTGAAAATAAAAGAGATTTCACAGATTTGCTTTTGTGTCTTTTGTTTTTGATTTGCATTCGTGTAATATTATTTTATTGGAATTTCATATTAAGTTTGTCTAATTTCTGTATCTGTACCTCAAAACAGGAATTAATGAAAATGTCCGACATTTTCTGAGTGCGTTAGAATTTGAGGCAAAAAAGTATACTTGTAATAGTATTTTAGGGATGCTGGACCATTTCTCTAAAGCATGATGTGCGTCTGCAAATGATCTGTCAAGCGTAGCAGCTGCAGCAGCGTAATATGTCAGCCCGGTCCCCATCAGTAAGAGAATTGGCGTCTATATGGAAAAAGGAAGATTTGATAAATGAGAGCCGCTACAGGCAACTCTGTTGTCATTTCGTTGGACCACCGCAGGGTGTCTGGCCTAACATATCCAGTAGTGAAACTTGAAGTGTGTGCACAATACCTGCTGCAGCGGCGTCATTTGTAATCTTTGGTGTGTATAGTCAATTTTTGAACCCAACCACAATATGGATTCCCCTCATTACCCCTCACAGCCAAAGGGACATAGTGGATGGGCTAGTAACACGTAAGTGCCAAGCCTCTCCTCAAAAAGTTGGTCTATAACAAAATACGCTGTGTCCACTGTGGCCGTCATATCTGGCTACTTGGTAACCTACCCCCGTAGCAGTTAATGCTCTGTTTAATTAGAAAAAGGTAATTTAAGTCACATATTTCAAGCAGTGAAGAGTTCATGAAATTTGATGTGGGATGCACGCTTTCCTTCTCCTGGAATCACTCTACTTTTTCCAATATGTAAATCAATGACAAGTTACAACTGGTGGCTGCTAGCAGCAAAATATAAACCTACCCCCCACGCAGCATGTAATGAAGGAAATGGAAAAAAATGGGTAAAAATAATGACCGCTATAAAGAAGACGTGCTTGTTTAGATTTACGGATCTTTCTTCATACGACTAGTCATTGTCTTTTCCACAAAGACAAATGTATAAATATAAATTGCATCAAGTGTAGCAATTATGGCATGCCCTTTTGGTAAGCACCGCTTTCAGCCCATATACGATACTGATAGCTTCAATTAACGGCCATCTATAAGCAATAATCTCTCATACAAGTTCTGGAAGATAATTCTGAAACACCGAGCATGTGCCCGAATATTTGCATCATATTATACTTGTTTTCGCGGATACACCTTATCACAGCAACCAATCAAGTGTCCCTACTCCCATGATTACGCATATTCAGCCATTATTAAACAGGTTGCACTTTCGTTGGCTGTTTGTGACAAAAGTACAAAAGCGATTTCAATGAACTTTTGATATGACACAACTGGGATACTATTCTTAGTGTGCACTGCTCTTGGAGAAAACCCGTTCACTACTCACAACGCAGCAACTACTTTAGTAAGTACACCCCCAAAATATCGCTACCGAAAAAAGTGCTCACTTGGATATCATATTTCATACGTACCTGCATATGCGGTGACAAGGGAACTTCACAACACCAAAGAAGCGTTTCCTGACTAAACTGTTCAATGTTCGTAAATGTTTTCCGCGATACATGTCACCTGCAGTGACCTGATAAGTGCACAAGCATCAAATACTGCCGTTTTATAGGGTCCTTTGAATCAACGGCCAAACTGATGGCCGAAATTTTTCACGAAGCATCATTCTGATTGGGGTAAAATTTCAGTATGTCAACAATGCATGTCTTGTCTAACAGTGACCGTATTTAGAGTGGAGTTCTGCGCATTTCTGTACCCGCAAACACGCATACTTTGTGCACACCCTCAAAAGCCCATTTATAGGGCTCATATAGTGAAAATGGCAAGATAAACGGTCGTTTTTAACGGTGACGCGGACGGAGAAAAAATTCACGGAGACCACCACAGCATTAGGGGCCTGTGCTCTACTGATTTCTGTAATAAAAAGTTAGGATCAAATTTGTTCTACCTTCCGCTATATAAAAAGCCTAATTAGACTAGCCTACTACCCGCGCGTAACAACTTTTCAACAGTAAAATGTAGTCCTTTTCAGGTACTTCTTTGTTTCAGTGTTGCTTTGTTGCTCGCTGTTGCAAGAACTTGCACGCGCCATGGACAGAACTTGCACGCGCCATGGACAGAACTTGCACGCGCCATGGACAGAACTTGTTCGCGCCATGGACAGAACTTGCACGCGCCATGGACAGAACTTGAGATTTCCAACCGTGTTTTCCCAATAGTGTGCTACAAACTGTAGTGTGTAGAGTTTGAAGTATCCGTCAGTCTAAGTGCGGTATCTCCATCGTAACGTACCGTTGTGAAATACTACAGTCAGTGAGTAGTATTTACCGCGCAGGCAGTCGGGTATGAACTTGAAAACAGACTCAGTGACTCGTCAAACCAAACGGCAAAACCGGATGAAGATATTTCAGTCAGTTACTGTCATGTCAGTAAGCGACTGAGTGACTCGGTCGGTCCAGCAGACCATGATCACTGAGTCGAGTCCTGACCACTTGAAATGCAAGCAGTGCGAGCAATCCGTTTGAGCATCATGCAGCGCACTTAACTGACTTGACGAACTCTCCCACCCCACTGACGAGATGAAACAAAATGGACGGGAGTTTTTCCGGTGCTCAGCGGTATGGCGCTTCAAATTATTGCATCGTCAAACAGCGGGTTCCCACGCCATAGGCGGCACCGCAGGTTTTTTTTTTTTTTTTGGGGGGGGGGGGGGGGGCATTTTACATATATATATATATATATACATACAGGAAGGGAAAATAGACCGCAGAAATACACCACAGATAAGATGAGGTTTCATTGGATTAATGCCTCATCAGTATGGAAGCCAAATTCTGCAAAACTTTGTATATTGCCCAGCAACACCATATCTGTATCTTTCTATAGTATACTAATGGCGGACTAGCTTTGTAAAGGCTGTAAAATCCGGCCGGGACTCTTTTAGTCTACACTTGTGGATAAAAATTTTTGCTACCAATATTAACAAACCAACAACTGAATCAATATGGTAATTTTTTTGCAATACTGACCAAAAATAACTAGAGTCTTCTATAACGTCAATGTTGAAAACCGCGTTTTCGGTTCCAAATTCAAAACGCCACTGATAGCACCGTGACCGGAAACTTGAAAAGGCGCTTTAAATTTTCTGTTGTCGTTTAGAACGACTAGACCAGAGGGTCCGTTTACCACCCTGAAACCGACTTGTACTAATAAGTTACCGGCTGCTGTGTATATATGCTCATGTTTTAAAATAACGGTTTTAGATCAGAGCAATTGTCGAAACTTTTGAAGCGGCCCGCATAGCAACGGAAATTTTGATTACAAATTGGCAACAGGCCCTTTCACGTACACAGAGACGGTACACCTGGTGCACCCATGTAAGTTACTCATCGCTCATTGCAATGACCGTATCGCACCACTTCCGCAATTCATCGTTGATCGACAGAGACATTCTGTCAGCACTGACAAGGGTCGTCACAGGCTACGCGACACAGATGCAAATCTGGAGGAAAACGCTATATATTCCTCTTACACATAACGTTGCAGATGACACCCTAGAAATGCTTTAAAATTCACCAAAATATTCACAAAAATCAGGCAGCCATAGACTCATGCGTAGAGGAAATTTAAACAAATTCCAGTATTCCGTTTTTTGGCAATGTTGGCAGCGACCACATACCCCCTCATTCCACGGTCGTCTGCTGGCTCCTGTGCCAGCCGCGCATGAATACAAATAGTCCACAAGCCAGCCTCATTTTTCCCTAATTTTACTATTACCTGGCATGAAACTTGTTTACAAAGTCAACAAAAAGCACCAGATTGCCATATTTTACTATGCACACAAATTTTAAAAGGGGCAAAGATTTTATACTATATTTAGCCGAGTTCTTACTATATGCCCCGGAAGCTAATACTGTCGCGTAGCCTCAGTCAGTGACCGTCTGGGGATTCACCCCGGCCTCCCGGGCAGCTCCCTGTCCACAACCATTCCACAACTTCCTGCAACTGATATCAGAGACTGAGCAAGTATACAGTCATGCTCTCTGCTGATTGAGTGAGTACGCCTCGAACGTCTTCCTTTGCGGAACCTCAAGATGTATCTTTTCTCTCAGCTAGCTCTCTGTGCAAAGGCGCCGTGAGCATGCTTACTGCATGGAAGTTTTCCTGTAGCGCTATACAAATGGCCAATTATCATCATCATCATCGTCATCCTTTCATCCTGTTCAGTCTCACCCAGTTCTTCCAGTGCTGCACCGCTTTTGTAGCGCCGGGCAGTGAGCCGCTATGCTTTCCTTTTGTCTTTTCTTATCTACGACGATCTGCCACGCAGTCGTCTAGACAGGACTGCCTGGATCATCGGCGATGCTAGTGCTGAGTGGTGGTGCTGACACTGATGTATGTTCCCGCTGACCGAAGACACTGTTCACTCATAACCATCAGTTTTATTTTATGTCAGTGAGAGTGTATGTCCTTGAAATCACTGGAAAAGCATGCACGCGTTTTTTGTTTTGTTTTGTTTTTTTAATCAGCACTGTCAGTTCAGTTTCGAACCTAGAACTGACCTTCCGACCTGTCGATTCCCGGACCGGCTCAACGATCAGTTGAGCCGTTACCCGGCCACCGCTCCCCGACTGAAATGAACACACACACACACGCACGCACGCACGCACGCACGCACGCGCGCACGCACACACACACACAAGAGTCCCGGCGGATCGCTGAAAAAAGCCCACACATCATCCATACCCAATTTGCGGAGTCTCCCATGAGGCAGATTGAGCCGGGGCCAGTACAGGTACAGCAGTTGATGGGTCCCTTGATAAAGCTGATGGTTCTGGGTGTAAATAATCTTCAGATCGGTCAGTGGCCTGCCATGCCCCCCCCCCCCATACCCCAACCCCCCTCCCCTCTCATGGTTCGCTTCCCCGCCGCGAGCATCACGGCACATGCCATGTCAGTTCAGTTATTGTGACACTGAGTGACGGATGGTCGGAGTTTGCACCTTTTAGCCTCACAGCCATTTTAGTCATCGCAGCAGCTGTTGAGATTTACATGCTTCCTCGTTGGCATGTGTAAATATGTACATTGCATGTTCCTTGAAGGTGATCATACACAGATAAATCACGTCATACTGTGACGCACAAAACATATCAGTACTGACTGACATAAACAACTGCTGTCGGTTCCCGCAGACCGTGAGATCTTTCGAGTCCATATCAGCACCGACTCGCATGTTGACCGTTTTGTGTAGTATTTGTTTTAGATGAAGCAGATGCCGTGTTAACTGAATGCAGCACGGACTTGTCACGCAAACAATAGTTTATCAGTCACCGAGTGTGATGATGATGATTTCAGTATCTGACTGCCAAGCGTCAGTCACAGTCCCGCTATGGTCATGTTTCGAGGACACGCTTGTAGCGGTTTGACTGAGAAGTCAGTGATACTGAGCATCATCGTGATGTCCATAGTCCTGATGATAGGGCCCACTGAGTGGAGGGGGGGGGATAACTCAGGTTATTGAACATCAGTCTCAGCCTGGGTTAAGTCTGGAGCGGAACTTAGAACTTGATGGTTGGATACCCGGCCGCCGACAGGTGCGCCCGTCCTTGAAACTGAACGCCGGGCCGGTTGCCGTGAAACTAGCGGCGGTACTCAGTCTTTGGATGAATGCGTTATGACTATGTAGTACTGACGACTGTGTTTGTTTGCGCGGTAACATTTGTCTTTCTGTTCGTCCGTGTTGTTGTGCATGACTGGCGGTCACAAGAAATTTCTGCTACGCAGACAATAATTTTGTTCGGTCAATACTGACTTGAACTTGCCGGTGGACAGAACTGAGACGCCGGAACGTAATTGAAAGAGTTCGTGGCTTTGGCGGAGCAAGTTACTGAGGGAGCCACCAGATTTTGCCGGAAAACCTCGTGTGAGAACACATCAGTTCCAGTGACAGCACCGGCAGCCGGAACTGCCACAAGCCGGGTAACAGCGTCAATAAGTGTCACTGGCCGATTTCTCGCTGCCAACCACGCTTTCTCAGCGGCCACTGCTGTAATTGCTGTAGCTGTACAAAGTCACCAGTAATGTACCAGACATTTACAAACCATGTCAGTGCTGCAGCAGCAGGCCCCTGGAGGGACATCAGTCTTGGACAAACATGCACCCACCTTCCTCCTGGTGCCCTGACGGATGGCCTCCTCTCAGTGAAAGGTCAGCGCTGCAGACAGGGTGGTCTGCAGTAGGCGCAGGCAGGTAGCGGAACAGGTATGGTGGAGGTTTCCTCTCACATCGGCTTTTCATCTCAGTCCTAAACACAGGGCTCTCAGTCATAACTAGTCGGCCTGCTGCTCACCACGGACCCATCTTTCAAATCTCCTGGCGATCACACAATTACCGGGAGGATTTATTAGTACAGGGATCCCCCTTTTAGCTGCACGTTCGGCTGCTTTGAGTTTGACGTCAGGTGCCACTGGCTGGCTAGTTTGCTCGATGAAGGTAATTGAAAGCCAGTATCACTGGGCCTTTTTCCCGAATGTGAAAAGCAATGGGTATTATCCGCGAACACTTTCTTTAAGTAAGAGTTACTTTTATATATATATATTTTTTTAGTGTGTCTAGATTTAGTTTTCCAACCCACCTTGTGTGTGTGTGTGCGTGTGTGCGTGCGTGCGTGCGTGCATGCGTGCGTGCGTGCGGTATGTGTGTGTGTGTGTGTGTGTGTGTGTGTGTGTGTGTGTGTGTGAAAATGCCGGCTTACTTGAATGTGTTTCAGTACCCTGTCAATTGTTTTTATCTCCTATTGTAATGACGCCTGGACTGACCTTCTAATGAGGAACAGGCGTCACATTCAAATGAATTTTATTATTATTATTATCATTTGTTGGTCTTAATTGTCTAGCTGTGTGTTCTCTGTTGTCTTCTTCATTTACACTCGTGCATTTTGGTGCGTGGTGTGGGCATTGGGGGACTGTATCTGTTGTTAGTGGTCATGATATTTTTTTTCGTCAGTTTTAACAAAGATCCGTCATATGTTATCGTGCAGCCGATCTTCAGTGTTTGGTTTGATTACAAAACGACCGTTTTCATTCATGTTTGCAGCGCTGGCTGTGCGTTTCCTGACGAAGCGGTTTATTGGCGAGTACGACCAGTCAGCCGGTAAGTAACAAACTGAACAAGCCTTAGCTAAAGTTTAGACTACTACAGACCATAAACAGGGCCCGTATGTAGAACTGGAGGTTAATTTAACCCACGACTACGGGCCTAACCCAGACTAGGACAAAAGAAACCCAAAAGCAAAATTAAATTAAAAAAGGAAGCGAAGAAAGAAGGACACAAATCTGTCTATAGCGGCATAGTCACCTTGCTGGAATAGACCCGCTTCCTGATTTAAAACAAAAAACAACAGAAAATTTAACCCTAGAGCTAGTTTAGTTCGAGGTTAGTCTCTAACCAGGGGATTAACTCCCTAACCCCGACTTTTACATGCGGGCCCTGGAGCTCTACACTTACCCAAAATGCAAACTTTGAAGTCTCACTGATGAGGCAGACTGACAACAACGCTGTGAAAAACCTTTTTTTTCCGAGCCTGAGTGCGTTTAAACCGTGCATCAGAATCAGTCACTTGGGACACAATAATTATAGCATCTGAAACCATTGTGGTGATTCTGTTTCGCGTCAGTATGTGTTCTACGTAGGCTGAGTATGTGTTCTACGTAGGCTGAGTATGTGTTCTACGTAGGTTGAAGCGTATCGCGCACTAAGCAGACGACGTTATTCATTTTGGTTGCGACTACAAGACAATGTGGACAGCACAACACAATGCCTCATCTGACGACCAGTCCAGCGTTATGAACAGACCACCATCTTCCGTCTACGAACTGGACACTGCAGCCTGCGTCCCCACCTGTGCTGCCTTGGGCTGTCACACTCACCAGACTGTCCGTGCGGAACAGCCCCCCCCCCCCCCCCCCTCCCCAACCCCGGAACACATTCTGCAGTCCTGGGCCCTGTTCAAAGAAGCAAGGACACAACACTGGCCGAATGGAGCCACACTGGCAGAGAAACTCTGGTGCACCAAAACGGACCTCCTGAAGACCACTTCTTTTATAAAGACTACAAACCTTCCGGCCCCCGTAGTGTAGTGGTTACCACTTCGGACTTCGGAGACCCGGGTTCGAATCCCAGCCGAGGCAAGCGGGATTTTTCCTACCTAGGTCGGCTCCTACCCAGAGCGGGTGTGCTATGGGCCCAATGGGGAGGCTGTTGCCACACAGCCGAGGTTCACCCACTTCACGGGTGCGACTTTCGGGGTGCTTCCCTTGGTATGGCACGTCTCATGATGTGGATGATTACACGGCCGGCACCGCAGGTGCCGTAGTTCCCGGGCCTGGTTAATGCCGGGATATTTATGACAGGAAGCGTGGAATGCGGCCCTGTCCCGCAGTCCCAAACCACACGGACCTCCACAGCATCATCTTTCCATCATCCTCATCTCCATCATCATGCATAATAAAAATCGCCCCGACGTCCGAGCCCTCCGTGGATTCCACCCGTTACTAGGGAGGAACACCACTGGAGCCGGCAAAGAGATGTGGCAGCAAAAAAAAACAAAAACAAACTACAAACCTGGTCATCTGAGGCGGAGTCCAGAACAGGGAACGAAGAAGAAGAAGGTTGCGGACTGAAGGCCGACTCGACAGCGCTGATTATTTAAGCGACATTGTCGATAGCTATGGGAGCGTTAGGCCAAAGAAAGTCATATTTCTCTGCTACTAGAAGCTGTAAAGTCACTAAAATGATCGCAGTCTCCAAAAGCAACATCTCTTCGTTAGGCCTTGAGTCTTTGTAAGCGGCAGTTTTCAGTCCCCAAGGACTCATTACGAACATAGAGAAAGCAAGAACAACAAAACAAAAGCCGAAAAACAACAACAACTACACTGGAACAACAACAACAGTAACAACAACCCCAGAATATTTAACGTAAATGTGTGTGTGTGTGTGTGTGTGTGTGTGTGTGTGTGTGTGTGTGTGTGTGTGTGTGTGTGTGTGTGCGCGCGCGCGCGCGTGCGTCAGTGCGTGTGTGACTAGTGAGAACACAAGCATTTCTTTCAAACACTTGGTCTTGCACTTCTCATGAGGCAGTAAACGTGCCACAAACCTCTTACGTGAAGCAGTGCGTAAACATTACACATTTAATGTTTCAAGTTTGTCTGCCATGCTCATCAGATGGTGGGGGCGGGGGAAGGGGGGGGAGGGGGGAGGGAAAAAAACACCAAAAAACCCACAAAATGTTGACAATGTACAAGTACCTGTGTTGTGGTCGGTGACGCCCGTGCATCGAGTTGCCTACACTGATCGCGGTCAAAAAAACTCCACTTTAGGCATGTTAATATTTGTCTCCAACCACTAGGGAACACAGTCAGTCAGGCCGCCTGCACACACTACACTGCAGCGGTCGGTCACGTATGTAACAGGTGCAAACAGATACAGGGAACAACCGATCCGTGATGACTCACAAATAAAGCCAAACGATTACGAAACATCTTTTGTACGGAGGAGGAGGAAAGGTAATCGTTGTTTCGCCAGTACATGACTGTGCTTGTCGCAACTGGAAAGCTAAGCTTGTTTTCTTGTGAAACGTAGTCTGCAAAACAGCTGGGGGAAAGTATGTAATTCTGTCAGCAGCTGCTACTGTGCCTGCCGCTATTTTTTTTAGACTATTTTTTTTTCTCGCTCTCTCGGCAAGTTGGAAGCCAATTGTCTGTGCAGAAGAAACAAACTGTTTGTGAAACACAAGAACTGAAAGCAACACCTGACTGACGTAACTGAAATAGTTCGGGCGTTCACCATTTAAGGACTGGTGCTATTTGAACAATCTACCTGTCTTGCGTAACAGCTGCAAAGATACATTCTACATCAGTTGTGCGCGCTCTCTCTCTCTCTTTCTGTGCTTGCGCAGCGTTAAGCCCTATCTAGCTAACTAACTAACTCTCTCTCTCTCTCTCTAGTCTAACGAATGAAACACTAGACAGTGCTAGACAAATACCTTTTACTACTGTCTGTCTGTCATTCTGTCTGTCTGTCTGTCTGTCTGTCTGTCTGTCATTCTGTCTGTCTGCCTGCCTGCCTGCCTGTCTGTCTGTCTGTATGTCCGTCTGTCTGCCTGTCCGTCCGTCCGTCCGTCCGTCTGTCTCATAACTGATTCCCTTTGTTTAGAGACATTCATGATGAACTGCGTGTGTGTATTTGTTCCCCCCCCCCTCTCTCTCTCTCTCTCTCTGAATCTCGTAAGGTTGATCGGCTCATGCCGGATTTTATGATAGCAGTAAAGCGGTCTCCACTCCTCTCAAGACTCGCGTATCTTGCATGCAACCACTTGTGAGGCAGAAATGAAGGAACACGACCAGCTTCCTCCCATAAAATCAAACGACAATTATGGGTCCAGTATGGGTCCAGTAATGAAACGGAGTCTATTTACTTGAAGTTCATCGTTCGTCTGTGGTGGTTAGGAAGCCGGCCGCCTGAACAAGAGCAGCGGTTAAGAGAGAGAGAGAGAGAGAGAGAGAGAGAGAGAAAAAAAACTTCCGGAAACTTCCCAGGATTGTCAAAATCATTGACGACAGTGCTGTCTGACGCATGTTAAGTGTCCATGTTCAAGTCTGTCTCAATAAAAGTTAGCATGCCCCCCCCCCCCCATCCCCCAGGCGGGGAAGCTTTAACCCGGTTAACGAGTTTTGTTCTGAAAACCGAAAACGACTGACATATTCAACCACTTCAGAGCCAACAGCTCTTCTCTCGATCCGTAAGCTAAGGGCTGCGGCACACGCTGAGAGCCTGCGGAGACTTCAAACGCTCGCCGGAGCGTGCAGTGAGCGGACTGCGCCGCCGGCCTGGCGTTGAACACTACACAATGCGCGATAGCGCGAGGTCAGCGGCGACTGACTGGCGTGGCGAGGAAACAAACGGACCGTGTTCTATTCACTGGCGAGCCGACGGCGGGGCGCGTCAGTACCCTTGTCGAGCCGATTTAATTGGCTGGAAGTGCATTTTATCGCTGGTCGGCGAGAAAAATCTCCACGTCTGACGTAGCTTTTAGTTTGCGACGCGTGGGAGGGGTTACTGGGCATGTTTAGTGGGACTTCGTAAGGAGGACTTCCCTGAGCAGCGTAACCCATCCAGTCTAAGATGTACATTAGGCTCACGTGGCAGAGGCCGGGAGCGGTTAACGCGCTGCGATTGGCTAATGGTACCCTTAACGTGCCTAATTTACATGTAAATGGGTTACGCTGCTCAGCGAAGTCCTCCTTACGAAGTCCCACTAAACATGCCTACTGGCTCTGAAGCCGCAGAGCGGTGCTGAAGGAGGGTGGGTGGGGTGGGTGTTTGGAGGTTTAACGTCCTTTTCCACCACATATGTGATATCAAAGACGGGGCAACGATGAAAAAGCCAGCACAAATATTTGGCTCCAGCCGGGATACGAACTCACGATCCGAGCATTAGAAGTCCAACGCACTACCATTCGGCCACCCCGGCTCCCCCGTGCTGAAAGAGTGCTGGTGGTTTCATAACAATCAGCCAGAGACCATTTACCAGTCAGTGGCCCACAGGTTAATGTACTGCAAGCCACAGTTTCTTGAATGAGCGCAGAGTCAGTGAATGGCGTTAGCACCTGTGAGAGGTGGCAATTATTGTTGTTGAGATTTGAAAGGTTCCGACGGTTGCTCTTGTAGGCAAAACAAAACACTTTCAGACAGTGGGCCGGGATACACTGTCCCCACCTTCCACCCCCTTCCTTAACCCCCCCGAACCCCCTGCTTCGATCAGACTGTTATGGTAGCCAAGTTACGTTTTCCGGGTCTTTCACGTATCAGTTATCGCTGGGAAAATCTGTGAGAACATACATGTAGTCAGTGAAAATTTGACGTGTTTATGGGCAGCGATTTGACGTCATTTTGCTAGAATGTCAGTCTCAGATCTAGGTTCAAACTTTAGAGTAATCCGGAGTTTCCATTGACAGTGTGATTTATAATTAAATTCATTGATTACATGTATACCTGTACCTACGTCACTGGTGTCCTGTGTTGCAGAGAACAAGTACAAATGCACCACAACGATAGAAGGGGAGTCTATTACCTTTGAACTTCTGGACACACGCTCAACGGTAACTTGAACGCTACGTCATCACCCTCGCCTCTGTCATGATTGTTGAGACAGCAGCAACCAAAACATAATGAATACACACACACACACCAAACCTGGCGTTGATTGGTTCACCCGTTCTGAAGATACTTTGCAGACTGAAATACACACACACACACACACACACACACACACACACACACACACACACACACACACACACACACAGACGTACGCCGCTGATCGCAGTAACCCCATTTACCACTTCGTGGGCAGGGACTTAATCAAATTTGTCTTGTTTATCGCCATTTGAACGTGTTTGGTGCTTTTTGGTGTTCTGATCTTTTGCATGTTCTCGCGGCAGAACGACGACCACGGAGCTCGCGAGGACGTGCTACGTTGGGCAGACGGGTTCATGTTGGTGTACAGCGTGACGAGCCGCCAGAGTTTCAACATCCTGACCGAGCTCCGTCGGAAAGTGGAGGAGTCCAAGCGCGCTGCGCACGTGCCGGTCATTGTGGTGGGCAACAAGGCTGACCTGGCCCACTACCGCGAGGTCACACAAGATGAAGGTGAGTTCACCATTCACTAGCCTCGTCACCAGTGATAACACACCACGGAATATGAATGAGAACTCTCACAGGATGAAGGCATGTTCACGTTCCTTTCACTGGCCCGACCACCAGCGAGAACTCACCGAGGTTAGCGGAGCGGGTAATTCTAAATTTTGAAACTTATATAGCTGAACTGACACCTCGATCGTACCGCGTGATTGTAATGTGTTGATTTTCAGTGTCTGAGAGGATGCGTAAGATTCACGTGAGCATGAAGTAAAGTGAAGTATTGTTCGTCTCATTTATCCAGTGTTTGTGTTGTTTTCACTGCCTGTAGGAGCGCGTCTGGCGGTGGAGCTGGGCTGTTCCTTCGTGGAGGTGTCTGCATCAGAGGACGTGGCTCGGGTCATGGACGCCTTCCACACCTTGTGTCGCGAGATCATCGACTTTAAGCGCCGTTCCAGAACCTTCCTCGACCGCGTCTTCGGGCTCAAGAAATCCTGATGGCGTACAACGGGCGTCTGTCGGCAAATTACACTTCAGTTTTTATGTTAGTTCTTCTTCGTTGCGTTGCCTTGTCACGTGTCCTTGCCTGGAGAGGCCTTGGCAATATGGATCGACCTTCACTCGAGCTGACGGTGCATATCTGTAGGTATCAGCCCGTGCAGTGTGGATGAGCTGAACTTCGAGGAAGGTCTTGAAAATCGTGACGACTTGAACGAAGACATGGCTTATGAGTTACACCCGCGATTCTTGTCTTTGTCTCGCCAGTCACTGGCGATTACCGTAGAGAATCATTAGGAGGCCGGTGAGGTGGATTCCAGTGATTCCAGACGGTAAAGAAATGGACAAAGACATCGAGAGGGAGAGTGATGTGTTCAGTTGTATTTCTGCATCTCAAACTTTTCATGCCTGCACATTCTTCGGTTGGTATTGAAATTCGTCTAGGGCGTGCATGTAGGCAACAGTCAGCTTAATGCAACAGGAGAATCTTGAGTTGTGCGTCTCCAGCTTGTCATGACTTTATACTCTTCAGCTGGCGTTACATGTACACATTCAGCTAAGACGTCACGTGCAAGTAAGCTACCTAGTAATCTTAATGAACCGTGCAACAGGAGAATCTCGAGATTTGCCACCATCGTATTTCAGTTGTAGATACCCAACATCTGCATGTGCGGATCACGAATGTGACCACAAGAAGCCTAGATAACAGCGTGACGGTCATTTCTGTCACACGGGTGAGCACAGACGCCGGTCAGCAGAGTTTAACAGTGACAGTTCTAATGTACTTGCATGACTGGGAGACTGGTCTTTGTCCTGGAACTGGGCAATGTTCCGTCCATTTTTAAGCATCCGGCACAGTTTCTGGCGATGTGGCTTTGGCCCATTAAAAAAAATACGCGATGCCAGAATGAACAGTGATGTTGACTGCGGCAGTTTGAGGTATGCACGCATGAACATTTCTCTGCGGAGATGACACTTGACTCTTGCGTCAAGTCGATCGCTGTCGACTGATAGGTAGTTCAAGTGGCCGACCGTGCCAACATAAATCATTTATGCTAGACTGACAGCCGTGTCCGCTTCTTGCAGGCGAAGTTTTGTACTCATGATTGTTCCGTTTGCGGCGCCATTCTTTCGTTTATGTCTTCTGAGAAGATGATTCAGTGACTGTTGGATAAAAGTATCAGCCGTACGAAACAGCCGGCCATCTGATGCAGCCAGTCAACGATGACAGTGGCAAGCTGGTCACGGTGTCATTTGATGTGGCCTGTTGGCAGACGTAACTACTTGTTGCGAAGATTTTGGAAAGGAGGATGTTCTGCCCGTTTGCTTGCCGTGGTTGACGAAGTCACTGCATCTCACAGACGTACGCGTCTCAACGATTGAACAGCAGTAAATAGCACTGGAAACTTCAAAGAGAGAGAGAGAGAGAGAGAGAGAGAGAGAGAGAGAGAGAGTTTAGTTTAGACTGAATTGGAAACTTGTCGTGTCACAGCTGTCATGTAACTTGACTGTGTGAGTGAAGCTTGCTTCTTTCGCACTCGGAGAGTGCAGGATTTTCGTAACGACAACGTTGTCCTGATAATGATTGTATTAATTTTGCCTCATTTTTTTTTAAAAACAATTTTTAAAGGACTGTAGCCGGCATCTTGTCTTTGCTAGTCAGTGTTAGCTGCCATTATTTTAAAAAGACTATTGAGAGTATTACTAACATATGTGATGTGTACCGGCTTTTGCAATGGTGAATAAAGTGCTGTTTTGATTTTTGTTTTGTTTGTTTGTTTTTAAATCAGTGAACTGACTGTGTGCATTATTTACCGATTACCTCTGCACGGTAATTGTGGACGAAGCAAACAATACAATGAAAGAGACAAACCAGGGAAATGGATTTTCATTTACTGATTTATTTATTATTTGGTCTGTTGCGAGAGGTGTGCGTGGGCTAGTGACTGATCGGTTGGGGTGACTGTTTCACTGAACTGTACTGCGCTCGAAATCTGATTGATTTCAGTTTGTCTGAAACTGGTTTATACTCTTCACTAAATCAGTGAAGTATATCGTACCACTCAAGAACAAGCAAGTATATGATTAGTGCGAGTTGATCTCGTTGGTAAGGAGTACATGAGATCAAACTGTCGACCACCCTCACTCTTCACACTCGAGGAAGAAAGAATTAAAACTCTTAACGGCTAGTCAACAAATTGATCCGGGCAGGGACTGCAGTTGTGCAATACTGTACTTGAATGATCGGTGCAATAAGGCATTGTGATGCCTGATGTTTGTATAGGTGTGCTTGTGTCGTAGCGCGACTTTGTCAGTTTTATACCCTGTCAGGGTAAATTCTGACACTGGAATGAGTGAGTGTCCCGGTTTGTACCAGTTTTTGACTGACAGTTGCAATAAGACATTATGATGCCTGCTGTTTGTATAGGTTTGCATGTGTCTCAGCGCGACTGTGTCCGTTTTGTATCCTGTCAGGGTAGGTTCTGACACTGGAATGAGTGTCCGTATGACGACACATGTACCAGTTTTTGACTGACTGTTGCAATAAGACATTATCAGTGACGCTAGCTGCTGTTTGTATAGGTTTGCTTGTGTCGTCACTTGCGCGACTGTGTCAGTTTTATATCCTGTCAGGATAAATTCTGACACTGGAACGAGTGTCCGTATTTGACACTGCTAGTATTTGACTAACCTGTGAAATAAGACATTATGATGCCTGCTGTTCCTGTAGGTGCATTTGTGTCGTAGCCGGCGTGTTTGTGTCAGGGTAGATTCTGACACATTTTGACTGACTGGTGCAATAAGACATACACATGAAGCCTGCTGTTTGTCAGATTAGGTACCAACGTGTACTTGTGTCGTTTGTGTCAGAGTAGATTCTGACACTGACTGGAATGGGTGTTCGAATGTACCAGTATTCACTGGTACGTCGGTTGTATGTCATGTATAGGCCTACATGCTCACTGTTGGTATCTCTAAGGTTTGTCTGCATGCACCATTGTATAGTAGGCGCCGGAATGCCCTTCTGCTGCCGTCAGGGTAATTGTTAGCGTGGTGAAGGCTTCACGTGAACAGGCACGTCTTTCTCGTAGCTACTGTACACTTTGAAGTCCTTCACCAGTGTTGCTGCTACATGATTGTACTGACTGATGATGATGATGACGACGACCACGACGATGCCTAAGTTAAGTGAGTACAATAAGCAGGACTTCATCACAGTATCGGGCATCGCACAGCCTCGTAGACCGAATCATTTTCGAAGTGTCCAATTACTTTGTTGCTAAGGCGGACCGGCATATCTCCTGTCACTGACTTCTGTTGCACAGTGGACAATATGCAGACCAGATGTCCTATGCTTGTGTCCTATTTAGTTTCAGTAGTTGCCATGGAGACTCTCCAGTGATCAGCGAAGTGCGATTTTGTGCAGTGATAATCAGTGGTGCCGGGAAGTGGTGACACACTTTTATTATTTATTTGTTTATTCGTTTAATTAATTAATTCATTTACTTGTTTATTTATTTCCTTAAATGAAATTCAGTAGTGTTGTACGGCTTCTAATCACAGAGGTCGTTTACAACTGACTCAGTGGCCCGGCGACCGTCCGGCCGTGTTGTCGTTTTATCACTGACTAACATCATTGACTTTTTCTGGAATAAACACGCCCCTCACACTGTTGGGCGCATCATCATCACAAAGTTTTACTGTCGTCTTAGTTTGTGTCCAAAGCCCATGATACTGTCGTCATCGTTTTGCTGGTTGTGGTGACGTTGGTCAATTTATATATATATATATAATATGCTGACGTGGTGCCGGTGGCGCCTCGCCGGAACGAGCCAGGGGAAGTAACAAATGTAGCAAACTACAGTGGGTGAGCTTGAGTTGTTGCTCTTTGTAATGTAAGTCGCCGACGGCTTGGCCGACAGTGCAGGGACGTCAAACTGCACTGGTTGTGTGAACATGTATATAAAAAAATAATAATAAAAAGGGGGGGGGGGGGAGAAAAATATAAGGGGGAGAACAGAAAGAACACAGACACACAGACACACGCATGTGCATAATTATTCATTATGGGTGCATGTATTTGACTCGTGCTTGACTCAGTCGTGATCGGTGGACTCGGAGCGCAGGGGCGACTGATGGGCACTTCCGCCGTCGTCGTTCAGTTTAGTATTCATGTGCATGAAAGACTAGTTGACTAGAACGCATGCCCCGGACTCAGTCCGCAACCCTAGGTTAATGACTCTTACGTCATTACCGCGTTCTGTAATGACCCCCCAGGGCAGTGTAATTAATCGTCGGTAACCTTTGACATTAACAGCTACTGCATAACCTTGATACCGCTGAAACCCTTCCAGTAGTGGCACAGCCCTGGCCCGTCCGACGTACGTTTTAAATGTAGCGGTAAGCGGCGGAGACTTGTTCTGTGTGCATTTCGCCGCTTTATGCAGCGGTGTACTATGCAAGCCTATTCAGTATCAGGAGAAGCGGTAACGGGGTCGAATTTGCCGCTTGACGTGTTCTGGCGTGTCAAGCTCGTTTTTGCGCCTTGTTTGTAAACACGGCGGCTGTCACCTTTAGTCTGGAGCTCTGCGGTTCTCGCTGTCTACGTTTCAGGCTGCGGGCGCAGGCACTGACATACACCCACCGTCACACGCGCGGCACACACGCACGGCTGCACGTACGCACACCCACATACCGTCAGTCAAACGCGTCCAAGCAATCCCCCCCCCAAAAAAAAAAAAAAAAACCCAAACGAACAAACAACCCAAACAAACAAAAAGAACCCCCCCCCCAAAAAAAACAAAAACATACAAACAAAACAAAACAAAACAAAAAACACAAAAAAACAACAACCAAACAAACAACAAAAACAAACCCAAAACAAAACAACCACAAACAAAACAAAACACAAACAACAAACAAACAAAACAAACACCCCCCCCAAAAAAAAACCCACAAAAAACAACAACCACCACCAAACAAAACAACCAACCAACCAAACAGCAACAACCCCCCCCCCCCCCAAAAAAAAAAAAAAAAAAAAAAACAACAACAAAAAAACACACCAACCAAACAAACAAAAACACCAACAAACAAACAAAAACAAAACAAAAACCCACAAGCAAACAAACCAACAAAAAAGACAAACAACAACAACAACAACACACACACACACACACACACACACACACACACACACACACACACACACACACACACACACACACAAGACAACCCCAACAACAACAACAAACAACAAAACGACGACGATGACAACGACAACAAAAGTGTAAGACTGATGTCACATGGGAGTCCGAACAAACAACGAACATGGTGTTTTTCATGTTTCTATTGTGACATGCGGCTACAACACGGTTTGCCCTAGTTTTTCCAGAACGTGTTTTGAGCAATTTTCCATGTTTGTTTGCACAACATGATCTCCCGTGTGTCCTGAGCCCGTCAGCAAAAGACAAGCACACAAACGACCACACACTGAAATACAAGAGCAAACAACAGCAAACAGAACAAAACAAACAAAACAAAAACAAACACCAACCAAACAAAAAGCAACAACCAAAAACCCAACCAAAACAAAACACCACCACCACCACCATCATTCCTATACATTGTGGCAGACGAAATAAGGGACAGACAGGACCGTCACAGATGAACAATCAGATTTAAAAACGAAATGAACTTGACCCCAGTCTCTGGACTGCGATCATTAAACACTTCATCAGTGACACAGCGACAGCTGTATACCAGTGGATCGAGGGCACAGCATAAAATTCCGTACGTGACGCTAATTGGCGTATGTTATGCAGAGTTAAAGTTAGCTACCTGTCGGCAGTGTCAACATAGTTCTCAGAGGTCACTCCCCTAGGCACCTCTTGAGTTTTCTCAAGTCTCATCCTTCCAGTCGAAATTGCATGCATTAGCTCCATTCCACGCTAGATTACTTTTGGCACTGTTGAGGTTGTCAAGTTGTGCGGCTGATGGAGTGGTACTGAACGAGGAGTTCGGCGGTTATGTCACTGATGATCTGTTTGACACCACCCCCCTCCCTCACACACACGTATCATACACCCACACCGGCACATACACACACACACACACACACGTACAAACTCAGTGACACACATACACACGCGTACCACACACTCACACACACGTACCAAACTCAGTGACACACACAGACAGACACACGCACACGCGTACAACTCACACACACACACACACACACGCACAATCTGACTCCGACGCCGCACCCCCCATCTGTGACCTCCAATGTAGTCAGTGCAAATGACATATTTTTGCATACCTGTCTGTCGGCGGTTTAACTTGATATCTAGCCACGGGCTTTAAACCGAACACCAGTTTGCCCTTCTACAATTTCTCTCCACTGATTCAGTTCGAATTCACTTTATCCTATATTAAACTGACATTTTCAAGCTGAAACGTCCCCACACCCAGTTCAGTAAATTTACAAATAATGTGTCAGTGTCTAGAAAGAAATCCGCTTCGTGGAAGCCCTACGGTGAAGGCGTGAGATGATTGTACCCTCTTCAGTACAGACTCGACCACGGCGTAGGTGGGCTTCTCACAGCATTCCTTGCGGCAGTGATGCCGATATTCACGACTGTGGAAGGCCTACATTAGGTCCATCTGCATCACTGAGTGGGCCTATGCAATTGTACACAACGGATCTCAGTGGCAAGCAGTCCCAGTGTGTATTGAAACCGACCGTGAGAAAATTCAAACGTAAACTGGAGGCCAACCCTCACCGCCAATGGGACGACAGCAGGCTCTATTTTAAAACTGGGGACGGTCAGGTTAGGTAGGTAAACTAGGTTAGCAACAGGTGGGACGGGTAGACCTGCTGGGCTCAGTTCAGCCGGCAAAGCGACTCGCTCAGCCTTCTGCCGCGCTGATCACGAGAGTTAGCAGACCGCGCAACAAGAACTCACGACAGTACAAGAGACGTGCTGTCATAATAGTGGGTTTACAGCAAAATATGATATGAAATATTATACTGATGTGAAGCGTTCTGTACGTTGTCTCAATACAGTAATTTCATTTTTCTCGGGAGCCCTCAGCTCTGTGCCGCCCCCCTCCCTCTCTCCCTCCCCCTGTTTTAAATCCAAGCGCCCTTTCAATCTGGAGACGGATGCCCGGCGCTGGTCAAGCCCTCTGTCAAGCTCTTTTGTAATTTATACGTAGTATGTATGACGTGACGTTCGTGTTCCTCAGTGACGCACTGCTCGGAAGTACAAACTGAAACTGACAACTACTATTTAACTGCTGAATCCAGTTTTGCCAAAACCAGCACCAGAAAACATAAACCTTGACATAAAAAAAGCAAACAAAACCCCGCGACTTCAGTGTGCGAAGAATTTTCTCTCAAGATCGAACGCATCATAGTTCGGTTTGCACAGAAAGGATTGACACACGGCGAGTTGGGAGATACTCGACATAATCATGACTGAGGAACTAACACTTGACGTTCAGTTCCAGTTCGAACACTTCAATTTTGGATTGTTTCAGGAACTGCGGTTTCAGTTCTGTTCAGTTCAATTCAATTCCGCAGTTTTTATCCTCATCATCTCTTTCAGGAAGTGGTCATGTGGTGAGCATGAAATCATGACTGATAAAGATATCACACGCAAAATCAACAAATAAAAAAGCATCATCACTGATCAGTGGTCACCACCGAGGAACACTGAACAACTGAAAGTGTAGGCTAGAAACAATCTCGATTCATTTTCCTTCAGCTGACCTGAGACGCACGGCTCCGGGACCATGGGGAGACTCCATGCAACGACTGAAACCGGCGAATTACATTTTCTGAACTGTCAGAGGAAATGAGCATCAAATCACATAGTGTCTCGCTTTCACCGATACGTGATTGTATTCACAAAACCGCTACAGGAAGAAGATATATTTACTTCAGTCCTTCCACTGGGGTGGGTGGGGTGTGGGTGTTTGGGGGTTTAACGTCCTTTTCCACCACATAGCGTGATATCAAAGACGGGGCAACGATGAAAAGCCAGCACGACAAATATTTGGCTCCAGCGGGGATCGAACTCACGACGGACCCGAGCATCCTTCCATTGAATTAAAAAGTCGTCGGAAGTGTTAGCAAAGACGGCCGGTATGGCCGTACATGACACCTGACATAAAAGCTGAGTCCTAAGGAAAGTTTGTAACCATAGTCTTGGTGTTAGGGTGATCAGTTGAACTTAGTAAATCGCCGCTGAGCTTTTCGAAACGTCGTACGTGTGTCAGTACCAGTAACTTATCAGCAACACACAGTGTCAGTCGCAAGCCGTACGTCAGCCGGTTTGAAACCACGATTAGAGTCTGAGTGCTAACATTTCCTTGTTGTTGTTTTTTTGGTCCTGGATAAGCGGCCACGACCACTGACACTGACGCGGTTACATATCTCATACAACCTAAGTGCATCACGTGACTGACAAATTGAATTGACACCATTATCACTATGGAAACTGAACTGCTTTGGCACTTGGACAGGTTCAGTTCGTTTCACCGCGAAGTACTGCCGACTGGCACTGATGACGGAGACTGAAGCCACTCAGTTACGCTGAACAGACCAACGCCACAAGTACCGCCTCAGTCAGTTGCGGGATCTTCAGTATAAATGATAACTGAGGCCACACTGAATTTACGCCATTTACAGTTGTTTCGGAAAAAAATTAAAGTCCTGTACGTCAAACGACTCAGTGACTCAGAAACTATTTTGAAACTGTTTAGTCGGCGCGGCTCGGCCGTTTTTGCGGTTTTTCAGTTTAAAAAAAAACAAAAAAAACAATCCCGGCGGCAACTCAGTATGGAAATTCTAGTCTCGACTCTGTACCAGTCAGGGCGGCGTTGAGCATATAGCTTGAACTAAACAGGTCTTGAAATCATACACTGCTTTGAGTAGTGTCACGTCAGTTCGGACTGAAACTGACAGCAATGTTTTGACTGGGAAAGTGACCGCGTCCGTCGCATCATAGTCAGTCACCGTCCGCGGTTGCGGCTGCCTTAGTGTAATCTGCCGCACGGCCAAAAATATCACCTGACTGACGCAGCAAAGTCAGTCTCGGAGGCAAGATTACAAAAAAAAATAAAAAAAAAAAAAATCTAAAGACACCACTGAGTCATTATTATTTTCGGGTCATAATTAGTTATCGAAGAGTTGGCACTCCACTGACCAGCCTCCATTGACCAGTAACAGCCGAGACGCGACATGTGACCACACTGACTCTCTTACGACCGGCTTACACAGAGCCGTTTGAAAGCGGGACAAAGGTAGGCCTATCAGCTTTGCCAGATAAGTGTGAGGACCCCAAACTCCCCCCCCCCCCCCCCCCGACAGTCACCCCCCCCCTCTACCAAGCGTCGGGATTACCGGGACCGCAACTTGGTCCTCAATGCAGAACAGCGCAGTTTCATACTTGAATACGTAGTTGGACACGCTTACCTTCCAATCCCCTCCGAGAGGCCACCGAGGGGGCGAGTGCTTAGTTTGCATATCAATTCACCTACGCGCATGCGCAGACTTCGCTCGTGGGTCGGGGACGCAGCACACACAACACGGTAGACACTGCTGTGAGAGGAGAGGAGTACGGGCTGAAAGTTTTTTTCGCTGCGTGTGTTTCCTTTCGTGAACATTTTGGAGTATTTCTGTTTGATTCTGTGATGTGATTCGCCGGATATCCAGCGGTGGAGTAACACCTTGTGAGGCCAGCTTGGCTCGTTTGGCGACCATGGCTCGGCCATCGGAGCGCGAGAGACTGACCCAACTCATTCAACAGTGGAATGTAGACCACTACGATCTTTTCGAACTTAGCGCACCTAATGAGGTAAGTCCAGTATCGTCTCACTGTTGGGTGGTGCATTCTATTTCTAATCCCCAGCATCGCTACGGAACTGCCTGTCAAAGTCCTGGTGCATGTTTAGTTTACCTGGCCACTGCAGGTGACACTGTTTTACTACGCGGCTTGCGTCAACATCAAAACCAAGATGGCGACCTTGAAAACACACCTGGTTAGGTCCCTTTACCTGCTTGGGCAGGTGCCACTTAGGTTCGTTAGCAGTGAGACGCTTTGCACTGTAGTCATAAACTTCGTAGGTGCCAGAATCTAGAAGAAACTATACATCCGTGTGTTAGTGTCACACATCGTCGGTGACACAACCCGCCAGGTGACATGACAGGTGTGGTGCAGTATACCTGCAGTGTGACACACCTAAGGGATGGAAAACGTGTCAGCAGCTACACGGAATGTGTCATCAGGTGATCAGAGCTAATGAAGGTGATTGCGGAGAGACTGATCGGAGTAGTGTTTCATGCACAAAGCTATACCGCCTCTATTTCAACCGAATAAACGACATTTTCTTGCCGAATAAACGAAATTTGAGTCTGGGTGTGTAAAATCATTTTCACTCCTTCTGAGTGATTCATGGTGCAAAGCTGCCAGCACTGAGAATATGCTGTCAACATAAAGAGCCCGGTGGAATTGCGGAAACAGCCTAGGCGACACGAGAGGTATTTCTGTTATGCAGACATCCCAGGACAAATTTGGACTAAGATTCTGGGGCATGACTAGCCATTGTGTTTTGAGAGAGCAGGATTAAATGTTCTGTGAGAGGTGGCTAGCTGATGACAGTCACAGTGTTGGAATTTGGTTGGCTGTATCAGTCACCGGGCCTGTGTTATGAGAAAGAAAGGGATACAGGGTGTGTGTTTTTGGAATAACAGTGCAAGGTTTCTTTGTGGCTGGGGATTTTGTTGATGAAATTGAAGACTGATTTTTCAGTTACATGTCTGTTCAGCTTTATGTTGTAGGGCACTGTTGTGCTTGTTTACTAACGGGTGCATACATTCCATCTTGTAATTTGGGGTGTGTTTGTGATGCTGGCGTTAAATCAGTAAATGTGATGAAAGTGAGCATGACTTTGAATTCCAGGCAGAAAAGGAAAATGTGCTTTCACCAAAAATACATTTTAAGAGGAGTTGCTGTGCATCACGTTTCCTGCTTTAAACAGTTCTGTCATGTTGGCTTAATAACGCTCATTTGGTATAGTTCGTCCGTTAGGGGGTGCAAATGTATACCACTATTACCAGTCAATTCCAGGGGCGACTGTATCCCCGCAACACAGGAGGGGGTGCAAATGTACTCAGGGGTCTGGCGAGGTGAAGTCAGGTGGCCGCTGACTTTGTTCTGCGAATTTACTTTATGTGAAATATCGACGGAATTGACTGGTAATTATACATTTGCACCCCCTAACGGGCGAACTATACCAGCTAAGCCTTAAGACCAAAAAAAAAAGAAACAAATAAGTTGTTTCTGGTAACATGGCTAAATAAAATAGGGTGGGTAGGTAGGGTTGTTTTTTTACCCCCCCCCCCCCTCCCCAGACACACACAAACACACAACCAAGAACAAAGAAACAGGGTATTAATAAGAAAAGATGCTCTGTGAAACTGTATTTAATATTATAACACACTACCTTACCATATTTCGTTCTAATCATCTTGGGTCCGCGATGGCGCACGACTTCCCTGACGACAGGCGCATGAAAACCGAAACTGGTCGTGCTTGTATTTTTTTTCCAGTTGCCCCCAAAAAAATTTTGGGTGGGGGGGGGGGAAATTGGGTCGGTCGGGTTACCAGAAACAACAATTTTGTTTGTTTTTTGGTCTAAAAACTGTCCTGAAGACCTAGATTTTCAGGAGAAAAACTGAGCAAAAACAATTAAGAATTTCGCAGGCTTAAGCTTTCAAGACTTTAGGGGACTATCCCTCTGCAAGCCAGACTACAAGGGTCGCGCGACTCTGTCTGGGAACAGCTAGACTGTTCTGTTGACCAGTTGACCCTGTCTGGGTTTTGGGGGGAGGGTTTAATCAAGAGAGATTACAGGGCAGCTGAGCTGTCTTTGCCTCTGACAATTTAATTAGCCTGATCATGAACAGTGCGCATTGCCAGACAAACATGAACTAGTGGCTGTGATAAAATGTTACGAATGTCTTGCTTGTCACTGGTCAGTTGGTGTTGAATCTTAATTGATAAATGATAAGGACACCTAACTGGCTTAGAGAATGAAACAGATTGAATACCCAAAACAGCTATACCGTGAACTCTCTGTTTTACAGATGATTTTCTTACTGGTCAGTACAAGTATGCTGTTTGTTAGCCAACCTAGTGCACTTAGTGACATCTTCATCTGTTATGTTTTTGAGTCAAGCATATCGTGACATCACGTATAGCTGGTGAGCTGCTTAGTATGCCTCCCACGCCACACTACACAGGTAAACTGTGTCACTCTCAGGCAGTTTCCCGTCATAGGACAGTGATTACCACACTAGCATACATGTGTAATGTAGGCAGTGACAATACTTCATAGGTGCCTTGTCATGTCTTGCTGTTGTTGATCTGGATTCATTGCTAACTGATTCAACTTTTGTTTCTTTTCATGTAATTGAATCCCATATCTAATTGTTTGGTTTTTGCCTTTTTTTCCCCCAGGACTTGGAATTCCATGGTGTTGTGCGATTTTACTTTCAAGGAGGGGATGGTGCTAATGTGATAACAAAATGTGTGCGTGTTGCAAGTACAGCTACAACCCAGGATGTCATCGATACACTCATCGAAAAGTTCCGCCCGGATATGCGCATGTTGACGCAGAACAAATATGCACTGTATGAAGTTCATGTGAATGGGGGTGAGTAATATAAATTATGTTCTGGTAAAAGGTGAAGCTAAGGAACTACATTTAAACTTCATGCAAATGTGTGTGGTGTCATGTCACATGGGGACAACAAAGTCACTTGAAAAGATTAGTAATGGGTTTCACTGTCAGATAACCTCTTGCTAACACGCCCCCCCCCCCCCCCCCCCCCTTTTTTTTTTCTCCTTTCTTCCTGGAAATGCCTTGAATTCCAGTTCCACAGGAAGTCCCAAGTTGTAAACTTGTCTTCTGCCCAGTACTGTGCTTTCATTTGTTTGCGCGTGGACTGTTTCACTTTCAGTGATTCAGTTTGTTTTGTTTCGAAGAGAATGTTAACATTTATAACAGAGAGCCAGCTGCTTGTGCTGACGCTAGTGACATTCAGACCTTGTCAGAAATAGACGTGCATTCAGTATGTGTGAAGATAATATTGAATGTCAAGAACCTGACACCTGTCCCATGTAATCGCAAAAACATTATCTTACTATCTATGTGTCAAGTGTTACTTGAGATGCCTTTTACTCTTGCGTCTTCGCAGTAGAGCAGAAAAGCAGCTTCTGTTACGCTTCTTACACCTGGTGATCTTGGTATAGGTAGTAACAGTATACTGGCTCCACACAGACAGTGGGTTGTCTGCTGTGTGTGTCTGAACATTGCACAGCTGTACACAAAGCATTGATCAAACACTCTTTCTGTAGTGTTAACAGTTCCTGTGTTTTGTCTTCAGTTGGAGAATTAACTTTTGACTTCTTGAAGTTCACTGGGCATTATATCACCTCTTTACATCCCGTAGAACTTTGTAATTTTGCAGTTCATGGATGTTTTTTGATAAATGCAATGTTTATCAAAATGTTAAAAAGTACATGTATTGAGAAATGATATGATTTGAAGGGACGTACGTACAGTTATAAAAGTGGTGGTGGCAAAGATGCTGTGCATACTACAGTTTACACTAGATACATACATGTATGTACTATACTTAATAATGAAAAAGCCCTTTAGTTTAGGAGGAACATTTGCGTACATCAGCAGATCTTACTGCAGTAAGTATAAGTGGTGTAACATGATCCACCTCTGAAATAGATACTTTGCATCTCATGTAACGTCGTGTAGTTTCACTAAAGCCTGTCACTGAATCTGGGGAGTAGGGCTCAGTTACCAGAGCCACTGACCGCAATCTCGAAAGACCTACGCTAATTATAGACTTAGTCACTTACACAAATTGTGACATAGCACAGGCAGGGGGGAATTGTCAGTCATTTGGCAATTTTCAGTCAAATTTCCTATCCTTTCAGCCAAAAAATCCAAGTTTCAGTCGAAAAAAGGAAGAGGGAAAAAGTTGCACACTTATCATGATACACACATGTAATAGTGGGACTTCAGTTATGAAGGCTTGCATATCAGTACCAAGGCAGTATTATTTAACTTCTGGGTGCCAGTAGAGGCTACTAAATGCCTTTGAAAATGCAAAAAAATTGTTTTTTTTTTAAGTGGGGCATTGCGCCTGTTGTCCCGCAGTAGTGTGCTACTGCTGTACCCTGGCTTAGGTTTCAGTCTTTTTTTCCTTCAGCAATTCCTCAGCCTGATAGCAGCCAGCAGTCATGAATGAGGATTATGAATTTCTTCCACAGAGGAAAGGCGTTTGTCAGATGGGGAGAAGCCACTCTGGGTACAGTTGAACTGGGGAAAGGACGTACGTGAAGGACGATTTCTGCTGAAAAATGAGGACGAGAAAACTGTCCGGGTAAGCATATTTCCCAAAATAATTCATGTGTTATTTGTGGTCATTGTCTCTTGAGGCTACCGGTAGTATGATGAATAGCTAATATCACTGAATACTGTTCTTATCATTTTGACAGTTTTGCTGGTTCTTGACCATTTGTTTACATTGTACAAAAAGGTAAAACAGAATCAGATGATCTCGCAATGTTCAGTTTAACAACCTCCTAAACACTGACCACCACCCCCTCCCCCCCCCCCCTTTTTAGCAGTGTTATGCTTGTAGCAGTTATCAAAGTCAGTAGCAGCTTCAAATCAGGAACTGAAGTGTTTACAGAAAAGCTCAGAAGGAAACACTTTAGGGTTGTGGGGAATCCATGAAAGCTATCAGTTGTTCTCGGCATTTGAAGACGGACGTTACCTCTTCTTTTTCAGGATCCTGCTCTGGGATTCACAGAGAAAGAAGAGCCAGCAAACTTCAAGAGAAAGTTGTCCAAACGTGAGAAGAAAGAGAAGAAGAAGCGCGAGGCAGAGCAGGCCAAAAAGGGAGATTCCATGGCAGGGAAACTGTACAGTGAGGCGCCCGAGACCAGCTTCACCAGGAGCATCTCCAACCCTGAGGCCGTCATGCGACGGAGACGGCAGCAGAAGCTGGAGAAGAAGTTGGCTCAGATGCAGAGTCGAGAAGGTGGACCTGACTCAGGTGAGTGTCTTCTAAATAATGAAGCTGAATACACCTGTGATTCGGATAACATGTACTGGGCGGCAGTGACCAAGACCATTTTAAGTTCTAGTGTTACTTTTATCTGTATCTTTGGCTCTTTGTATTAATTTACATTCATTGGTCTGCTGGTGATTATTCACTGGCTACTGATGGGACATCATAGCGAAAGGCAGTATATTAGATTAAGTGAGAGTAAATCCATGTTCATGATAATCAGATTGTCACTAAAAAAGAGGCTAAGAATAAAGGGTGGGTAGGAGGGTGTTTGGGGGTTTAACGTCCTTTTCCACCACATAGGGTGATATCAAAGACGGGGCAACGATGAAAAAGCCAGCACAAATATTTGGCCCAAGCCGGGATCGAACTCACGACCCGAGCATAAGAAGTCCAACGCTCTACCATTCGACCACCCCGGCTCCCCCTAAGAATAAAGATATATGTTGCAAGTGATCTGATGCAGTGATGGGGCTGCTTCTGATGGTTCATATAACATTGCTGTAGGGTACATGTACTTTCATATATGCAATGGTTTCTCTTTACTGTACCTCACCAACCAGCGTGATTCACTGACCGCTAAAGGCTGTTCTTGGCCACTGGTGTTCAGATGGATATGATGAATCTTAGCTGACAAATAAGTGATAATTTGCCTGCCTGTTCTGTTGTGATTCATCCTGGTTACAACGGTTTTCCACTGCGTCTCCTGTTGACTCGTTTCTTCTTGGGAGTTACCAAATTAAAAAAAAAGAAGAAAAAAGTCAAAAGCACAGAAGCGTGCATTGCATGCAGAAACGACACCTGGAGTGTGTTTCAGCATCCCTAATGACAGGAATGCAGGTGACACAGGCGATCCCTCCCCAGCGTTGAAGACCTAATAGCTTTTGCCTAGAGGGAAACAGAAAACATAGGTGCAGAATATGACTGTGCCCTGTGCAGAAGATAAAAGGTGCTGCAACGTTGATGAAGCAGGCGTTCTGTACTGTGGTCACTCCTCGTTATTCTGCATTCCAGTTGCCTTTCCCTTTTGTCCTTTACCTGCTTCATAAAGTGCTTCTTGGCTACACAAGGAATTGATAACAGTTGACAGGCTTCCTCATAACTTGAAGGGAAGAATCAGTGGACCTTTCAGTGAAGGAAAATGTGTGTGAGACTGAAAGTGTCCTGGTTCACTGCTGTCCTCGTGCAGCCAGTACCGGCTCCTGTAACTTCCCGCTGAACATGGTCAAGGCGGGTTAGGCGACCCCCCCCCCAAAAAAAAAAAGAAAAAAAAAAGTTGTTTCTGGTAACATGGCAAAAAAAAAAAAAAAAAGGGTAGGTAGGTAGTTTTTTGGTTTTTTTTTACACCCCCCCCCCCCCCCCCCATATATCCAAGAACAAAGAAACAGCGTATTAATAAGAAATGATGCTCTGTGAAACTGTATTGAATATTATAACACACTATCTTACCATATTTCATTCTAATCTTGGGTCCGCGATGGCGCACGACTTCCCTGATGACAGGCGCATGAAAACCGAAACTGGTCGTGCTTGTAATTTTTTTTTTCCCCAGTAGCCCAAAAATTTTTTTAGGGGAGGGGGGGGGGGGGATAGCGTCGGTCGGGTTACCAGAAACAACAATACAATGTATAGTTTATTTTGGCCTTATCCACAGATCCAGGTCCTGCTGTGTTACGCAAATTGGCACATTAGGTGGTGCATCTTCATCCCCTCTACATTTTCACATTTCTGGTACCACAGCCACTGAGCCAGTTGTGTGCAACCAGGGCACTGCATGCAGTTTTTCTTTTAAATATTTTGAAGCTTGCAGTAGCTTTTCACGTTGGTCTTTTTTGTTTTCACTCTCACCTCGAATCAACACATTCTCAACATTGTTGGGTGTTTGTAACTTGATGGTGATGAGTATTCAACACTATTCGGGGCTTCTGAGGTTTTGCCAGTCTTTGTCAACTGTAAACAGGTTTCTTATCCAGCTTCTCTCCTTTGCCAGAAAACCTTTTTGCAGAGTGGTAGAAGAAATAAACAGAAAGATTCAGTTGACTGAAACAAGCTCTCAGAGAAAATAGAGATGCCTGCAAGGATAGTAATGAAGCATTCTCATGTTCCTTCTTAACTTGTGAGAGAACAGTGTGAGGCAGGATTAACATTACAAATGCTACATCTGGTGGTCACTGTTGTCTATTGTTGTCAAGTTTTACTTCTCGTCAGACTAAGTAAAGCTAAACCATCAATGCTGGCTTGTACATGTATATATTTAACCTATGTGGCTCAGCCCCCCCCCCCCCAACACACACACACACACACACACACCACCACACACACACACACACACACACACACACACACACCTGGCCAATAAGAAACTTTATAACTGCAGCAGCTCAGAAATCAAGATTTGGGCGTTAGTCTAGTACGTTATGTAGATGAAATATGTGGTAATATGGCACATATAATTTTCTTACTCTTTTTTTTTCAAATCTTTTGTGTGTACTGTCGTACACATTGAATGCTGTTTTTGAGGGCTTTCACTACAGTGCACGTATTTATGTTAGAGAGATGCGTTATTTGTCAGTGGCGCGTTTTGTTTCCATGAATAACATACAAAGAAACAGGAGTTGTACAGGAAACGTCGAGTGTCGCACGGTGTGTACGCATACATTTTCCCGTTCGTCTCCAGCCATGGTGGGCACGTCTCCCAACTACCTTTACGTTCTCCGCGCTCACAAGCGACCTGCATTCTTTCGGCTATGTGTCACCAGCGTGGACTAGCCTAACTCAAAAGGCAGCGGGTTACCTCAAGCCGTTTCTCTTCCTTCCCTAAGGCTGTCGCTAGTTGGTGTACACATAATTATTAGCTCTGTGCGAAACGTGTTCCTTAGTGTTATCTTGCTCAGAACACTCAGGTAGGGTCGCCTGACCTATTTCTGGTCAGCTGTGACTTTAGTGAGATAATGATTGTGTCATCCAGCGTAGCGTGCCGTGTGCACGAATTTGACAGCCCGGGTGCTCAATTTTTTAATCAAAAGGACAGGAAATAATTCAGTTTTCCTTATTACGCACGTATGTGCGTTGTTTACGCAGAGATTTCAGAACCTGATGCAGAGATTTTGAGGCTGTACTTCTCTGATCAGTTCTACAAAGTGACCCTCTGAATTTGACAGAGATGGTCAAAGTGACCCTCTGAATTTGACAGAGATGGTCAAAGTGACCCTCGGTTTTGAAAGCTGTAAGGAATGCTAAATAACGTCTTTTGGGTTCTCATTGATCATTGTCTCATTATGTCTGTAGACAGGCCCCTGAAACAGATTCGTGGGAACGACAGCGTGTAGATAGGGTAGGGTGGTCATAAAATACTGCTCATAGTCTTAAGTGGTTCATAAGTGCTCGCATAGTACATGTAAGTACTCAGCGTTAGCATTCTTGCTTCAGATTTCACCAGATTGACATTTGTGGTGTGTGTGTGTGTGTGTGTGTGTGTGTGTGTGTGTGTGTGTGTGAGAGAGAGAGAGAGAGAGCCGCTGAGTGAGAGAGATGGGGTTGGGTGAGTGTGGGGAGTCCTTCCCCCTGACTCCACCTGACTGAGCTGTTTACCTGGGCATCATTTACACGCCGATTATGTATCTTCTCTCATGCGTGCATTTCCACCTGTCAGTATAGCCAGCAACTCAACCATGACGCGACACAATCCCATGTAAGCTGTATTTTATTGCTTCCCGCAGTTATGGCTATTACAAAATTACCTGTAGCAGAGGTGACTCGATTTGGCAGAGTTGCCGAATCGGAAATGAAAATTGCCTGTAATCATCTCTCGCTCTCTCTTTTCCTTGCTGTTATACGATTATACATACATATATGTATGTATCCAGAATATTTTCCTGGTATGCTGTGAAATATTAAAAATAGCACCCCCCCCAAAAAAAAAAAAAAAAAATCCTCAGCATGCTTGTACTACCAATAGACTCAGCTGAACTTGAATGAAAAGAAAAGTAGCTTACAGATTTTAAGCATGGCCAATGATAGTGATAGTCAAGTGTTTTTTTTCTTTCCCCTTTTGGTAAAGCTGAGTTTTAGCAGTTATTGGAGGAAACATTTAAAACAAGAAGAATGTATTTTTGGCTGTACTGAATTGATTAGTCAGGTCTCCCCCCCCCCCCCCCAGTAGTGCATAACAATACTGCAGCTATTCATGTGATTTTCTAACCCAGTTAAGCCAGCTGTAACCCGATTCTTCTCAACAATCACTGAAGCATGACCGTTCTTGTGTGAAGCATTGTGCACGGCAGTACTACTTTTGACGATGCCGGTGAATGGCTTTACTTGGACTGTACAATGACACGAGATCATTTAGAATCATTAATTATTTAAGAGGCTTATTCCGTCCTAATTGCTAAGCCAAATTACGTGTTGGAACAGTTTCGCTCATGAGTTCGCCTCTACGCTTGAAATACTCTATCTTGATGATTAGTACAGCTTTGAATGCGATACAGTGCTGTTTACGGTAAAAAAAAAAAAGTTCAAATTCCATGACTGTTGTTACGCTACTGGAGCGCTGACGTATGGTCGCCGCACCATCGAATACGCTTCTGTTGGGCGCAGTGCCAACATCACAGACGCTGTCACTGTCCATGCGTCTAAGTGGTGCGATGATAGATACCACGAAAACGGTTCAGAGCGATCTGTTAGCAGAAATAATGATAGCATTAGCCCCTCTTTAAGTGCTTGCTGTTTTTCGAGCGTCAGTCATATGTAGTATACCGGAGGCTCTCTCTCTCTCTCTCACACACACACAGAGTAACTTCAACTAATCCGCAAAGTGGTAGTTTCCACTGTCTGTCTATATTTGATGTTGGTACTGATGTATGCAGTACATAACCACCACTGAATTCAGTCTGCTACGAAAGTAAAATTCGCAGAACCGGCATTGGGAAGCTGACTGACTGATTATGATCAGTATAAATTTAAAAAAAAATGATCGGTACAGTAATTGCATTCTTGCAAGGACGGTGTACATACGGTACTTTGTATTACTGCTGAATGGATGGTTTTGGTCAGCAACCTGTTCACGCACTGCACTCCACCCGACGTCTATTACACAGGTTTATCCCTTAGAACTTAGCCGCTAGTCAATGAAGGTATTTCTCACAAGAGCCCCGAGGCTCCATGCGAATGTGCGCGGCTGTTAATTTGGCCTGAACAACACGAGTAATTGTCTTGCCGTGCAAAACTTGGCTTTCTCACGGGAGGACAGCTGGCAAAACATTGACTGGATGTCCATTGTTAGCAGGCCCACTGTTCATCTACCTGTCTGGATGGAACTGGTTCTAGTAAGCCCTGCGAAGCTGATCTGAATGTGGCGTATTGTGTACAAGGGAGAACGACTGAGAACAAGGGCCTGTGTGTAATGCCATTAACATTTTGAGTTCGGTTTAACGTATTGTTATTGCATTGTACGTGTATTAAAAACCTGCTGAAAACGATCTTTGTTCATACTGCATCCATTGCCTTACAAATGTGTACAAAGTCTTGCTCGATGGTGGTGCAAATTGCTGTTTTATTGGTTCATTGCTCGTCTACTTGATTTATCCTTTCTCTAACCCACACCCCCTTTGAAAAAAGAAAACGAAATAAACAATAGCAATAGACAAAAAATAGCAATAAAACACTAACAACTAACACCTCTGTATGAAGAATAAATCAAAACACACATCAGTGGACATGACTTTAGTTTATTCTCTTGTTTTACACACAATACTATGGACACACACACACACACACACACACACACACACACACACACACACACACACACACACACACACACACACACACACAGTGCTGTATTCTGCCGGTCCCGGGACACTCAGTGGCCCTAAGACAGATGCCACGACGGACCAGCAATTTCATCTTCAGGGCGACTATTGATCTCTTGCTGATTTGTAGGGTTTCAGCAGCCCCCCGTATTTTCTGCTCTCAGCTGTCATGTGGACTTCCCGGCTGCAACATAATGCTATTTTGGGATTTTCTAACCAGCACTAGAGAGCACGGAGAGAGAGAGAGAGAGAATTGTCAAATGCGGTCTTATGATACGATTAGATTGCCCCCAAGCTCCAACTCAGAATAGGGCGTGTTTTTGTTGTTGATCCCCCCCCCCCCTTCTTTCTGTGGGAGGTCATTTAGTGAAGTTACCAGTAGAGATGGCAGCTTGACTTGAGACTTTCTGAACCTTTGGACAGTTCCCAAACTTCATGTAGAGTCTACCTGACCCAGGCATTACTGTGCCGCAGGGTTTATTAAACAGACAGTATTTGAGGCACTCAGAAAGGGGAAATCCGTTGTTGAGTGGTATGCTAGGTATGATTGGTGATTAGCCGGGCAGTGTAAATATTATCCCATTAGCGGGTAGGCATGCAGTTACTGACATGGCCCGCTGTTGATGTACCAAACACTGACTCAAGCTGCGTCAAATTGCTGCCCATCACGAATTTCAAGCGCATCGTTCAGTCGTACAATGATGTGTAAGTCCACGACCGTGAGTTTCTCGGTTCAGTCGCCGGCACTAATCAGGCCGTATTTCTGCGCATCAACATCACTGAGAACTGTCAGACCGCCCCACCCATTGGCGAGAACAATAGCCACAGTCTGCTTATCATCTCCCTTGGGACAGATTGGTCTCCCCGCAGTGCCAAGAATCCCAAAAGTAAAGGGATGCATTCCGGAGTAGAGCAAGTTGATAGGAGGAATTCAGAGCAAAGCAGATCAACAGACGCTGTCCGAGAGCTTGGGCCTTATCCCCCTGCCATTCTCAGGGAGGATTGGAGAAGTAACCTGATGCTTACAATGATAATTGTTGTTTCTGACCTTTCCCTATTGTGTCTTATCTTCGTGAAACCCTCACTCTTGCTTTTGCCAGACTGACGGTACACGCCAGAGACAGAAGGGTGGGATATCGTTTGAGTCGATGAACACTGCGCTAGGACTTGAAAATAATTTTAATTGAAAACGGATAGCATCATATTTAGAGTGACTGGTAAAGTGGTTGTCCCACGACTGACGCTCACACCTACTGACTTTTATTTATTTATTTTTTTTTTTTTTTGGGGGGGGGGGGGGATGTTACAATGAACAGCCAGAAAAACTGTCTATAATGGTTGCCATCGGTCACGCTTGTCGCACTTGCCATCACGCCCGCTAGTGAATAAATATTTCATTCTCGATTTGAGCAAAGTTTGTTTTTTGAAGCACGGTGTTGGGTTGTGTGGCTTCTACTAGATCTAGGTTTGTCAAGGCCCGGGTTGCTGTGGCAGGGAGTCGGGAAAGGGGAAGATTTGGAAGCAGGGCCGGATCTAGGGGGGGTGCTGGGGGTGCTCGAGCACCCCCCCCCCCCCCCCAAAAAAAAAAAAAACACTGCCAAAATGCACCAGATTGCACAGATTTGCACCATTTTTCTCAAAATTTTCCGGGGAGCATGCCCCCGGACCCCCCTAGAGGGGCGTGCCTGCTTTGCAGGCACGCACTCGTGGCTTCGCCACTTCGATGAGAAGACCCTAAAACAATTTTAAGCACCCCCCCTCAAAAAACTTTGATCCGGCCCTGGAAGGACCAGTTTATCAGATAATTGACGAGCTTCCAGCTTCCTAGGGATTCAAGTGTGCATGGAGACGATGTCAGTGATCAACAGCACGATTTTCCCCCTTCAGTGCCCTTCCAACAAACAGCTGTTGTGCCCGATGCTAGACGGTAATGTTTTACAATCTGATCACAACACGGACAAAGGTTTGGGGGAGAATCGAGCAGTCTGTTGGGCTCTACAACGTTATCGCCGAATCTGCAAAGGCACGAAGAAAGAAAGAAGCATGAAATCTTCCAGCGGATCTATGTGGTCCCAGGAAGTATAGGCTAAATGGACAGACAGTCCGGCGGCACGCACGTGTTGGTGCGCAGGTATTCCGAGAGGGCGCCTGCCTTCCTCTGATCTTGAAAGGTACGAACATGTGCACCTGATGTGCCGTGGCTAGATCGGATCGTATCAATCGCTACGCTGCATTTCTCAGAGAGAGAGAGAGAGAGTTAACGTCGATCAGTCGTGGTGCATCCATTACATCTGGGAATGAAAGTGCAAAGGTATAATCTACCCATCCGATGCGCAGTGTTTGTTGTCAGTTGGCAGCGATTTGCCTAGGAAAATGATGTCAGTATCGAGTCTTTGGGCTTGAGCATATTGTGAGTTTGTGTCTGAGTGTGTGAGAGAGCAGAAACCGTGCATTTTAAGTTTTCCACAGCACAATTTAGTATTTTCGGGCACTTTCCAGCATCATGGGAATTAGGGAGGAGGGGAGGGTTGGTGAAGAAACACAGAATAGATGATTTCAGTTTTTCACACACCACACACACACACACACCACAAAAAATCAGCTCACTCAGATAATCAAACCACGTGATATCCTGCGTCTAGCACACAGCTTGCTTGTGGAAACTCTAAACAGAGGATGCTGTCCTAAGAGCATCACCAACAACCCCGCTCATTCAGACGGGAGGGTGTGGCGCCTCGTCTCTTTAACATGAAAACAGGTGGATCCCCTCGCTGTTTAGTTTTGTCAGCTCCCAGAGGAGAGCGCCGTGTCGCGATACCTCGATAATGCACTCTTGTGTCTGACTCACTCACCTTGTCGTGATGTCATCAGCGCGGAGGGGATTTTCATGATTTTACGATTTTCCGTTACTGATGTGCAGTTCGCAACATATCAGTGGAGAAAACTGCCATTATCATGCCCTTTTATTTTATTTTTTAAATATTTTTTTTATTGCTGTCCGTTACGTAAACCTTTGTGACTTGCCGCCGCTTTGGTGTGCAAAACTGCCAGAGATACTTTGATTTGTGTTTATATGCGTACAGTGCTAAAGTTACAGTGAACCAAAATTTGTCACAAAGAGCAGTTTCGTAAATTGTTGTGTCACATCCGACCTTCAGGATTTTATTTTTTCTTGCGTGTGTAATCATTACAATGACTGGAAACCATTCTGCGTGAAAAAATGATTTCATGTTAAAAGTTGTGTAGGGTAGAGGGTTCTGCAGGGCTGGAGGGTGATAACTCTTTGTAAACGGATCAGAGTGCTTTACCGCGGTCTTTGATTCGGTATGGGGAGGTGCCAGATGAAAGAAGCAGCAATTATTTTGACTCTCTGGCCTGGCAGACCAGAGACCTTGAGAATCTGAGTGAATTTTTGGTGCAGATGCTACGTGAGTGATCATAACCCTTGCCCTTTCTCCGCCACATGCTTGGTTACCTCCCAAAGAGTTATTTGCCTGCAGGCGTTTGGGTTGGGTGAGTGGCAAAGTGGCGGAGAGAACATGTTAGTGTATTGCTGATGCCTTAGCCCTCCAGGCCACAAAGATGCTCATTTGAGTCTCTTCCACATGCTCACTGACATTGACACAGTGGTCATTTGCGGTCTTGTTTCCAGTGATCTGGCTACCAGTGTAGAAGGTTCTTGTAGTTTGTCATATTCCACGGTCAGCACAAAACACTGATTTAGTGCATTCTTACCTGCGTGAAAGTGTTACTTTGGTCAGCACTGTTCAACAAGCTGTCATCATACTGGTGAATTGAAGCCAGGCCGTATGTTTGCATTCTTCCCAGCTGATCTCAATCGCAAACATAAAAAAAGGAGAAGAAAAGAAAAAGAAAAGAATGGAATGGAACTCTTGAACCAGTGAATCAGCCCGCTATTCAAAATTGTACAGTCCTTGACTTCCAGATACATGCACCGTAAATAGACACACATGGTCTGAGCTTAATGAGCTTCTGTAAGGCCTGATGAAAAGGCCAACCTGCGCAACTGGGAAAAGAGCAAGAGACAGGAAAATCAGTTCATCCACCTGCACTTACAGGTGTGTTTTGAGTTAGAGGTTTGCCTACTGGCATTATTACGGCATATGTTGTGACAGTGTTATGTTAGTCCAGCTGTTGCAGTGTCATTCTTGCAGCAGTGATTAACACATTTCGTACACGGCTGCGCACAAGTATCCCACACTTTTGAATCTTTTTCTGTTTTGGCCGGTACGGTTCCTTAACGGCTCTTATTGCAGCGAACACGAGTTTAATCAAAGTGCATCCCTTCCACCAAGCCAAATTTAAATCCACGGTGACATGAATAAGTTTAGTTATGATTTTTTTTGGGTGGGGGGGGGGGGGAGGCCACTGGTGCCAAACCAAACTTGGTTGGTAGGAATTAAGGAGCAATGGTTGGTGGTGGGTTTTTTGTGTGGCATTGATTTATATCTTCACACGTACATCTTCAAATGTATTGCCTGGTTTGCCCACAGTTTTAATGAGGGTTGGAATGTTTCTTTTGTTGCAGGTGGAACACTCAAGATCTATGGCGAGTCCTTACAGCCTGATGTCCCTTACAAGACCCTGCTGTTGTCCACCGCGGACACAACCACGTCCGTCATCAGGGAGGCGATGGAGAAGTACGGGCTGGAGAAGGAAGATCCGGAACAGTTCTGTCTGGTGGAGGTAAGCATTTTGTCTTACTGACTGCCAGTCACTAGCACTGGGAAAGTCTCTACACAGTCTATGATCCACTGTGCTACTTACAATCTTGCCCACGCATTTAGCAGAGAGAAGCTGGTCGTGTGTGTGTGTGTGTGTGTGTGTGTGTGTGTGTGTGTGTGTGTGTGTGTGTGTGTGTGTGTGCGCGTGCGTGCGTGTGCGTGAGTGTGTGTGTACGTGTGTGTAGAGAAGCCGGGGGCAGGGGAGGCCGTGTATGGTGCTGCACAGTATCTGTTTGTAGTTAAATGTACGTGTGGAGGCATGTTATGTGTGTTTCTGGCTGAGTGTATGTGTGTGTTAGGCACCCTGAGTTCCTGCGGGAGGGAGAACGTCCCTTAAATACCCTTATTATTATTAGGTTATTGATTGCTGGGCTTGTCCAAGGACTCAAACGACACGGAAAGTATATTCAGAACATGTGGGTCCCGGTAGGAAAAAGCGAGAGCAGCTGGGTCTACAGGTTTCAAACCATTCTACGCTATCATTGAGCCGCCTGGGCAGACGAGGAAGCTGTCTGATCTGTGAATCGGTGGTGCGTAATTGTGTGATCGCTACTGTCAGAAAAGCGACCCCTGCTTGTCTTTGTGGTGCAGTCAGGTCTGCTGGTGTCCCTAACAAGGAAATAAAATTCATGCGTACAACTTTGTAACACAACCAGCTAACCGGGTTGCATTCATTTGCACATGGAGGCAATTGGGAAAAAAAAATGATAGGCTTTGGTTTGGTTTTGCTTGTTGATTTTGTCTGGCTTGGGGATCCTCAGTGGACATCGCCCGTGGCTTCACTCCAGCAGCGTGTCCGGCCAGGATTACAACTTCACATCGCCTCCAGGCGGCCCTTCCTCTTTGATTTATTAGGAGTGGTCGGCGTCTCCCTATTGTGTGTACCCCCAGGCACCCCCATCCCCCGCCCCCTTCGTGTTGATTATCTGCACTTCACACGCAGTCACATGACCCGCGACAAGAGAAGGTCATGTAGTTAATGGTTGATGCGGCAGCTTTTGTGGGAGTGAACCTGCTGTCCCCTGGTTCATTGTCTGCTTGACCACCCATGTGTGTCGCTGGTTAGCCGGTGTTACACTGTAATTTCCACAGTCTGGATCCATATGGCAATCGTTATGCTGTCGTCGTTAATAAAACCACACGGTTTAAAGAGCTTACATGGAAATAAACCTAGCTTTGCACAGTGGCAATAAAATGTTTCGTGGAAAACCGAGCTTACGAAAAGAAGAAGACGGTCAGGGAATTATAGGTGCACTCTATTATATCTTGTTTCATATAATTATGTAAACCGCAGTCACTTCACGACTTGACCAGTCGGTGACTGTGTCAGTAACATTGTTTTGTCCAATCACAGCAGTGTCAGTGATCTGGTTTCGACCAGAGTGTGTGTGCAGGTGCTTGTAACTAATCTGATGACCCCACGGGATGACGTGTTTGTGCAGTTTCTTCTTGATCCTACGAGTATACCAGCAGTTAAACTACTAGGCGAAGAATGTCTGTAGGTGTAGTGAGTGTTTTCAGCACAGCGCGTGATTCGTCAGCGCTGTAGCCAACATGATCGGTGATCTATCACTGACTTCCATCCGCGCGAGTCGGGGAAAGGCAACCACTTAACACTACGAGCTGTAGAATTCAGTGAAAGTAGGGTACAACCCACGCAGCGGTTGTTAGTCCGTGTGACAGGTGAAACTTTTTTTCTGTTGGGTGGAGAAACGTGTTTTAGGGTCAGAGGTGTTGCTGTTATATTTAAGACGCCCACACATGCACACAGCCACACACACACACACACACACACACACACACACACACACACACACACACACACACACACACACACACAGAGAAAGCTTTTGGTATGGAGTGAATTCTTTTACTTTACGTCGATGTTACACAGAAAAGAATAGAATAGAAGCGTTTTTAGGTCGCGAGAGTCTGTTTCAATACCTGGCTAGTAGATGTATGACTTCAAACTAGACCAAGCACACAGCAGACGTGTCTTCTAGCCTGACCTCATTATTTCACCGTTTGTTTCCGGCGTGTGTCACCAACGCCACGATAATTAAACACACACTGTGGTGAAGGAAAGAGGAATTCAGTTAGTCGGCTGTGCCGACGGATTAACGTCAGATAAAGTGGGTAATGTCAAGTTTTGCCGCAGTACTAACCGTGACCCAACTTCTTAATTCATATGATAATTTTAGTCATGGAGTATTTTGTCAGCGATGTGTGGCGGGCTGTAGGCATTTTCACCTGTGCATCTTTGGGTAGATCTACTAGATCACATCCATAGTGTTCAGTTTCTTTTTCCTCAGTCGCGCGTTCAGGACAATACGGTAATTCACTAGTGGAATACGGATGTAGTTTTGCTCGTTATTCAATCGTGCCTGTGGGGTGTGTGGCTGAGGCTTGCTGGAAGAGCGGCTCGTCAACAGATCGAAGTAGACACCACACAGACTCCCACTTAACAGGTTTTCAGACCGACCCACACAAAAGCGGAAACACCGAGGGCGATAATCGACCTGATCACGACAGACGACGAAAAACATTCCACACCAGCACAGCACCCACATCGACCACGCCAAACTGCCCTCGTCAATATGGCTCACTGTCTGCAGCTACAGCAAAAAACATTTGCAGAAGAATACCATTCACTTTTTTGTGTGGCAGATCTGCCCCAGGTAGCTGTGGTCGAACAAGGAAACTCTGGCCCTTTGAAGCTGAGTGTTGGAATTGTTAACGCACACGGACTTGCATCCGTGTTTTGAGGACTTGCTGTTGCACCTTTGTAGCCGCGTTGGCCCACCGGCGGGTGATATAAAGGATGATACCCGATACCTCAAGAGCTCTTGTCTCATCCGGATGTCCCCGAGCCTACTCAACCGTTTATTAGCGGGACCCTTAACCCCTTAATTTCGACCCCAGGGGTCACAGACCTTGAGTGGTGTTTGTCATGGACTTCCTTACTGCCAGTGTCTTCACTGTGTGGTTGAGGTGATGACACGGGGGGTTGACAAACAGTGACAGTTTCATGTATGGCTTCGTGACGGTACGGATGAGGGGACAGTTATGTCAGAACCTGACTGACGGTGTCCAGGCCTTTATAAACCCATTGTGAAGCGGGAGTGGCCGACATTCATGCACAGATAATAAATGTTCAGGCGGCGTACAGTAGGTTAATTTGATGTACACGTAGTCAGTAACAGGAAGCGGTTTAGTGGTGTTTAATGCTGTGTGGAAAAACGGGGCAACGATGAAAAAGCCAGCACAAATATTTGGCCGCAGCCGGGATAAGAACTCACGACCCGAGCATTAGAAGTCCACCGCTCTAGCTCCCCGGTGGGGGCATGGGGCATTTTCCGACTTGGTAGGCAGCTATAGTTTACCTGTAGTTCTCGTCTACACTTTTGTACCTCGGCTGGTGGTGCATCGAGACTACAGGTGTATCATTCCTGGCATTCTGTTTAGTTTACCACGGCGGCTTGCAGTAAGCATTGTACAGGTGCTGAAAGCCCTTTCCTGCCCTTTGCTGCGCGAGCAGTAGTAAACCTTTTAACACTAGTGAGCGCGGTGCATCCGGCCGACAAACGGTCAGTCATAATTGCAGTGCCTGTGAGTGTGAGAGTGACCAGAGATGTTCAGAGACAGTAAACAAAACCTTGTGATAATGTTCTTTCAGCCTGTGTTTAATGCTGTGTGGAAAAACACACCGAGAATAGGTGACATTTACAGTTGCAAACCCTTGCTATGGTAGTATGGGCTGTAACTGAACACAGCACGGTTACTGCAGGCAACCAGCAGCTGACGCTATACCAATCAGTGACAGCGGCTGACTCGCTCAGTACTACAGTCATGTCCAATTTCAGTTGCCGTCTGCATTTGAACATGGCTTGGATGGATAAAGAAAATTTCAAAAGACTTACATGAATCATGTCCGGCTGTGTGAAGTGTACACATGTACCTTGACGTATCTCACACTGGTAGCCGCGAAAGAAGGCAAACAGTGTAATTCAAGCCATCATAACCGATTTTCAACACTTTACCTCACAGTACTTGACACGCTAAACACTATGAGGGTGGGTAGGTGTTTAGGAGTTTAACGTCCTTTTCCACCACGTAATGGTGATATCTCTGATCAAAGACGGGGTAAGTAACGCGGAAAAGACCAGCACAACTACATGTATTGAATATATTCCCTCAGCCGGGAATCGAACTCAAGTCCCGAGCATTGAAAGTCCAACACTCTACCATTCGACTATCCCGACTCCCCCGCTAAGCACAATGAAATGGACTCAAGCGGAGAGGACGCATTAAAAGGAACACGATCGAGGTATAATGTGGAGGAGTGTGCAGGTTTTATTGTCCAACAGTGACGCGTTGACAGTAAATCTAGGCCAGGCCTGTTCTTACCAGCATGCATTATATGCACTGCACTTCGCTTCAAGCGTGATTTATCACTGTGCTACCATTGATTTGTTTGCTTGCCATGTACACTTTCAACCTAGATAACTCAGCACATGGAGATGCATGTTTTAGTGAGGTAGGCTAGCGTTGGGTCCCGGCTTTGATGGCGCACCAGTTGCGTGATGAAGTCAAAACGTTTTCCTCCCTAGTTTGACGGAGTAATGTTCAGTGTTCCTCCTGTAAGCCCAGGCTTCTGCTCCAGCATATTTTCATGTACAATTTCCTACTGGGTAGTTCTGGTATTGTACAATTACAGTTACAATATTTTTGCACCAGCTGTTTGCATGCACCATGCAGTACATGTACTAAGATTGCTAGACTTTACGGAAGACATTTGTTTTTGTTGTGCTTTCGGGTGCATGTGTAAACCTGAAGTACCGGTAGTCTGATAGGTAGAGGATCGAACGCGCTACAATGCCATATGCTGGATATGTGAACAACATCTGCAACAGCCAGAAGCTGCCGTAGTAAACCTTGTTGTCACAGTTAGCAAATGTTTATTGAGGCTGGATGTGTTGGGAGATGGACCTTTAACAGGAGACAGTGGGGTATACAGTTTGTGGGTAACAGGAGACAACAGAAGATTTTTGATTAGGTTTGGGGTGGCTCCTGTGGCCAGAGATGTCTTGCAGACAAGATGGGGGAGTGGAACCCACACTGAAGCAACAAAACACTGTTGTCCGATAGCCATCAGAATCACGCTCACATGGCGAGAAAACTGATGTTCCGTATGGCTCACCTACCTTGACATTTGGGCGTGGACATTCTCATGCGGCCAGTTTATGTGAAAAAGATGACTGGACTCGGTGCTTGTTTACCTACCTGGCCTCTGCACTGCGGGCAGGTAGTCACAGTCTGTGTGTACCTTGTGTACCATTTCTTTGTCTGCTGTGTACCATTTCTTTGAGTGTCAGGAAGGAGGCTTTCTGTACCTGGTGGTTCTAGTGATGTACCTTCTGTTCCTTAGTTTACCAGGCGATGGTGGAGGCTGGAGTGTACCGATGTTGAAACTAACATTCTTTCAGGTTCTTGGCTCAAACTGCCCAGAACTGGTACATGTTTTTACAATGAACTGATATTCATGTGAAGCTGGTAGGCTTATCTATCTGAACTAGCTTTGTCATATCGGTGAAAATTGCTATCATTATCCTCAAGATATGGGGGAAATCGGACACTGTAATTGTGTGTAACCTAACAAAACCGTAAGTTGTATGATCAGAGAAAAGCTGGTAAGCTTGTCTGTCTGAACCAGCTATGTCATATCAGTGAAAATTACTTTCATTACCCTCAAGATTTTGGAGAAATTAGACATTATAGTTGTGGGTAACTTAACAAAACAAAGAGTTGTGTGATCAGAGAAGTGTTTGGGTTTTCATTGGTGGCACTCCTTTCACAAGGACATGAGCTGTGTTATGATGGATGTACGCATGTCTGCCTGCTCTGGTCTTTGGTATAATGAAGGAATGTTATGTGTGTGTGTGTTTATAGGTGCTGTTGCCTCCAGGCAGCCTGGAGTACCATGGAGGCAGCGTCGGGGAGGAGAGAGTGCTGGATGAGGGCGAGTGTCCTCTGGCAATTGTCATGCAGCATCCCAAACACAGAGGTCAGTAGTGGATTATTAGTTTCTTTCCCCACATCCTGTAGTGTACACATGCTTGTAGGCATATAGCTTATTAAAGCTCACAGAATTGAGTTTCTGGTGCAGTTCATTTAGTCGTATGCAAGTGGTTGCTCAGTGCAAGATCTCATCCCTCTACAGTTTGTTTGGTTTTTGTTTTACAGAAATGTCTCATTTTGCACTCATTGAATTTTTTATTTTTATTTATTTATTTTTTTGTAAGGCCACATCATCTTCCAGTTGCGACGACGGTCAGCAGACAACAAAAAGCGGCCCAAGCGTGTACGAGCCGTATCCCATGATGACCTTCGCAAGGCCCACGATCACCCAGCCACTCAGGCGGATAAATTGCCCTACCTGATTGAACTCAATCCTCGAGGTGAGATCTTCATTATCAAATTTGCATGGCTGTGGCACGGCTATTTTGCTCCTAATAGAACTACAGCAAATTGTAATCTGGAGCAAAACTTACATGTACATATGTACATTTGTTACATTTGAGATGTCTTCTGCTTCTTTCATATGTCACAAATTCAGAAGGGGGATTTAAGAAACTAACCTTATAAAGTCAGTTTGGTGAATTCTACAAAGTCATTCTGTGACTTTAGGTAGGTGTGGTTATAGTACTACATTGCTTTGAATACAGTTGTTTTGATGGTTTCGTTTTGAAATGCTCAATTGTATGTTGGATTACTTGGTATTTTTTTAGATGGGAGACCACAGAAGCATCTTCTGCCCCTGAATGTAACAGAAGTGGTGCGTGACAGACCAATGACACCTGGCAACCAGTTTTTGCCAGTAAGTAGAGCTGCTACTGAATTTATCAAAGGCACTGTAGCACCAGTTACAAGACCATCGTCATCTCAATGAACATTCATTTGCTTGTGGCCATATTAATTTAAATTTAGTTTCAAGTAGAGCTTTCATTGTTGATTTGCTTTGTCATGTCGGTCACTTTCATCTAGGAATCTGCATGTGTGATTTATTTCCTGTCTGCTATTAGTTCTACTCTAGTTGTAATAACTTGTACTTTGTGTCATGGTGCCAAAAGGCTTGTCAAGATACACTTGGAAACTTGGTGATCGTGGCACAGGTTTGCAAGGCTGGCGCTTTTCCAGTGGTCTAAGGGAGACAATTTTCATTACTTCCCCTGTCTTGGTGAGTTGTTTTGGCTCACGGCTATTCAACTGGATGCTGTGTTTTTGCTAAGCCACCGTTTTTTTCGAATTGCAGCTTTCGGGACCAGATATCCGACCTCGTCACTGTGTGATAGCCCACACTGAGGGCATTGTGACGGTTACACCCACTACCCGTGATGCTGAGGTTTACGTGGAGCAGCAGCGAGTGTTTGAGACGACCATGCTGCGGCACGGAATGACCATCCAGTTTGGCCGCAGTCATGTCTACAGATTCGTAGACCCCAGGTTTGAAGAGGTAAGGATGAGAAAAATTTGTGGAGCAGTTTTAGGATGTGAGGATGACATACATTGAGCATATGGAAGAGAATACTGGTTTGGGGGGAAATATTTGGAGCTAACAGCTTTTATCACACCAGCAGAACTTTGCTAACATTTTGAGAGAAACTGTTGAAGATGTCTTGAAGATGTTAAGGGTCTCTGGTTGTTATAGTAGTTTGAAACGGTCATTGTAAAATTACTGAGACGGTAAGAGAGTGGGCTACCATGTTCGATTCGGTACCGCATCTTCCCGTGTCATGTTAGTAGTTCTTACATGTGCAGTATTGTTTTTGTAATTGTTTTTAACCTGTACATATGCAAGCTTCCCTTGTTTCAGGCAACAAAGGCAACCCATCCAGTACCTGCCCCCCGCAACTCCATACCGCCGCAGGAAACAAACTTTGACCTGGATGGCCATGTTGAAACTGTCCCGGCAAGTCAGGTTGCTGCTCACTCCCAGCCTCGTCCACAGGAGAGAACTGTTCCCCAGGGCAGGTAGGCAGATGATGGTGATGATGATGATAAGGACGATTACGATAAAACTTGATATAGTGCATGGCTCCACCCTCACTGAATGCTCACAATGCGTTGTGAGAGGTTTAGAAAAACTGGTTAGTAAAAAAAACACACAAAAAAATTATGAATATAGGCCCACATTATCACAGAGGGGAAAATACAACTAATTACATGATAATGACTGCTTGCCGAACATCTCGTGAGTGTGTATTTGAATTTTGTTGTTGTTGTGAATACGTGACGATGCTGATCTGTGTTTTGTGTGCTGCAGGTCACCAGGCTTGCATCCTTCAGCAGCTAACGGCCACGAGATTCAGCATGACCTCCTGCCTGCCTCCTTAGAGTACAGGCTGGAAGGTAAGTCATCTGCTGGTACATGTACTGTCAGCCCACAGCCATAAAATAATCACTGAAAAAAAAAGGGGGGGGGGGGGTACCTGAATATAATACACGTTCAACACAAGTATGTGAAAACTTAATGCAGTCAAAGTACAATACAACCCTGTCACACAGTAACACATATACTGTCAAACACAGTAAACATGAAAACATATCTTCCGCACTCACAGCAGCTTGGCAGTGCCCCATATAGAAGTGTGATGGAAAAAAAAAAGCTTGTTTAATAATAATAATGATTGTCAAGTGCGTATTACAATTTATTGACATGATAAAGTGAATTGCAATAATGTTTTGAGTCTCCTCTTTTCAAGTGCCCTGCTGCTGATGGTAATATAGTTAACCCTTGGTCTTTTTTCAGTGGAGGACCGACTTCTGCAGGCAGTGATTTTGGAGGTGAACAGTCGGGCTGTCCAGTTCAAGCTGGCACCCACTTACACTCTATACATGGCCATTCGACGACTGTTGGTCACTCGCTCACAAGTCAGTGTGCCGCCTGTTCAACACTCGCAGATGGTGGCTGACTTCGTCAGTAAAACCTCCAAACTGATTCAGCAGGCTATCCAGGTAGGGTGTGTGTGTGTGTGTGTGTGTTTGCATGCATATGCATGTAAGAGTAATCATTGCTGCTTAGCAGGCTACCTGACAGGATGTGCGAAAACGTTAAAAGTTTCAGCTAGACAGTTAAATTTGATGAATTTTTTCCCCTCTACCATATATTTAAAGTGCACCCGCAGACTTTGTGTGTGATTTTGGTGCAGGAACACCACAACGACCCAACAGCGCTGGCTTTCTGGATGGCTAATGCTTCGGAGGTGTTGCACTTCTTCAAGCAAGATCTGGACGTTCAGCCGTACGGTGCTGACTCCCAAGAACTGCTGGCAGAAGCCGTTCAGATGGCTTTCCACCATCTGGTGCGGTGTTTGCAGGGTGACCTTCAGAGGGTCATGCCGGCCTTCCTCGACCCCTCGGATGACGTGGATGATGAAAACGCACCACCTGGTGAGTAGTTTGTACATGACTTCAAGTTTTGATAACAGGTTGTTTAAAGATTCAGTTCTTTTACAAAATCCCATTATTTCACTGCTTTTCATATGCGACTTTCATATGTGGCAGCAAATTTGTTGAGATTTTTGTTTGTAAGAGAAATGCACATTGCAGATAACTGTTAAGATTCATATTATGAAATTTTGGAGCAATGGTTTATTTTATTCATTTTTTTCATAAAAAACATATTTGCTGCTGTTCCAGATCTTCACAACCAGGGTCGCCCCATGCTGGCAGATGTCCTCAACACCCTGTCTGCAGCTATGACCTTGCTGCGACGTTGCCGCGTGAACGCGGCCCTGACAATCCAGCTCTTCTCACAGCTGTTCCACTTCATCAACATGTGGCTGTTCAACATCCTGGTCATGGAGCCGCAGCTGCAGCTGTGTACACGGGTGTGGGGGCTTCGTCTCAAGCGTCGGCTGGGGAGAGTTGAAGCCTGGGCTGAGAAACAAGGCCTGGAGTTGGCTGCTGACTGCCATCTGTGTAGAATCATACAGGTAAAGATTATTTTTGGGGAAAAAAAAAAGAAGAAAACGTGTGTATTTTCTCTTCCTGCTTGTGTGGAAACTGCATGACTGAAGAACATACAATATTGATTATAAGTTTGGCATTGCGCACCTGACCAACAGCAGACATCTGAGCAAAAACGTAACTGTTGAGAGTAGATTTGAACTGTTAGACTAGAGTGTTCTGTAAATTGTAAACTGTAAATTTGAGTGATTGGGTTTGAAACAAGAGCTGTTCAGTGACATTGGACAACAGTCAGGCTAGTCAATCAACAAAGGAAGAAAATGTCCATTATGGTTATTACTTCCGTAAACGTGAAGTTGAATATTACGTTGTGAACTATGACAAGTGTTATGTTTTTGCTACCATTCCGAAATAATTGGGATCGATCAGCACTGATTTGGTTTGAGTGCTGTGCAATTTTGCTGTTGTTTTGGTTACAATTTAGTTACAATTTGTTTCGTTGTTTATAGGCAGCCCACCTTCTTCAAGCTCCGAAGACATCAGGGGATGACATCACCAACATCAGCTCCACATGCTTCAAGCTCAACTCCATGCAGCTGCGCGCTCTCCTTACAAGATACATACCAGACCGTTCTGAGCCTCCTGTCTCTCCATCTTTCATTGAACGTGTGGTGGTCATAGCAGAGAACATGGCAGATGAGCTGACCAGAACAGATGGCAGAGAGGTATTCTTATTTCCTTCCAGTTTTTTTATTTTTTTTTTTTTTAATCTGTAAAGACTTCGCAGATATTGGACTGGTGCAAATTTCAGTCACTTTTTTCAATTTTTTTTATTTTTTATTATTATTTTTTTTTAGTAGCACATGGTAGAACGGGCAGTGAAGAAATAAAAAATAATCTTAGCTGGAGGAAAAATGAAACTGCTACAAATTTCTTTGTGTAGAGTTGGATATTAGACAAGTGAGTATGGGGTTGTGTTGGGGAGGGGGAGGTTGGTTTGGTGGGGGGGGGGGGGGGGGGGAGGATTCAGGATTTTGCTCCAGTATTCAGGTTATGATGTGCTGTCCAACCAGTAGAGAGTAGAATATCAGTATTCTGTATTTAAAAAAAAACAAAAAAAACATAAAAAAACCGGAAAAAAACAACGATAAAGAAACTATCTCAGCATAACAGTTTACAGTGTAAGTGTGCTTTACATTGCCTTTTGCTTCGGTAACAGGTGCGACTTGAGGAGGATCCTGACCTTCACCTTCCCTTCTTGCTGCCAGAGGACGGCTACTCGTGCGACACGATCCGAGGTATCCCCAACGGTCTGCCCGAGTTCGTGACCCAGCTGACCAACGCTGGCATCTGCCACATGGTGGCCAATAACAAGGCCAGTGGCAGCTGGACAGTCTACATGGGCTCACAACCACCACAGGAAGCACCGGTAGGTCAACCTATCTTTCTTCCAAGAGCTTACAAGAGGCTACATATCTATCCAAACAATTCAGCCAGGAAACAATTTATTTATTTATTTATTTTTTGTCCATAGTTTTGGATATATTGGGTGTTTCTCATGATTTCCTTTTTTGTAGTTTTAGTGAAAGTGATCATTTATAGGTAAATCTTTGATTTTTTTTCTCTCTTTGAAAGCTCTCGAAGTAGAAGCTCAGAAACCACATGCACTGTCAGGGGCAAAACAGTAGCATATAAACATTGGAAAGAGATGCTAGCCAGGCAAACGGGAAAAGAATGAAGGACCCTCCCCCAACCCCCCCCCCCCCCCCCCCCCCCCCCCCCCAAAAAAAAAAAAAAAAACCAAAACAAAAAAACCACAACAACAACAAACAAACAAAACAAAACAACAAACAAACAACAACAAAAAAACAACAACCAAAAAACCCAAAACAAAACAAACACTCAAAAACAACAACAACAACCAAAAAAACCCCAAACAAACAGAGAAAGATAAAACAATTTGTAGCTGATGGTAAACTTGTGATGTCTTAACTGTGTGTTGTGAACGTCTGTCAACTAACAGCGCAGTCCTCAAAGCAACCAGCCAGAAATCCTCACAGTGTCCTTCAAGAAAGTCAAGGGCAGCATGGGACTCAGCATTGTGGCTGCCATTGTGAGTATTTTGTAAACTTCTGTTGAGCCCATTAAACAGGAGAAAGGGAGAGGAAGGAGACTGGGTTGTTTATCCTTTCCAGTTCAGTGAGCAGTTTCAGGTTTAGCTGTGGTGTAACCGTTTTGCTGCCACGCTCACAAAATTCCATGAATTACACCTGTAGCTACTTTGTCAAACTTCTTTAAAATCCAGTTGTTCAGGTGTTTGTAAAAAGCTCTGTAGAGGCAGGGTTTCTCCTTGATAACACTATGCGATCTGAAGTGACGCTACCTGTGAATGACCCAAAGTGTGTGTGGCATGGAAAGGGTCACTGCTATCTCACTTTTGTCTTGTACATGTATGCTGTAAGAGATTCAATGGGAGTTTTTACCCTCAGTTACAGTGTGAATGTCACGCAACAGACCTCATACTCGTACTATATATTTGTCATTGGGTGTGTCCACAGGGAGAGGGTCTGCAGGAAAGAGGGATCTACATCAAGTCTGTGGTACCAGGCGGTGCTGCTGCTTTGGTATGTCTCTTACTCACGCTACAGTTTGATTCTAGTCATCCATGGATACACTAGCATTACTGGCAAAAAACAACAACAGGCAAACAAAACATGACGTCTACAAAGAAAGAAAGAAAGGAATTAAATGCATTAACAAGCTGAAAGAGAGGAGAAGAAATATTTTAAGATATTTTTAGTAGTTATGCCTTATTGTTTATTTGTAGGATGTGTGTTATGTGTAACATGTATCCCTGTGTGTGCAGGATGGACGCCTGAAGGCTGGAGATCAGCTGCTGGAGGTGGATGGCAAGAGTCTGGTTGGCCTGTCCCAAGACAAGTATGTTCTGGCTCTGTCTATGTGTCTTTAGGAGGACGTGTGTGTGTGTGTGTGTGTGTGTGTGTGTGTGTGTGTGTGGCCTAGCTGAGTAGAGAGAGAGAGAGTGGAGGGTACTTTCGTATTCGCATTTATACTCTGGTCTTGAGCTTCATCCACCATTGTGCTATACAACTGTAAGAGATGTTGCACTTCTAACTCAGCATTTGGATTTTGTCCAGGCCAGTTTGTTTGTTTGGACGTGGAAGGGAAGCTGCTTTAGTCTCCTATCTAAACATTGTCCTGTACAGCTTCATTTTAATTGATATGTACATGTTGTAGATGATACGTAAAGCTGCCCAGTGTTTGCTGCTGTTGTGGTAATCATGCCTTGGTGTTTGTTGGTTACTAACGTGAGTTATCAAGTTCTTCATGGTGTGACAGGGCCGCAGAGCTGATGACACAGACAGGGGATGTGGTAACACTGAGGGTGGCTAAGCAGGGTGCCATCTACCATGGACTTGCTACCCTTCTCAATGAGCCATCACCCACTTTGCAAAGACGTAAGCACTCCGACTGCTCTTTGGTTTTATGGGGCGCTTAGATAGCCGAACTGATAGAGGGTAGGAGTTTCGGCACTCGGGTTGTGAAGTCTATCCTGGCTGCGGCCAAATATTTGTACTTTTTCCTCGTTGCCCCATCTTTGACATCACCCACATGGGGTGAAAAATGACTTTAAACCAGAACCAGCCAGTCTTATGGTTCTGTTGTATGTATAATTGTGTCCAGTAATTGCATCCTCTCCTTAGGTAGATTAAGAGAAAATATAGGATTGTTTCAAACTGTGTCTGTTTTGAAAGTGACGTGAAAGGAACATATGAAATTAAACTTAAATGATGAAGGGTTGCAGAATCGCTGTTGGTGAAAGTCCAAGTTGAAAACTATACAACAGTTTGTCATTGTGTGTGTGTGCAGATCCAACCAAAGTTGGTCCTGGTGGTCTCGGTGAGGAAGCTCCTCCTCCATACATGGACCCCAGACAAAACTCACCGGGCGACGCACAGGGTCAGCGGCCAGTACCACAGCCACGGGCACAGATGAACATGGCACAAAAAGGTTAGCAGATCTTGGTTGTCACATCATGTCATCACAGTGTTTGCTGTGTATGGTCCGTTTTTCAAATTTCCATTGTTTGATGGACAAGATAAGCTTGTTCTGGTATTGATACACGCCTTTGTTTTTGTCACATTTCTGTGGTGATGATTGGCCATTTGTATAGCATTACAAGAAAACTTCCATGCAGTAAGCATGCTCATGGCGCCTTTGGAGAGAGAGAGAGAGAGAGAGAATTAGGACTGAGAGAAAAGATGTGTCTTGAGGTTCTGCTTGAAGGTCATGACTGACGCAGAACCTGACTTGAGTAGTAAATAAAATGTGTGCTGCTCCTCTCCCACCCCCAGCCCTGGTGAAACATTGCCATGTGTGCCATTTCTGTGTTTTTCTTTCTCATCTGTTGCCTTTGTACCCACAAGCACCAGTACATGTCAATCATGTTGATGTTTCTTCATCATATGCATTATTTTTTACAGACAATCTAGATCGCATGCGATCACCATCCGCGGGGAACCTGTCTAACCAGCAGTATCCACAACCACCGCCTGAACCTAGCAACTACAACCGCCGTGAGATTGATCCTCGCTCCAAGTCCACCTCCAACCTGCACGTGGACACATCGTTTGATCGTAGTGACCCCCACAACATGCGGGGGGCTGCTTCTGTCAGCGTGTTGCATCCTGGCGCTCCCACAGGCTACCCACAATACCCTGGTGCTGGTCGCAGGCCAGACATTCGACCCAACGACTACGAGAACCAGCCACAGGTATGGTTTGGATGTTTTTTTTGGTTTGTTTTCTGCTTGTTTTTTGGTTTTTTTAAATAGAAGACTGTATTTTCTGCTAATATTGTTCCAAACAGATCACTAGAATCAGACTGGTATTTATCACACAAAACCTGATGGGTTGAAGGAATGTGCTTGTAAATTGTGTTCCCACTGGCTGACAGATCTGAGACCTGCTGTTCGCTGTGCTTGTGCAAATAATTTACAGCTGTGGGGCAAGCATATTGCTGTGTACTGTCATGGATTTGTTTTGGGGGGTGAATCGTGTTGTTATATCATTAGCAGTGTTCATACTGACTCATCTCTCAACAGGTCAGTCCTGGCTCTGGTCATGGTGGTTTCCAAGACATCAACCAGAACGTCAAACCTGGTGTGGGCCCCAACCAGCAGCAGCTGCACCCGGCCTCTCACCGCCCGTCGGACCGATCTTCCGTCTCCTCACGCGCGTCTTCCAACAGTGCCAGGGACACGCGCCCGCAGTCTGCCTACTATGATGCACAGCCTCCCCGCGATGACTACAACTTTGCCAGTCGTCCGAAATCAGAGGAGGTCACGGCAAACAAACTGCGGGACTGGCAGGAGAAGTACGATCCGCAGGGTCAGGGATACCGTGGTAACGAGGGACCCAACCACAGCCCAGCCTACATGAACCAGAACCAAGGTTACCGTGGCAATGAAAGTGCCAGTCACAGCCCACCATACATCAACCACAACCAGATGTACCGGCCCAACGACGCAAACCAGGGGCCACCACCATCCGGGAACCAGAACCAGGGTTACCGTGGCAACGATCACAGCCCTCCATACACCAACATCGGGGCGGTGACGCAGAACCGACCACACCAGCCAGCTGAGCCTCGACCCAGCGCTCACCAGCGACTTTTCGGAAATCAGGGTGGGTCACAGGCTGGAGGAAACGTGCCCAAGGTGTCGCAGTCCAATCAACAGCGCCAACCCAATTTTTATGAAAACACACATCCTGCAACACAGGAGGCTGCTCCACCGTTCCACCAGCTGCAGCGACCACCTAGTGAGAGTGACAAGCCCAAACCAGCGGTGATGCCAAAGCCAGCAGTTGCAAAGAAACCAGGACCCAAGGTGCAGCCTGCAGACATTCCCCTCAAGACGGTGGACAATCGCCAGTCGCAGCCGGGTTTCTACGGCAACAGGCCCAGTCCTCAGCCCCAGCCGGGCGGTCCTCAACAGTACGTGCACGGTTACCCCGATTCGCGCTCGCCTCATGATTCTGCGGACCGACTGGACGCTCGAGGCATGCATCAGGATCCCAGGGCGATGCCGACGCAAGACCCGCGTAACGTGCAGGATCCCCGCTACATGCAGCAACCCCAGGACCACAGGTCAGTGCAGCAGGATCCTAGAACTACGCAGCAAGACCCCAGGGCCATGCAGCAGCAGCAGCAAGACCCAAGAGGAGGCTACTCCATGCAGAAATTCCCCTCCCTGCGCGGTGACCCCGGTCCCTATGGCTATCCTGCCACGCACTCCAACATCCCAGAACATTCCATGCTCCCAGAGCTACCCCCAGAGTTGCCTCCCCCTCCAGATGAAGATGATTTACCTCCCTTGCCCCCACCCCCTGTACAGGACCCGTATGAGCAACAGTTGCAGGAGGAGCAGCAGCGGCTGATGGAGTCTATGTCTGCACGTGATATGGAGCCCATCCCTCCGCCTTCCAACCTCCCAACCTCTTACGACAGGTATGGGCAGCCTGTGACGACGGGCTACAATGGGCAAGGATATGATCCGCACGTCGGTGATACAGGGTTGAGGGACCCCGGCTCTCCCCATGGCCGGGTACCTGGGGCGTTCAACCAGCCGCACATCATGAGCCAGCAGCAGCCACCGCTGCAACAACAACAGCTACAGCAAGCACCCAACTACCAGAACATCAACTTTGTGTCCGAGGTTCACGCCAGTGCTGGCCCTGCAGCGCAGGTACCAGGTCCTGCCCCCGAGCATAATGTGTACGAGCCATACAGCTCACGTGGTCAGCCGCACCAGCAACAACAGGTGCACCCACCACCACCACCAGGACAGAACTTTGACTCCAAACCCACATCACTGTACCAGCCCCAGCAACAACTCCATCCCCAGCAGCAGCAGCAACAACAGCCAAACTCACCTCTGACACCCACAACTCCCAGCTTGTCATCGGCCTGGGATCGTGAAGAGAGGGAGAAAGCAGCGGAGCAGCAGGCGGAAGAACTGTACCGCGCTCGAGAGGCGGAGATCATGGATTTAGAGTCGCGGTCGTACCTGAGCATTCAGGACCAGGAGAGGCTTCGCAAGCTGAAATTGGAACACGAGTTCCAGCGCCGTGTCAGAGAAATTGATGAGAAGGGTGACTACGAGGCTGACGACGATGACGAAGCAATGGAGCGTCTCTTTGTAAGTACAGTCTGGTGATTAAACTTTAGCCTTTTTCCCTGTAGGGGGTGGGGGGTGGGGTGCAATATGAGGGGCTCGGGATTACTTGTAGATAACATTGGCCACAACAGATAAAAAACAATTTTTTGTAAAATAACTTATCCTAAAGACACCTGATTGTCAAGTGAGAAATGTTTATTGCAGGAAGTATTCATATGTTTATCCAGCTGTTCTGAATCATTTCCTTTGTAGAGTAGTTCATGTCCATTGGTTTCCATTAGAACTGATTGTGTGACGTCCACATCGTCGTTATTGCAGACACGAGAGCGCCTGATCCAGTCTCTCAAAGAAGACCTGGACAAGTCCAGACAGAGGAGCCAGGACTTACACCGCCGACAGATGATCCAGGATGCACAGCACGAAAAAGAACGCATTCAGAGGTTTGTTGCGTTCACTTCTTGCTCTTCATCTAATACTTGTCGACCATCAAATGATTAAATCGCCTGTATGTCTGTCAAGACTGGGGCGCTAAGACCCTTCTACCAAGTGACGATTGATATCTTGACCTTAACCCTTTTAGTAAAAGAGAGAATAATTATAAATAAGTAATAAATGGCATTTGTAGGGTGCATTTCTTTGGCATAAACTCAATGCGCCAATCACTTACCGACACTCGCACACATTTTACAAACAGTGGACAGACATACACTGGTTGCTGACACAGGAAATTACTGGCAGGCTTTACTAAAGAGGAACGTTTTAAGATTGCTTTTAAAAACAGACAACATGGGCGCATTTCTCAGATGTGCTGGCAGGGAATTCCAAAAGGTTGGTGCAACAAAACTGAAAGAGTGCCCGCCAAAGGATTTCAGGTTGCGCTTGGGAATTTTGAGAAGCCGGAGGGTTCGTGACGGTTGATAGGTGATGAGTGAAGCCGAAAGGTATGGTGGAAGGGTGCCATCAATATGACGAAAGGCCAGAACAGACATTCCAGAAGGCGGAAATGGACTAGTAGATTGAATGTAGATAGTCCTTCTCTGGTGCTAAATGTTAAGAGACTTGCATTTTGGTTACAGACTGGAGCGTCGCCTGGAGATGATGGAGAAAGATCGGCAGGAAATGCATGAACGTATGGAGAAGCGACAGCAGCGGCGAGCACGTGACCACCAGGAGCAACTCCGACAACAGAGGGTTTGTGTTTGAGTCCTCATCACTTAATTAAATTTTCAGTAATTACATTCTGTTGCCTCAGATGATGGGACCAGTGCGGATCTGACTTCAGAATGAGTTGTGGTGTCTTTGGACAATATTTTTTTCCATCTGTAAGCAGTAACTGTATATACTGATTGATCGGGGCTTTAAATCAGTTTAATCAAAATGCACCAAATTGCACAGATTTTTGTCTAATTTTGAAAGAAATCCCGGAGGAGCATGCCCCTGAGCACAGTTAGCATAACGTGTCTGTGGGGGAGACGTGCGCTTGTCGCATTGCCAGTTTGTCATTATATGTTGCACACTGTTCCTCCTTTTAGATCATGGACCAGTTTAAACCTTAACTTTGATTGATCGACTGACCAGCAGGATGATGGTTTACTCTCAAAACAGCAGTACATGTCAGTTGTAAGTGTTGCTGACCTTCATCTGTTGGCGTGTTTCAGGAGGCTCGTGAGAAGCAGCGTCAGAACTACGAGGAACAGAAGCGACTCCTGCTGATGGAGGAGGAGAAGATCAGACAGCGACGGGAGGAGGAGATAAACAAACGCCGCAATATGGTCAGTTGTGTTTTTGTCTAGTGGATAGGATGTGCACTATGCTCGCTCTTTTACTTTTGTTTTTATTGTGACCTAGCAGTACACATTCTTCTACCCAGCCAATTGACTTTTGTAAGCAGATTGTGTCCTCTGGCTTTCTTTCTTGTAATGTTACAGTCAAATTTGATTTAAGGTTTAAAAGGGAGCGCTAATCTTTTTTGTGTACTTGTGTGTACAAACATCCTTGAGACAGAACTTGAAGGAAAACCTGTATCAAGAGGAGGAGGCGAATGTCGAGTATGAAACGACATTTTGATGTGAGTATTGAAGTCAACTTTGACTAATTTTCTGTATTCGTTACAGGAAAGGGAGAGACTGCAGGAGATGCAGATAGCACGGGACAATGAGGAAGCGCGGCTGAGGGCAGAGGTTCGCCGCCAGAATGACGACTACGTCACCCAGCAGATGCTTCAACAGAGGCAGCAGCGCATAGACCAGAACCGTGAGATCCGCGTTGCGGAAGAGCGCCGCAGACTGGATGCCATGGGTGGTGGTGCGCAAAACGCAGGCAGTGTCTCGCTGCCACCGGTTAGCACCGGCCACTTGAACAATGGTCTGGGTGGGGGAGGCAAGACCGGTCCCGGCTACCAGCAGTACATGAACTTGCCCCCACCCCAGCAACAGATACTGGAGAAAGAGAACCTTGCCCCTCCTCCACCAGAACGAAAGTCTTCCTACAGCACTGCTGCTGCCACACGCAACAACCTCGACTACACCAGCCTCCCCTTCCAGCCACCACAGCAACAACAGCAACAACAACCCCAGCAGCATCAGCTTCCTCCGGCACTGACAAAGAAGTCTGTGAAATTCAATACAGACATGAACACCTACCAGGATCGGACTCCTTCTCATTCGTTTTCGTCAGAACACAACATGTCGCCCTCCACGGAGCAGGTGACAACCGGCCCGAATGAAGTTTTCCAGTCACCTGCCAGCAGACCACCAGCAGCAGCAGCAACATCTCCAGGGACCATGCGGCAGGACAGCACGCCCACTGTCATAGGTGCTCAAGAAGTGTATCGTGACCCCCGAAATCGCATCGAGGCGCAGAAAGCAGCTCAGGCTCCTGTTCGGAAACAGGCCAACGAACGCATGTCGTTCAGAGACAAAATGAAGTACTTTGCGGCAGAGGCAGGGGAAGAAACTATCAAGTACAAACCCAAAGCCTCCAAAACATTGCGCAACATTGAATCTCAGCTGAATGGGCAGTAGTGAGGATGGTGGATGAGAGTGGTTGGTAAAATGAAATGGGTGACTCGGTGGGGTGCGTCTCTGGGTGAAGCGGCCGTAGGGTCAGGTTGGACACTCACTGTGCTGCTGTGTACAACATGCGTGAAGATGGTGTTTGGATAAGACAGTTCAGAGAAAGATGCCTGCAATTTTTTTTTAATGATGCAGAAAGGGGGCCAGAGATGTCTGCATAAAAGTTGCAAGAGTGAGTTAGTGGCTGATGTGACAGTAAGTCACTCACCAGTGAACAGGAGTGGGTTGTTCAACCGTCATGTTTTATTGCTAAGATTTCAATTTTTTTTAGATAATCTGCTGCAGCATCAGCAATCAAAAATTCATAGATGAAACAGAATGGCATGGGGTAAGCTTGTGAATTGATACCAGCATTACTTTTTCTGCCTGAACTGAGACCTTACGTTTCGTTTGTTTTGCTTAGCAAGTCGGACAGCAGTAGTGTTCAGATGGAGAGCTGATTTTGCTCAGTTGCACTCGGTAAGGTTTTGAGACAGTTTTTTGTGAAAGAACTGGAGGGTAAGATGAACTGAAAGAGACTGTGGTATTATGTCTTGTTTGAAAAAGCATTTCCAACGAATCTGCATACATGTATTTTTCTACTGACAAGCCAGTCTATTTTTTATGTGCTGATTATTAATTTAAGACGAAGCTTCAGCTTGGTTAAGAAGAGTGTGTACTTGTACATGTTTGTCTGTTACTGACTGTCTTGAGATAAATGTTCCTTGTATTTCAGGGAACAAGAATTTAATAAAATGCTAATTTTATGTGCTCTCAAAATATTCATTAGTGGCCGAAGAAGATGCTCCAAATGCAGTCGTATACCTCTTTGTATTTTCTGATGATGACTTGAAGAGCCCTGTACTTGACATTTAGAATCATCTGCAGCAAAATGGTGGTGAAGTGGCAGTGAACTGAAGCAAAGATTGCAGCTAAAGATTACTACTAGTGCACCAGTAGAGTAGGTATCATCTATGAAAATTGCTTGTGAAGGGTTTGAGAAAAATCTCATTGCTGCATTGAATTTTCGACTTGAACATTTCAATTGTCATTTTCAGCAAGTATCATTTTTGATTTTTTCACCTGGGTAGATCCCATGTAGCATTACAACACGCTCATTCCTTTATCAGCCATTTGTGACTTTCATATCTTTTCATGTTTTAGCAAGCAACAACCAAGCTTTTTTCCCCCACGTTGTAGTAAATATTATTTCTGGGTACAGTTGACTGGTAAGTGTATAGCGTTGTGCTATGACGTATTTCCTTCAGTTGCATCATGCTACTGTAAATGTCCATTGCTTGGTTACATCAATATGGTGTATTCACTTCCATACCTGACATACTGCTTTGGAGGAGTCCAATATAATCATGCTGCCCTACAGTGTAAAAGAATTGCGTGTTCTAGCTAGTGACATAGGTTTGCATTATCTGGCGTTTTGGGGAGTTGATTTCTTTTTTCCCTGAAAACATGTTTTGCACTTATAGGGTGGTGTGGAGAGGGAGAGACACTGAACACCGTTGCTGCAAGTAGGTTTGGTGCATGGTTTGGTTGGAAATGACAGGACAAACACAATTCAAATACTGAATAAAACTCTCCATTTAATTTGCAGCCATCACAGTGCTGGTCGGCCTTAGTGAAACTAACAAGCACATACATATCTCTTACATGAAAACGGTGTGATATTTTTCGCAGTGGTGCATCAGGCAGTTTTTACTTTTATTTCAATTTTTTTTCCATTATCATCATCATCATCAATGGCGTAGATGTACAAAATATGCAGCTAGTTTTCCATGATGCATGTTTCATTTTTTTTTGGGAGGGGAGGGGGGGGGGGGGGTATGTAATAGATTTTTAAGAACAATCTCAACCTCATTCAGTTTTGTCTAAACAGTTGCCTGTCTTTGTATATTTTGTACATAGTGAGAGAGTGCTAAGGTGTGTGTGTGAGTGTGTGTGTGTGAGAGAGAGAGAGAGAGAGGTCGGTCATATAGGGATATTATTTTACACAGCTTCATCATAGGCCTCTTTGTATAATCTGTAATTTGTACAAGTTTCATTTTGTTTCCTGTGCCTCATAATATATATTTCTTTGCACATTTTGAAATTCTTGCCTGCATTATTATGCATTTCATATCATTTTGTATCCTGTTTGTTTATGTACAAAGGAAGAGTAGAGTAGCATATTTTTGTCTGCATTGGATAGTTACTTGGTTGTGCAGGTCAGCTGGGATGGAAAACAGTGAAGAAGCTTAGTTCCTTCTGTTTGTATTTACAGGGTGTAGACAAAAACCGTAAGCTTATTTACTTGCATTGGAAATATTCACTCCATTGTTATAACTTCATGGACAGGTCTGTGTCAGGTACTCTTTCCACAGCAGGTTAAAAGTGTAGACAAGTAAAAATCGTTGGTGCTTGCACAAATCTGAACAAAGTTGAGAAGTTCTTTTGCTATCATTTTGCCTTTAGGTCCAAAACTGAAGTTTGTCCACTTCGTTCTTTGAGTAGTTTTAGACATATTTGAGTCTTGCTGGTCTTGGAGTCAGTCTGTTGAGTTCCTCTGCTTTATGGTTTTGAACATACACACTGAACGTTTGTTGTGACTGTGTTGTGAATGCCATCCCAGCTGACTGCCTCAGTGTTTGTGAGGACTGATTGAACAGTC
>JACVVK020000080.1:610000-612500 GCA_018292915.2 Batillaria attramentaria
CCCGCCGATCACGTATCATTTATTGATTTCTTGCTGTGTATTGTCGGATTGTGCGAGCTGTGACGACTGACAAACATGCAAATATCACAGCACGAGGTCGACTTGTAACACCCAGGACAAGGTGACAGGAACAGTACATAATACAGAATACTTTATTTATCAACAACAGTTGCACAACAGACCAACTGTGCGAACAAAGGTTGTGCGAATACTGACGTGCGTATTCCCGAGATGTATGGCAGACAAAAGAATCGAGTGCGATAAGCTGATCTGGTCATGTCAGATTGTATGAAAATATTTTTTACTTCTGGACGAGTGAGCACTTCGGAAAGGCCTTTCTGAGTGACTTCTAGCACATGTCCGTCATAAGGCACACTCAGAGAGCAACACAACCACGTTGCGACTGAGTTATTTCGCAAGGGCATTTTTCAGTCCATGATAACTTCACATCGTTCCGCCTCTGCATGTCTGTCTTAAATCTCTGAAGTAAGGAAAGATTTTGAATAGGCCTGCCATTAGCCATGAAAGATAAGATTCATTCACTTTCATTCATTCATACACTCCACTCTCTCTTGCACACATTATGAATAGTCTGATTTACACAACTGGACTTCAAAATATCTTGTGGGGAGCCAGGGTGGCCGAATGGTAGAGCGTTGGACTTCCTATGCTCGGGTCGTGAGTTCGAATCCCGGCTGGGGCCAAATATTGTGCTGGCCTTTTTCTCCTTGCCCCGTCTTTGATATCACCCGTATGTGGTGGAAAAAGACGTTAAACTCTCAAACACCCACCCACCCTCAAAATATCTTGTAACTGAATCTGATTTGGTTTATTGTTTGAAGGCGGGTTACTATGAGTCGAATGGTTTCGAACTCTTACAAACTAGTTTTGAAGTAGATTCCCGAAGAGGGGAAAGGAAGAATCCGTTATTTACATTATACAACTGTCTTTCTACTGGTGCCGGACTGCTAGAACGTCAACCTCACTCCACGCCCACAGTAAGTGTTGCTTTCTCAGTTTCTGTACCGTCGACGCCACCCATTCTGTCTCAATAGAGGGCTGTTGCATGCCCACACCTGCAGCAGTGTTCGCTTGGAGTCACCAGCCCATGGTCAACCCGAGAATGCCGTCACCTGGCTGACTGAAACACACACACACACACACACGCACATACAAACAGCTGCCTTCTGTAGCGGCTAGACACGGCAACCGCCGCAGTGCCAAAGCGTTTGACAATACAGCGAGCATGCACAGAGCTCGGCCCGACACAGCGGTTGTAAAGAGTACCGTACGAACGAAAGCAGCTTAGCTCCGGTACTTTTTCCGCGGGTGCCCTTGTTCGATCTGGCAAAGCCTACTTGCTTTCTGTCCACGCCTGAGGAACAGCGCGTCTTTGTTCCTTCCCCCAGGCAGCGTAGATTGTTGTAAGTCTCTTCTTAGAGACAGAGCTAGAAGTGTGAGGGGATCCGGTGTACACTACATACATAACTGATCGACAATCGGACTGAACTGACACATCTCTCAGTCCCAGTGTCTCTTCAGGACAGAAAATCAGTTGATCTGCCGACGATTCCTCAGCGTTTCTTTTGGTGGACCGTCATACGGTCTGTGTCAGTATTCCTGGACGTCATGCGCTGTGCTGGATACCCTGAACTTGTAACGGATTTCCATTGCCAGGACTGTTTCTAGCGGTTCGGCTACAGTTTACCGGACTACCGTGCTGGTCCCACATTCTAGGAATGTAGGAGGTTTGCTTGTCAAGTCCACAGAAACCGGCAACTCTGTGAATTTTAACAAGAGTTTTTTTTTTCCTTCAAATTTCGCGACAAGACCCATTCCTGTTCCAAGCCATGTATTGTGACTTCAAGAAATACGGACGACAAACGTGAAATATGACGCCTGTTTGACCAGTAATAACTCGTTATGTCCTGCCAATATTTCGCTGACCATTGAGTTCTAAAGAGTCTTGGACGAAGAGAAGTGTACACCACCGACGGAGTGTGGAACGGGTCGGCCAAATTTTCGTAAGTAGATCCTGCCATTCCGGAGTGTTCGTCACCTGCGAGGGCCGACATGACGTCTTTGGTGCCAGAGTTGGTTCTGACCAAATGGACTGCTGTGCGTAGCGGAGTTGATACTAGCCCAAGATGATGAGGATTGGTCAAGGTGTGTCGAGAACATGAGTCAGACAGAGGGAGTGCAGAGTGCAGAGTGTCGTCTGTCAGAGCTCTACCTCAAGGTAGCGGGTGAGTACTGGACTTAACCGACAACAAGTGTGTACAGCAGTAATAACTAATGATTGTTACTGCACTGTACGCTATTTCTTCAATTGTCTCACAGCTCCGCCAGCTGGGCCGGTATGTAGAACTCGAGGTTAACTTAACCTTAGCTTGATTTAACCCACGGCTACGGGTCTGACCCAGACGAGGACAAAAGAAACCCCAAAACAAAAATTAAATATAAAAGGAAGCGAACAAAGAAAGACCAAAATCCTTCTATA
>JACVVK020000080.1:617500-627500 GCA_018292915.2 Batillaria attramentaria
TGAATGACGTCGCTGCCCTTTCCTATACCGCGTCGTGTGTGTAGGTCAGTTTATGCCGTATAAATATTTTTGGCTCAGTGATTTTGAATTTGTTTCTTCTTTTGAGTTTAGCTCGATATAGTTCCAGTTTCCGTTGTCAAAATGTTTTGCCAGCATGGTTGGTTTATGAACACAGAGGTGAACGTCCGGCTGCATGTCATGAAGGTAACTGATCGGATCAAAACCGATTGTGTCCACATACATGCATTCAGCGCCTCCTGGAAGAAAATAAAACAGGAGCTACAGATTCTCTCTCTCTCTCTCTCTCTCTGCTGGGGGACAAGTATTTGTGTTGTCCTTTTTCTCGTTGCCCTGTCTGTAATTTCACGCTTACGTGGTGGAAAAGGACGTTAAACTCCCAAACACCCCCCCCCCCTCTCTCTCTCTCTCGTTGGACTCTCAATGCTCATGTCGTGAGTTCGAATCCCGGCTGGGGCCAAATATTTGTGCTGGCCATTTTCTCGTTACCCTGTCTTTGATATCACCTTCAGGTGGTGGAAAAGGAGAAGTCCTAAACACCCAGCCACCCACCCACCCAGCCACCCACACACACTCACTCTCTCTCTCTCTCCTCCCACCCCTTTGTGTGTGTGTGTGTGTGTGTGTGTGTGTGTGTGTGTGTGTGTGTGTGTGTGTGTGTGTGTATGTGTGTGTGTGTAAAACATCCTGATAGGACAAAACTAATGGTAAGGATGAACGTCGAGCGTACAACACTGACAGTAGAGTCTGCGCTGAAAAGACACTGCTAACAGATTTCTTTACGGCTCAACGGACACCTGGTGAATGCCGGCCACTTGATATATCGGATCCGACGGGCAGGAAAACATGATTGAACTGGCACCACCAGACCCCCAGAACGCGTGACAATGGATCCAGCTCAGGTTTCCTCGTCTGGGAAATGACGAATTGCCTTTTGTTGTCGTCTGTATTATGTCAGGATCAAGAAAATCACCTTTCCTTTTGACGACAGGCCATGTTTGACACACTGATATGTAGTGCGCCACTGTCAGTGGTTGTTGTGTATATAATTTGTCGTTCCTACTGAAGACTTATCTGGGAGGAATATGACATCCCCCACCCCCCTGCCGTAAAAAAACAGATCCCAGCTGGGGCCAAATATTTGTACTGGCTTTTTTCCCCTCGTTGTCCCGTCTTTGATATCACCCTTACGTGGTGGGAAAGGACGTTCAACTCCGAAACACCCACCCACTCACCCACCTGAAAAAAGGCGTAACTGTATGCAGGTGTATAACGTCGTAGAGACCCTTGAGAATTAATTTCCTTGCATGTCTTTTTAACGAGTTGGATTAAATAGTTGACACAAGAGCCATGGCAGTGCTTGCCAGCTTTTTTTCTGTAACGTCCCAAAGGGTGACGCAATAAAAATAGTAGAAAAGTCGGAGATATCTAGGTTCTGTTTTTTTTTTTTCACTGTCTTTAGTATGTGGGCTTCAGGTGTGACTGTTTTCTCTGTCTCCCAAGTTCTACAAGTGTTTTTTTCTTCTATCTGCGGATGGACAGCTGTCGTAAAAGAGTTTCAGCCCTTGTTTACAAAGCCAAACAAATTGGAGCAAGAACTCTGAAAATGTCCCCCCCCCCCCCCCGACTAGATACAATTCCGATTAACCGAGGGATGATTCCGAAAGATCCCCTTGATAATACACAACCATTCAGTGACCACTGTAGCATATAGGTACTTGGTCACTTTGTATGCTGAAGTGTCGTTACACCTACAAGATTACGTACATATATATGTATACACGTATCTCAGTTTGTTTTCCGTCTGCTTTGCCGTGAGATAGTCTTAATTGTAGCTTGCACGTTGTTTAAAATACAAAACTCGCTCCCCTCGCTCTGCCGCTACACACAAGAGATTCACCAGAGCATTAATGAGACACTGGACAATCATTCGTTCATTCAGGTAAAGCGTCGCCTCAGACCCACTGATGCGCGACACTATCAAGAGCACAGGAACCTCAGGACTACCTTATAACTGCCCGTTCACGCTTGGCTGCCAAGTTACGCACCAGTGAGCATGGACATGGAAAACCAGTGTTCGATGACCCGCACTTGGACTAACCTGGCACGAACTCATGTCGAGATGTACTGTAACCACAAGACGTCCTGTGAACATGCACGGTCAAGTGTCCCATTCTTCAGTCCCTCGGTGGACTGGTGGTGATTGGGAAGAGGGTGGGTGAGGGGGGTGGGGGTGGGGAGGGGGTGGGGAGGAATGAGTTGGGGATGGGGTGTGTGTAGGGGGGTGGGTGGGTGCGGGGGGGGGGAGGGGGGGGGGCTGCACTGAGGCCTCTCTCCTCGGGCGGAGACTGAGGGTGCGGGGGAGGGGGGGGGGGGGGCTGCACTGAGGCCTCTCTCCTCGGGCGGAGACTGAGGCGATACCAATGTTGAGTTCACTGGTTTCTGGCGCATTTCTCAAATACCAGAGAATGATCAAGCTAAACTCGAACTAGTCAGTAACACACACACACACACACACACACACACAGAGCCTCGGACGATATGTCCAAATCTCAGTCAAACTTCTGCAAAAATGTACACGTTCCTGATTTTGACCTTAAGGCTCAGATTTTTTTCCTGGTGGCTAGCGGCAATAAACCTCAAAACAGCCACACCTCGTTTATTTTTAGCTGGTGGATGGCTGTACTGGAATCATGCCAGAAACGGCCCGGCTTTCGTGTGACCCGGCTGTGTAGCGTCAGTTCTGGACACACAAATAACAATGCTCAAACGATTCACTAACCAGATATTCAATTGAAAGTCATCATCATTACTGATTACCTTGTCGGCTTTTGTGACAAGACGCCTCTATGTTGTGTGGAGTCAGAGGAGGCACTGTGGTACAGATCTTAAGAATTGTGGCCAGTGGCAAACTGTTTTTGCTACACACACATGCAAATGTACTTTGTCATTCAGAATACTTGTAATGTGCTTGTCCTTATACTTTATTGTAGCTTATGCAGTGTGTTTTTCACTCTGTGTGTGTGTGTGTGTGTGTGTGTGTGTGTGTGTGTGTGTGTGTGTGTGTGTGTGTGTGTGTGTGTGTGATGTGTTTTGAGCCAGCGTCTGCTGGGATGCTGCGTTATATGTATAAACGATCTATTACTATTATTTTTATTATTGAAGAACAACGTATTGCAAGCTAGATTACCCATTTGTTGCTGTCTCACGGTGTTAATGGCTATTTTGATAAAATCTCCTCCACGCCTCCTGTTTGTTTTCTCTGCGCATTAGCCAGAATAATACTCGTTTCCGCCAGGTCGGCCCTAGCAGCAACCCAAACACACGTTGCCAGTTGAATGTCTCCACTAGCACTTTTGTTTCCCTCCCAACAGTCCTCCTCCACTCCTTCAAGTATTGCAATATCAATTTCCAAACGAATCCCCGCAGTCTGACTGCCTATGACACTTTGACACAAAACCGTGTACAAAGACCATTACGAATAAAGATTCTGTTTGTCCATTCTGTCGCCTATGACACTTTGGCACAGAACCGTGTACATAGACCATTACGAATACAGATTCTGTTCGTCCATTCTGTCGCCTATGACACTTTGACACAGAACCGTGTACATAGACCATTACGAATAAAGATTCTGTTCGTCCATTCTGTCGCCTATGACACTTTGACACAGAACCGTGTACATAGACCATTACGAATACAGATTCTGTTCGTCCATTCTGTCGCCTATGACACTTTGGCACAGAACCGTGTACATAGACCATTACGAATACAGATTCTGTTCGTCCATTCTGTCGCGGAGGGGGGAGCCGGGGTGGTCGAATGGTAGAGCGTTGGACTTCTAATGCTCGGGTCGTGAGTTCGTATCCCGGCTGGGGCCAAATATTTGTGCTGGCTTTTTCATCGTTGCCCCGTCTTTGATATCACCCTATGTGGTGGAAAAGGACGTTAAACCCCCCAAACACCCACCCACCCTGTCGCGGAGGCTTCATATCCGTGGGAACTATAATCGGACAAAATGTCCTGGTTGACAATAAAAGTATAGGACATTCGTCCTGAATCTTGCCCACTGTGAAACAGAAATGATCGGACAGTTTTCATTTCCGAATCTTTCCAGTTCGTTTGTGTAACCCAACGTATTTCAACAGTCTTTGTTGTGCACGTCTAGGATTGGAGCACCTTTCCAAGATTCCCACATTCTTCCACATTCATCTACTGGAGTCGATCGACATTTATGCTTGGTTATTTCAAACTTTCAATTACTCAGTGCCTGTCACATGCTGCAATAGTACAAGCAGCTACTTCAAGTATTGCAATATCTAAACGAATGCCCGAAGTCTGACTGTTTATGAGACTTCAACGCAGAACACAAATTCTTTTCGTCCATTCTGTCGCAAAGGTGATAAGGGCGGGGTGGGCTGGTGGGTAGGTGAATGGGGGCTTAACGTCCGTTTCCACCACATACGGGTGATATCAAAGACGGAGCAACGATGGCAAAGGTGATACAGAAATGTGAACAGACACAGGGCTCTATGTCCATAATCGAAACAACAACAACAAGAAGAAAAAAAAAGAAGGTAAGTATTGAGTAGGTGCTTTACCCAATTTCTTGAACTGGCTCCAAGCGCCGCGAGCTGAATCCAACACACACGCTCACGTGAATCACACGCATTTGATTATTTTATTACAAAGGCGGACATATGTCTGATTATTTCTGCGCCACACTGGACAATATTCAGGACAAAGGTCCTATACTTTTATCGTCAGCCAGGGGCGGTCGGTGGTCCAGTGGTTAAGAGACTTCGTCACCAATGCGAGAGGTCAGGTTCGAGTCCCACTCCACTGGGCAAAGAACTTTTCCTTCTCGTACGCGGCTCCTACCCAGAGCGGGTGTGCTATGGGCCCAATGGGGAGGCTGTTGCCACACAGCCGAGATTCACCCCCTGTAACCGGGTACGACTTTGGAGGTTCTTCCCTTGGTATGACACGTCAGTCTTATGATGTGGATGATTACACGGCCGGCACCGCAGGTGCCGTAGTTCCCGGGCCTGGTCAATGCGGGATATTTATGACAGGAAGCGTGGAATAATGTGGATGATTACACGGCCGGCACCGCAGGCGCCGTAGTTCCCGGGCCTGGTTTATGCGGGATATTTACGACAGGAAGCGTGGAATGCGGTCCTGTCCAGCAGTCCCAAATCACACAAACCTCCATAGAATTATCTTACCATCATCCTCATCTCCATCATCATGCGTAATAAAAATTGCCCCAGCTTCCGAGCCCTCCGTGGATTCCACCCATTACCAGGGAGGAACACCACTGGAACCGGCAAAGAGTTGTGGCAGAAAAAAGAAGAAAAGAAAAGAAATAATCAAACATTTCCAGCATGAATCGATCTATGACCTGTGTCCAACGTGCATACGAAGCCCTGCAGACAGACACAATTAATTTTGATGAAGGTTTTGAGACTCGAACCCTTGATTTCCACCCCCAGCCCAACTTGCTGTCGTAGGTGTGAAGGCAGGGGTATAGCAGAGACCAGAGGGAGGGAGACATTGATTTTGTGTTCCCGCGGAGGTCTTTGTTGTCCGTAAGTGGAGGGTTTGCGGTTTGCGGTTTGCGGTTTTACGGCCCATTAGTAAACGTGGCGGTGTGGACAAGGTGTAGTACTTTGGCGGCTTTGGGGCTCATTAGAACAACTATTGATTTGTGCATGGAGACAATGTACACACTAACCTTTGTATACAGGGAGTCTGCAATGGGCCTAAGCTGTTTTTGTTGAGTTAGTTAGTTAGTTATTTAGGGCTTAACGCCGCTGTTTTTGTTGAAGTGCTGAGTATGAAATGAAGCTTAAACAACAAACAAACAAACAACAACAACAGCAGCAACAACAACAACGAAACTCAAACCCAAAAGCGTGTTATAGCAAAACAAAGAAACAAAGAGAAAACAAACTAAAAACCTTGTAAAACTTCTCCTGAAAGGCTGTCTTTACTTTCTGCTGAAACTGTAGACTTTGACGGATGGATGGTCCACAGGTATTGATTTTATAATTCTGTTATCAAAACGGAACTAATAACTAGCCGCTGCGTGACAAAAAGGGCACTAAATGAATCTTTACACACTTGTGTAGTCATACACGTAGGCCTAGTGTTGAAAGGCACACGCGTGTATCTATGCACGTAACTAAGGAAGTCATCCTAATGGTCCTGAGAGTAACCTCCCCATGGCTGATTCCGTTCAAGATTATAAGTTGAGAGGTTGTTTTAGTCATCTAGGAAGAAAGCTGACTTTGGCAAACATACGAGAATCCAACAAAATGCAGGATGTTCGGTGAATTCTTGATTTTTAACAGAGAACGGTAGTTTGTCCGGCGGCATTGCCGTTTTGTAGTAGTGATGCTGAGTATGGCGCTGTGTGCCAATCTCGGTAATTGGTATTTCCGGTAGATTTTTGTCGTGCTTCAGCAACTGTGATTTCACTAGCACAACTGTCTGCCACGAACGCCCAGTTCAGATGAACTACAGCTGACGCGTTCTCTTCAGAAGCAAATGCTCACAAAACCAGTGCAGATTTACCGTCGCTTCACTTGTGTTTGAAAGACGCGGGACGTGACTGTTCAAACCAGCCAACAAGAATTCTCTCACTCACCCGAAGTCAGCTTTGCACGGCAGTCTGTACATCCAGTCGATGCATAATACTGGGAGTCTCTGAGCAGCAGGCGAGATGAATGAGTCTTGCGAACATCTCGAAACGATTGTTACCCATCATGCTCAGGTAAATTTACCACATAAATTACTCCAGTTTTAAAGCCTGCGACTGTTATCAGATCTAAATCTTCCGAGTTACCCCACCATGCTGCCACATAGCTTTCTCGTATAACTGCAATGTTGCCATAAGATCTAAATATGAGAACGCAGTTCAATCTCGATTATACGGTTTGCTACTTTGGCCTGTTTATTTCTAAGACTATTTAAGACGGCAGATTACATCTAACCGTGACCACTCTTCTGCTTGAATTAACGGGCTACATCTTAATAACTGGACATGTTTTATGGAAGGCAGCGTGGGTACATGTGAGATTGGTGAAACGGCGTAATTTCCATGTTTTGGAACAGTTTCGCTCGTGAGTGCGCCTGTACGCTCGATATGCTCTATCTTGACGATTAGTACAGCTCTTAATGCGATGCAATGCTGATTACACTCTGCACGAACATTCAAATTCTACGTCTGTTGGTGCAACAATCTCGCTCAGCGTATTAGCCGCGTCAGTGAGTACATTTCAGCTGGTTCCGCTTCTGGTACCAGTGTTTGTGATGCGGCCACTGTCCAAGTGTCTAAGTAGTGTGATGCTAGACATCCCGAAAACAGCTCAGAACGATCTGTGAGCATAGAAATGATAAAGATTGCCCCCTTAATGGGTTTGGAAGGCAACGTGGGCACACGTGAGATTGGTTAAATGGAATAGTGTTAAAACAGCCGGCCACTGACAGGGGGCGTTTCATTGTAATGCTCATTAGCATGGAGGATGTGGATGAAGACTTGCTGTAGTAAATTGATTCATTTCTGTTTCTCATTAGGGCTGGAGAGAGACCAACTGGTGATCGATTCTTATCCAGACGTTTCTCCTCGCCTGTATCTTCGTCCTGCTTTCAGCTTCAGTGTTTCTTAAGTAAACGCCGTTACGTACACACGTTATTGTTCTTGTTCCTGTTATGATTGGGGAAAAATCGCATCCTTTTGTCTCTATGGTTTCCTGCTTTGGTCTTTGTTGTTGTATTGAGCTTGTGTTTACATGCACGTTGGGAAGCACGAAAATAATAAATACACGAGGCCAAAATTTAAATGTAGGCTACGAACGGTCTCGGACTAGGACATAACAAAGCCATCGTATGTCCTTGGTAAGCTAGAAGAATAAGATGTTGGGGTGGGTGGGTGTTTGGGAGTTTAACGTCCTTTTCCACCACGTATGGGTGATATCAAAGAGGCAGCAACGAGAAAAAAGGCCAGCACAAATATTTGGCCCCAGCCGGGATTCGAACTCACGCTGACCCGAGTGTTAACATCCCAACGCTTTACCATTTGGTCCGAGCTCCCTTAGAAGAATAAGAAATCAGTTATCATGATTTACAACGTCTGAAGATCTTCGCTCTGCTGTCACGCTGTGCGTATTTTGAAACGTGTCCGTCCTCTACCCCCTCTAAAAAGAAAAGTATGATTTATTAAATGAAGCCTAAGCTGTGGTTAATATCTAGACAGTAGCCAACGAGAGTCAGACACACAAAGAACCTGATCACATCGTGTCAGCTATTGAGAAAAGCATCTGTACTTGCTAATTAGCCTTGCTGGAGATACAATGCGTTAGGCAACACGTGTTTAGGATGTTGAAATAAAGGCTTCTCCATAAAGCAAAGTCAGGTTTGACAGAGATTACCACTTAGGACTTCACGCTTGGACAATTCCTCGCCACCGACGCCCCAGCTACCCGCAAACCTTCGTGGTAACTCAGAAGTGTGAAAACACCACTCGCGTAAATAGCAACTTAAGTGTCCGCACACTTCAGCCGCTGAGTTCAAGGCGACACGGGCAAGTTTCCAGTACAGGTGCCAGAGCTTTGAGAGAGACCACTCGAGTCTGCGAGTTAATACTCCTTTTTGGGGTGCTACAGTCGCGCGCTCGCAACACTGATTGCCGGAACTACGTTCTGCTGGTGATTCAGCAACTTCATAGTAACCATACTAAGAGAGAGAGAGAGAGAGAGAGAGAGAATGAAACTTTATTTTTCAATGGTAGAAATTGTAGCACACGTGCCAGTTTATAATTTGCGGTTGCTACACTACAAAACGTAAAAAAAAGAAGAGACAAGAGACACCCCTCCCCCCCCCCCCCCAAAAAAAAAGGAAAAAAAAAAAGAAGAAAACAAAAGATACTATTAGACTACAAGTAAGATAATATTAAGTCAGCGTGAGAATAACGGCCTGACATGTACATGGCAAAATTACATGTCACGCTTTAACTCTTTGACGACGGAGCGCAATTTCTGACACACGATTTCCTATAGGAAATCGTGTGTCAGAAATTGCGCTCCGTCGTCAAAGAGTTAATACGCTCGACTACCTAAATACAACGTATAACTGCTAGCAAGTAAAATCCAGACACATACGAGAGAGAGAGATAGAGAGAGCAGTAGTAGTAGTATGTCGTAAGCACTAGTGCGACAATGTTTGGCCATTTTGAGGCTTTTCTCTTCTAAAATGGAAGCGTTATGAATGACGCCTGCGGTTATGTTCCCTCTGCAGCCGAATGCTACAATTGTTTTACCTGTTGTTTTGTCTGTGGCATTTCAGTTTTCTTGCTGAAAACATTTGTCTGCTCTAATCGATGTTGTATGCGCCGTTTCAGGTTGAGTATTAAAACTGGTTGTTTCACATTAACCTTATGCATTTACTTTCCTCATCCGGCCGTCGTCTTCAGGGTTTCATATCCGTGGGGACTCTAATGGGACAAATATCCTGGCTGACTGTAAAAATATAGGACATTTGTCCTCAGTGTCGTCCACGGTGGCGCAGAAGTGATAGGACATATGTCCGCCTCGGTCAGAAAGTAATCGGAGATTTCGAAAATGGATAAGTCTATGACCGGTCTCCGACGCGGATATTTCTCCATTTTCGAACCCGTGACTAGTCATAACTGGACGCGGTAGGCACGTGTTCATGGTCTACTCTCGTTTGGGAGTAGTGGTCTGGTGGGGTAATGTCGCAAGACCAGGGCGTTACGAAAAGTGCTTCAGACACGTAAATACGTTAGTTCAGCCGTCTGGAGAGAAGGTATGACGTAGACCACTCGCCGCCACTTCCAAAACAGCAGATCACAGACTAATCCCGAACGTATAGCTCCCGGCATTGGTGGGGTCATCACGCGAACTGTAATTGGTTAATCCATTCTGATTGAGGATCAGGACCGGTCAACGTGAAGCCGGCG
>JACVVK020000080.1:632500-665000 GCA_018292915.2 Batillaria attramentaria
GTACGCTGTCGTCATCGGTTGTGACGTCAACTGGCAGGTGGTTGTACATATACTTTAAAAGCGATGGCCTCACGGGAAGTGGCACTGGCCTGTCTGCTACCTATTCTCCTGTCTATACAGGTATGTTTGCACTTACAGACGTGCGAAACCACACACCCGTCACTACCGTTAAGCTTTTCACTTTTCTCGACTTGTTGAATATGCCTTAACCCCCCCCCCCCCCCAACTCCCCCCCCCCCAACCAAACAGCAGCAACAACAAAAAATAATAAAATAAACAAAACTCTCCACCCCCTTCCCCAAATAACCCCCCCCCCCCACCTCCCCAATCCTGAAATATAAAATCCCGAAAAACATCAACTACTACTACTACTACTACTACTACGTGCTTATAAACAACAGGCTCTCAGAGGACTGACAGGACTGGACTCATTGCGCTCGCGCACGCACACACACGCACACACACACACACACACACACACACACACACACACACACACACACACACACACACACACACACACACACACACACACACACACACACACACACACACACACACACACACACAAACACACACACACACACACATCGAAAAGATTATCCTTTTACTCCTATAATGACCGCTTTTCGAACAACGCCAAGAATAACAAAACCACAACAACACAAACAAACAAACAAACAAACAAACAAACACCATCAATAAAAAAAAAAATCCTGGTGACTTAGTAGAGACTGACGAACACTCGAAAACTGCGTTTTTAATTACCAATTAAAAAAAATTCTTCTCATTGTAATGAAAATTTGGAAAATTGGCCACAGCATGCGAGTGTGTGTTACTGTCGCAAGCTCCCTACAGCCCGAATGAATCATTTGGTCTCTACACTGTCAGCTGTGCTGTCAAACCTGAAACAAGCGGCCACTGCAGAAGTGAAAGAATATTTTTTTCTTTCAATTTGATATTGTCAGTCCATTGAGTGTGCGTGATGTCAGAGAAATGAAGTAATGTGTTGTTAATGTGTTGTAAATGTGTTGTTACTCTATATTTCAGGGCTGGCCAGTAACACTACGAATCCAGTGTCAAGTAAGAACATTAATGGAATTGTCTGAAATACTTCTTTGTCTGTCTGCCTATCTGTCTGTCTGTGTCTGTCTGTCTGTCTCTCTCTCTTTTACACACACACACACACACACACACACACACACACACACACACACACACACACACACACACACACACACACACACACACACACACACACACACACACACACACACAAGAAATATCATACCTTTCCAAAGCATATTGCACATCAAACATTGGTGACCAAGCCTAGGAATTATACAACAGTTTACTGCAAGACACCATCGACCACACAGGATAAGATTGGTAAGGTGTTCCACACTTAAAGGAACGAAGTTCACGACTTCACTTTTTCCCGCCAGATTGCCGGTCGTACGAGTTTAAGTGCAGCAACAAGCTATGCATCAGCATGTCCTATCGCTGTGACGGCTACAACGACTGCGGCTGCGGGTCAGACTGCGACGAGGACGGCTGTGGTGGACTCCCCCTCAGTAAGTCAGCTACAGGAACAGTTGTGTTTGCAGTGACCAGGACTGATGGTCACAAACGGATTGAGTTTAGGTTTAAAGAAAGTAATGGGTGTTTCTAGGGTATCCTGGCATAATCTCAGCAAAAAGGCCGCAAACATTGTGTTGTTTAAAACTGCGATTCCGGCAGCTGTGCATGATGCAGGCAACTCTGTCTTTATAAAACCAGAGCCTGAGTTTGCAGTGACTCCATTGTGCTTTTGGTCAGTGAGCGAGACACCTCGCTACAGCGTCTAGCGGGTGTAGTGTACTGCACGAAAAGACTAGCCACTGCGATCTTTCTCGCTCAGTGTCAGAACGCAAACTGAACTGTGAGATCAGGCTGCCCTTGGCTTTTATAGGGGTTTCAGGGACGCTGAAAACTTTGTAACTGTGACAGAGTTGACTGCGCATGTTGCACGGTCGGATTTTTTTTTTTTTTTTTTTTGGGGGGGGGGGGGGGGACACTGTGACTTTTTGTTGAGATTGCAGATATCCAAAGGCAAAATCTTTATGATTTTTACGCTCGCAGATTGTTCTGAGCTGTGTTCGTGGTGTCAGTCTAGCATCACACCAATACAACACCTCAGTGCAGAGTGACAGCATCTCAAATGCTTGCACTGAGCCAGCAGAAGCCTACTCACTGACGCGGCGAACACTTGAGCGGCGGAGAGTGTTGTACCATCAGTCGTAAAATTTGAATGTTCGACCGCTCGCGCAAACTGTAAACAACATTGTTTCGCATTAAGAGTTGAACCTATCATCAAGATAGTGTTTCGAATGTACAGGCGCACGCACGAGCGGAACTGTTCCAGAACATGAGTTGGCTTATCCGAGATAGAATTGTTGGGGTTGGTAGGACGGAGGGAACTGTTTCAACACGTAAGCTGACCTCTGCTGTGCCTTGTCGTCGTGGAATATGAACGTTGAAGTGTGTCCGTGTTGTCTGTGTGTTTGTAAAGAGTTCTAAAGCTGGTATCACTGCGTCATTGCAGGCAGCGTGCAGCAGATCCTTATAGGCGTTGGTGTCGGGACCGGGGTGTTCGTGGTCATCGCCTTCCTGGGCGTCGTCCTGGAGAAACACCACAACTGGGAGAAGCAGCGCACGGCGGGTGGCGGTGGCAGCAGCGAGAAGCAGACGCAGGGTGGCTCCGTGTACAAGGCGAGCAACAAGACGCAGAACAAGAGCACAGCATGGACCAAGGGCTCTGTGAACAAGAACGCCTCGAACGCTGGTCAGGCGAGTACCGTTGTGTCACCGAGAAGTGAATGTCAGATAAAAGTCTCGGAGATTGTTTGACAGGATTCAGGTTGATCCTTGGACGAATCTGTGGAACAGAAGTTCCGGGAGTCCCCCCCCCCCCCCTCTCCCACTGCCCAGTTCCACAATACCAGCTTTGTGCTTCCAGTAGCCTCCCTTGGTTTCTCTCTGCTTTAGGACGGGCGGTTTCAAAGGGGTCTTCTGTTAGATCTACAGTTAGAGAGGGACACCTTGGGCGGAAATCGGGCAACAAAGATTGAAGGTTAGACTCACCAGTGACTGGAATTGACGGATATGTTTTACACAATTCAGCGTATGCAAATAAAGCGTGCACCCCAGCTGTTGTGCGGTAGAACACCGCTACTATGTCGATTTTCTGTTGATCAGTTGGCCAGATCGGACTGGCAGTAGAGCAGAAAAATTGAAAGTTGACTTCATGGATGTATGTGACCCCAACAAGACCTCTTACGCCATACAGACACTGCTCAGAATGGACTGCATTCTTCGTGCTATAGTGAAGATCTTTAGAAAAGACTGACCACATTATTGTCATGGACTCCGTTCTCGCTGAACGCTCAAACACAGCAAGGATTTTTGTGACGAGATGTTTTAAACTGCACTTTCTCGGTTCGGAAAGCCAGCAGTTTCTGACACAGCCTTTCAGCATTGGAGCAGACAAAAACTGGAAAATGGGACGCTGGATAAGTACCACGGGACTGCGGCAAACAGCTCTGTAGCAATTTTGTGGCTTTTCCTGTCGGACTCGCGTGAAGGTCCCCACACAGCCAACAGTGCGGGTCTGCCATTGGTTTTGAGGGATGTGAACGTGTACAGCAGACTGAACTGATTTACAGTATTGTTTAGCTTGGATTTCGCATACATCGCACAGACTATGGCAGCACGTTGTGTTAGTGACTAGGAAATGCTGACTGCGTTGCGTGTGTGTGTGTGCTGGCGCGAAATGTTGGACGAAACAAAAGAAGAAAGCAGAGAGAAAGCCGAGAATCACCCAAATCTTCGTAAACTTGAAGTAACGTGTCGTTTGGCAAACGTACAGGCCGGGGCGGAGTTTTGACTGACGTTTAATTGTTTTTGTTGTCGGTAGGTGTGCCGGTCACAAATGATCGATAACCGCCATGGTTTGGTTGACATTTTTTTTCCTGCTGTAGATTTTTGGGGGAGACTGCAATCCTGTGTGAGACTGGTGACGTTGTCTAAGCAACGACCGTAAGACAATACGTTGGACTGAAAACTTTAACGTGTTGCCTGTCAGTGGACAACAGCTTTTTCTGAGTTCGCATCTATGAATTCATATTCACATAAAATACTGGTTGTATACGTATGTGTGCGTGCAATGCGCGAGTATGCATGTGTGTGTAGAGAGATATTTCTGCCAATAAATGTTTTTATGTTGATGTACTTTGTGCATAGTTCCTTATTGTTATACCAAACGGCTTTCCAATTTCGTGTACTAAACCTGTGACTGGGATTTGCGTGATCTTCGTGTAATTGCTGAACACAAGGGTTTAAAATCACCATAGTGTTTACCGGAAGGGAAGTGGAGGGGTGTTTAGTTTGGAGTGGCTTATTTATGGTCTTGAAATAGTAATGCTGAAACTCATTGGGTATCGCGCAGTGACCTTTTTCTCTCACGCTCAGTGCGTTTGAATCGTATCGAGATGCTTTATTGTTTATTCAGTTCTTGTATATCCCTGATTTGTATGGCTCCTAATCGTATGCCCTTCACTCCTGTCTGTTCCTATGGACAGTTCATTTTTCTAAAATGCGTCATCCGTTGTTCGTCACATCAAAGCCTATTTCACTTTATCCTTCACTTTCTGCCATTCCTATTTTTCTTACTGCCAATGTCTTACAAATATATACATAGTTTAGATAGGTTGTCTCTTTTCTTCTCATTCTTCTTTTTTTATTTTTAGAATTTATATTCATATTCACTAACGACGACTACTTTCGTGGTTTTCACTTCAAATATCATGATCATTTTTATCCGAGTTACTTCCACTTTATTGGTTTGAAAACAAATCACAGAAATATAAGCGAGATATTGTTAGAGTCAGTGTATAGTAGTGTTTATCAAACCATGCCTACGTGCTGCCACAGAAGTGATGTGATTTTGCTTGAAATCTGTACAGTCAAATCGCACTTTAATTATTCATACATGAAAATAATTCTTCGACGTAATAAACACTTAAAATCCCTCAATAAATGTGTGTGTGTGTGTGTGTGTGTGTGTGTGTGTGTGTGTGTGTGTGTGTGTGTGTGTGTGTGTGTGTGTGTGTGTGTGGTGTCTGTGTATAAGAGAGAGAGAGAGAGAGAGAGAGAGAGGCTTCGACATGTTCATTGCATTAGGCTGTATGTCCATTTGCAAGAGGGGAGGAGGGGGAGGATGGAGGGGGTTACAAACAACGCAGCATGGTAAATGTAAGCTTATATCATGCGCATAAATAATTGTAAAGACGTGACATGTAAGCCAAGTCACTCAGTAGATGCGACAAAAGGCGAATGGCCGAAACTAGTGTGTCAGAGAGAGAGAGAGAGAGAGAGCGTTTCACCACAACCTCACGTGTATGTATGTATGTATATATCTTGAACCACGAAACAATTACAGTTGTGTCTTTATTCACTGATTTTACACATTTCAAACGATAAATACTTACTCACACACTTAAAATGCTCAAGTTATAACGTTATGACGTTTATTTTGATTATACTGTTCATTGCAATCCCTTAAAACTGATTAATGCTGTGAAAGCTGCCGAAGGGCCGTACATCAGTCTGATACTTGATACATAACGAAATTCCATTCACATGGTCGACTATCAGATATTGCGACTCTCTGACAGAGAGTAGGTTTTAGCCGATTGCCAAACGTAGGGGGAGCCGGGGTGGTCGAATGGTAGAGCGTTGGACTTCTAATGCTCGGGTCGTGAGTTCGATCCCGGCTGGGGCCAAATATTTGTGCTGGTTTTTTCATCGTCGCCCCGTCTTTGGTATCACCCTATGTGGTGGAAAAGGACGTTAAACCCCCCAAACACTCAAACACCCACCCGCCAAACGTAGACCCGAACCAGGTCGACTCATGCACATCATCATGATATTAAACAAAAGCGATCCAGTTTCGATAAGGAACTGGAGAGAGAGAGAGAGAACCAGACAGCCAGATAGTAGGTATAGGCAGCATGACGCTTTCGCTGTAACTTCGCGGAAAAACACGCGATTTTGGTGGATTTCTAACCGCGGCCTGTGCTGCGGCTTCTGCAAAGACTCCTACAAATTATACATCAAAAGAAAGCACATTGTCTCCTCTTTTCAACCACTGTATTTGTATATTTGTGGGCGTCGGGTGAGATGAGCACGTAGCTGAAATGTAACGCATGTGTTTGAGGGTCGGTTTGCGTTTGACCCCCCTTTTTACGCTACGCCCCCAAAACAGCTGTTTTAGTCTATCTCTTTCCCGGTTTACAGCGTGAACGACAGATGTCGTACAGATCTAAAATTGGCACCAAACTAAAGAGGAAAACCTGTAGTTTTATATTCTAGCTGGCTATTTGACTTCCGTTCAAAATTTAACGTAGAAGTCGAAAAAAGGAAGAAAACAGTCGCCTTCATCAGCATTTTTCACAGCATAACATTAAAAAAGAACTAAATAGCCAACCAGTTTAACGTACCTAGACCAATTCCCAGTCGAATGAGATATAAGGTTAATGTGTGTATATCCTGTCGTTCACGCTGAAATTAATTACACGAAAAACGCGCTAAAAAAGTAAAAAGTGTCCAGAAAACTTTGAAAATGGAAACGAAAGTGTTCAAAATACTACAGTTATGTTAGCTTTGTCAGCCCGATCATGAAGAAAAAAGAACTGTTGTTGCAGCTCTCTTAGTTCCGGAGATACTGATTGGGCTCATATTCGATAAACGGGCGTTTTCAGCAGATGTACACAAATTATCTAACCAACGGAAACATTCCAAATATGCATTTATGTAATCTAACCTATACACAGACTTGACATAATTCAGAAAACGGGTCTCCGATTATTACAATTTGAGTAATCGACACTGGAAAATGGCAAAATCGCGATTTTGGAGCTTCAAATTACGCGAAGGGGCATTTTCAGAGGTATAAAATTTGAAGTATCTCTACCACAATTTCATTATTCTCAGTTTTTCTGTGTGTCATAGTATGCACAGATTGTAAACAATTTTTTTCAGTTGGACAGAATTCAAAATGTGGCCACTACGCGGCCTCAAAAACATTAGAATAGCGAAACTGTGCCATACTCGGCATAGACAAAAGTAGTGGCAGAAGTGAATATCTCATTTCTCAGCAACCGTTGATACAAAGGTCACCAAATTTGGTACAGGAATGGTTGCTATAACGGTCTTTTACGTCTCTTAATTCTGATGACCTTGCTAAAAAGTAAAGGTCACGGGATTATATTGATTTATCCATAAACGGATTTTTTATTTGGAATGTGGCATTTTCTCAATAACCAGAACCACCAGACACACAAAACTTGGCACAATACTTGGTGGTGTAAAGATCTTTTAAAGATCTCATTTTGAATGACCTTGACCTTTTAAAACAAGATTCGGGGTGGAATTTCAGAAACTGATATTTTTTATTGAATTTTGACAACTGCTGAGCACCAGCAAACACCAGAATATAAAGCACTTCGAGTTTGTAAAACGATATTTAAAACAAACTTATTTGAATGGGCTTGCCCAGAGGTCAAGGTCACATTGGTTTGGAAAAGAAATTCTGGATCTAAAAAGTGACTGAAAATTTCGCACGATTACGACTAATGGCAAGGCCTTTCTTACTAATTCAGCACCGTGACCTCTCCAAATTGTCAAGGCCATGTTCACATTTGAGCTATAAGGGTTTCTGGCATTTTATTGATACTAATTTTGTTCATTGTGCGCTCAAAACAGCGATGGTCATATGGATTTGACTTCCGCCGGCGATACTGATGACGGTAGCTCTGCCCTGTCCCGGATTCTGAGAGGAAGAGGCACACTCTGATTTGCTAAATTTTGTTCCAGGATATGCTGCCTCAGGTCAACCGATTCCGTTAAACAAACAGATAAACATGCATGAAAACACTGAGGTAGGGGTGATCTCGTTTGTCGATATATAACCCTTGGAGGCTCAAGCATACTTCATTTCAAGAAAATCATTTCATTTGAATCAAATGAGCAAGTAGAGCATATTCAACATTCTCTATTGATATCTGACCTTGACCTTTAGACAAGGTCGTTCAACGTCGCATGTTTAAGCTCTCTTTCATGAGAAATGTCACACTGTGATGAGTTTTGTGTGGTTGGCGTTAATCATTACTTATGCCCGAATACTGTGACCTTGACTTTTAGCCGAGGTCATTTAATATGTGAATTGTTATGATGACCTTTGACTTTGAACTTTTAGAAGAGAATTAGCCCCCCCCCCCCCCCCACACACACACACACACACACTTCTGGCACATTTTAGCTATTATTACTGTAAAGAGTGGGTCTCAGGTATGTTTTTTCTATAGCGCGGTGATTCTGTTGGACCTTGTGGGCCTTTAAAGGTCAAGCTGGCAGCCATTTTGAATGACAGTTATCTTGAATATACATGGATGTACCTAACACACCCACGCTGTCCTGTCTGTCAATTCTGAGATTCTGAAATTCTGAGAGACTTCAATCAACGATTGTGTGGTCAGTCCTAACTATAGTCACCCTACTAGCGGCCATCTTGAAAAAGCAGCCAGGCTGCTAAGGGATAAAATAAGGTTACCTATATTGCATCTCATTTCTACGTCATTTTTCTCTAATGTCACCAAAATTTACAAACATCGTAGCAACAACTTTGAAATGAGAAGAATTTCATTTTTCATTTCTGATATCTACCTACTTCAAGGCATATTTTGGCCAATTCCTCTTCAAAATTTTAGACCATAAAGCAGCCTCGTTTTCGATTCTATCGAGATAAAAAAAAAATATTGTCACTCTTCGCGCACAATTTGACACACTATTCATGAATAAATCAACTTCGTGTGTTAGTGTAAAAATTGTATACCTCCCCAAAACGACGCTGTGCTCGATTTGAACTCAGCTACATATTTTCATAGTATTTTTTTGCAGTCTAAATATTTCAAAAACCAATGAACACACCGCTGTTTCCTTTCTGTCTTGGGTACGTGGAGTAGTTGTGAGTTCAAAGTATGAGTGCTGGATGTGTGTGTCCGTTTACGTCATCTTTACCAGACCAACAAAACTCCGTGTTCTGAAGAACGTTGAAGGCACTTTCACTGACACCGTACTTTTAAAAAAAAAATGAATATCTCTGGAACTAAACATTCTAGAACCCTATTTCTTTTTGTGCTGTGCTCAGAAGGATTAGTTGTACGAAAGTACACCACTTTCCGTGCTCGTTATTCTGTTTTTATTTTTGGCCGCCGGTACCTAGTGGCGGCCATCTTTAAAAGGCGGCCATTTTGGATTATTATCACGAAGCTGTATATCGGAAAATATTCGGCACAATATATGAGATATCCGTTAAGTATTAGATATGGCGTACGAAAAACGTCTGCGTATCAAATTTCACATTCCTAGCCTACCTCATTCACGTGTCAAAATCGTGGAACTTGAAAAGAAGGGTATCCCTGGCGGCCTTTTTGGAATCGCAGCCATTTTGAAGCACGTACATAATAAGATTGTAAACGGATGTGTTAAGCACATCTAGATTGACCTGAGCACAAATTTTAGGAGATTTCTGTCGATTTTGGGTGGGTGTCCCTTATACAGTCAAGGTACTGACGGCCATCTTGAAATGGCGGCCATCTTTGAAAGATATCACACTGATGTATATCGGGTTTTATTAATGACTTCAAGATGTGCCCGTATGCCAATTTTCAGGTCAGTAAGACAGATAGAAAGTTTCATGGAACGTTTAGCTATTTGTTTGTTACAATGCTAGTCTGTTTTCTGGATTGAACTACATTGGATATTTTTGCATGCTGCTGATGACACACATGCTAATTAATCGTTTTAAGCCTTGAACTACTTCAGTTTAGTCTTTTTCGTACCCGTGTTCAAATTTTGTAAAAAGTGCCAACAAAAGTTTTGAAGTAAACATCATGAATATTTTTCAGTGGTTTTAAAGGGCAGCTTGTCACATTTTGACTACTTTTTTTTATAAGTGAAAACCCAGAAACGGGAATCTAGATATAAGAACGTTGAACATTTTTATAAGACGTCAACTCCTTTGTGTGTGTATCTGACAAGATTTAAGACGTGCTTTCAAAATCTGAAGCGGTCCAGTCGTTGCAATATTATCATCAACCGTGAAAATGGTATATTTTAGCATTTTCACGATTCACTTTAAACATGCCAAAAGTTCCATAATCTTTGAAAGCACTAAAACGACTTTTATCTTCATTTGTCTCTGCTGTGTCCAAATTTGTGGTACATTTGAGCAGGTGTTTCTAAATAGGAAGCATTATAAATAAAATTTCTGTCAGTTCGGTCTGCCAAAGAACATTTCGAGCATTTCATCAACTTTGGGACCACATAACAGCCATATTTTCAATCATATTCGATGGAAAAAAATTATTGTCATTCTATGTATACAATGGGACACAGTTATCATGAAACAGTCCGCCATGTTTGTGCGATTGTTCAAATTTTATACCTCCGAAAACGCCAAAAGGCATGATTTATAAGTTTACAAAAACGCCATTTTGAATATTTGCGGGCTGAGTATTTCATAGACTAATGCACGCACTTTCATTTCCCATATGGCTTTGGTCCTCCAAGTACTTGTGAGTACGGAGCTTATTTATTGAATGCGTGTGTCCGTTAGGTGATCTGTGGGAGACCGCCGAAAACCCGTTTTCTTAAGAACGTTTTATGTGCCTCATTTATAGCGCACTTTAAAACTATGTATCTCTGGAACCAAGAATGCTAGAACCTTAATTCTTTTTGCGTTATGATCAGAACAGTTAGTTCTACAAGGCTACAATAATATCCAAGATCGCTCCTTTGTAATTAATTTTGGCTGCCGATACCTACAGATAGACAGACAGAGAGGATAAGTGATTACCGCATGAAATGCTGTGATGATTTGGCAATGTGTTTAGGACTGTGACTGTGTGAGTCGGATTATTTGTTGTGTGTGTGTGTGTGTGTGTGTGTGTGTGTGTGTGTGTGTGTGTGTGTGTGTGTGTGTGTGTGTGTGTGTGTGTGTGTGTGTGTGTGTGTGAGAGAGAGAGAGAATGGATTTGCTGTGATAGATGTGATCATTGCAAGCTCATTATTATTTTGGCCTTTTTTGTTAAGTGTTTGCATATGCCAAACAAATTTTTATGTTGTTTGTATTTGCTTAGAATCTTAGTTTTCATTCTTATTTTGTTTCGAGCTCTGAGTCCAAAGACGAATTTCCATTTTATACCTCTTATTTAATGGACAATAAAGTATTTTTGAATTGGGACTGGAATTTAAAGAACTACAGACATTTCCGTCAACCAGACTCGTTATGTTCTTAACGAACTTAGGAGAAATAAGATAAGCAGAGTACATGCTTGTGTTCGTTCATTCATCTGCTGGACACATCTTCATCATGTGGCAAGTAGAAGCAAGCCTGCTCCGGGAGCGTAACGGGAGGAATGGGGATGCTGTCACAGGGGGGACTCGTCCCCACGGACAGAACGGGAGCATTGGCAAGAGGGAGGGGTCCGTTGCAGAGGCTGGGGCCATCCAGCGACAATCGACTCGCTTCCGCCGTGGCCACATCGGCAAGATCGTGGTGAGGATGCAGAAGGATGGCGGACACCGACCGGTGGATGGTCTCTGCTGTACACTGGCATTGTGTAGACTCTTCACCAGGAGTCTGCCACTTGACAGAAGCTGATGCACGGATGAGCCCCGTCGTCATTATGGAGTTCGCAGGATCGCACTCAGGACTTCGTAGGTTTTCGGGCCCGAGGCTGTGGGTGATTTCAGCTTTCAAGCCGTTTTCATTGTCTTCTTCGTGGAAATTGTCGTCCATGGTTGGGGTGGTCGCTCCAGGCTGACTGATACGACCTGCAGAAGGTTGAGGGAGCAGGTCAAGGTAGGTCATGCCCGAGTTGATCCCGGGGAGAAACGTGACGCTCGTGTTAGTGACACCGTTGATGCTGCTTCTCGCGTCCGCTCTGCTGATGTGTGGACGAAGTGCAACAGACAGGCCAGTTTCATCGGAAGCACCCCAGCAAGACGCAGCGTCCCCTTGCTGCAGAGCGGTATTCCCAGCTTCACTGATGTGACGATCCACGACGCTGCTTCCAGAGAGTGGGAACGCGTGGCGACAAGATGCGGGTCGATGACAGCCGCTGTCGAAGTGTTCATCAGACAAACTTCTTCGGAGCTGAAGTGACTTCTTCGTGTATCCTTTGCCTCCAGACTCTAGCCATGTCAACGGTTGGACTACACGCGTTCTTCCAGAATCTTCAGCGTTACCGGAAATATCATTCAAGCAGCAGTTACGGTGACCGATGCACCAGTGTAGACCCTCCGAGCAGGCCAGACCACCACTCCGAACAGCGGACACAGCGAGGTCGTGATTAGCAAGCAGACCAACGTCCAGCTGACGACCAAGTGCCCACAGGCCGCGCGCACCACAAGCAGGTGGAGACAAGCTCGCCTTAGATCCAGCCGTGACAAACACCGGATTGCCGAGTTCATCTATACTGCAGATGTTGCAAGCTGACACTGCGCGGCTTATTCTCGCTGGTTCTGTCCCGATGGCTGAGTTCTCCACCTCATCTAGAGCAGGGTGGACGTCTGTGGTTCCTGCCTCACGAGAGCAGCAACACATGAAAGCTGCTGACAGGGAGCTGGCTTTCGGTTCTGCTGACTCTTCTTGGTGTTGAGGGAGAGTGGAACATGAAGCAGCGGAAGGGAGGCTGTTGAAGGAGGAACCGAGGGACGTGCTGGAGCCGCCGACACAGACTGTCCTGAAGGTCAGCACGCTCCGCTCCGAATGTTTTGGGTTCTTGGATCGTCTGTAGGCGATCAACTGGCAGACAGAAATGTGACCATGAAGTTCGCGCATAAGCCTACTGTTGATAATGCCTATTCTCTGTATTACATCAGAAACACGGTACTTACAACATATACCATACATGTTGTAAGTACCGTGTCCATAATATATAGACAGACATGTCTGTTGCAGCAAGCATCTCATTTAACTTGTTTTTTATGCGTGTATGTGCTAATGCATGTTGCAGTCACGCCCAGTGTTACACGTGGAATGGTTAAAAAAAACAACAACCCAAAAACGTCGCCAACTGAATGAAGTTTTTCATGTACACTAGGCACACGACTCATCATACGAAAACAGTCAAAAAAGGTGATTTTTAAAGCCTCAATCATCCCACAATTGATCGCTTGCTGGGTAGAGGCGCCAAGCGGCAGTGGTCGACGATGGAACTTGAAAGGGTGTGACAGGGCCCTTTTGAACCAGACAAACATTGAAACAACGTCTGAGGTGCTTATTGAGATATGGGGTAGAGCGCGTATGGGCTTTCCCTCTATGGTAAGAGATGCGATCTTGAAGTGAAATGAAGTGAACTAAACCGAAAGGAGAACAGCTGACGCTGATTTACATTTTGCCTTATTGTCGTTTGCGGTGCAGAATGCTTCACGTTAGCCTTTGGCTGGTCTGGATCTACGAAAAACGCATGCACACACACATTACGTGAAAAAAATCGCTACCTTTGGGACGAAGACGAGACACTGGGTGAGGGTGGTGCCAGCAAAGACCAGTGCGGAAGACAGGATGTAGGACGTGTCAGGCGTCGGACGCCCCACCAGCACGTGAATCGCGCCCAGTAATCCCAGCACGACCACAGAGTAGATACACAGACCCACCCAGCGAGAGTCGTTCAGCTCGGGGATGGTCATCTGTACAAACCATGCCAGTCTTTTTTTTCATGAGAAGGAGAACAAAAGCTTTCTTTTCGCGTTGTCAACCACTTTCCCCTCCCTCTTGGAACACTAGCTAACTCCCGAACACCCACCCATCCACTCGTACACTAGCTACGGAGCTGGATTGAGAAGTCACGATCTCTCAATGAGAGAAACTGTTTTTCTCTCTCACGTGTAGTGCTGCACTGCTGTACCACTTACCACGGAGGTTAGGCAAGATGGCGGAAGCTGTTTCCTGTGCTACGACGGTGCAAACGTTTTGACGATTGCCCTCAGATATATCCACGCATTTAAAATATGATCATACTCCCATTGTTATACGGCACTAGTGTTTTTCAGTTAAGCGGCCACTTTCTTTCACACACTGTAGGTAAACCGAAGTCCAGTAAACGGTAGCACCGGAAACACTCTTTAGATTCCGGCTGGTCTCTGTGCCATTTACGACTTCCACTTACACATTACTACACTGGTTGCCCAAATTTCAAACACATGGCGCGCAATCCGCACATCCAAGGGATGACTGGAGGTGTGAAGCCAGCAAAGCTAACAATAATAATAATAATAATGATAATGAGTATTGTATAGGCGCTTTACCCAATTTCCTGAATCGGCTCAAAGCGCCGCGAACTGAACCCAACACGCACGCTCACGTGAATCACACGCATTCTCTCACACACTTGACATAAACACATTACAATCACGTGGTGCGAAGGGTCAGCTCAGCTATTTAAATTTCGGAATTTAGAATTTCATTTATTTTTCAAATTTGGTGGGCTGAACATTTCCAAAGCAGAGGGGGAGGAAGCCGGAGTACCCGGAGAGAACCCCCGACGATCGGCCCGAATGAACCGTGCCACATACGAGAAGGAAAAATTCTTTGCCCCGAGTGGGACTCGAACCCCTGACCTCTCGCATTGGTGACAGGTCTCTTAACCACTAGACCACCGACCGCCCCAACAACAACAACAACTACTCAAAGTGCCTGTCTGGCCAATGAGACCTTACGACCGTCACTAGGAACAGGAGTAGGACTTACGTTCCGTGTCTGCCATGCGAGAAAGGCACCGAACGCGACCAGAAGTGTCCTGCAGCAAAGCTAACAACAACAACTACCCAAAGTGCCTGTCTGGCCAATGAGACCTTACGACCGTCACTAGGAATGGTAGCCTACAGGAGCAGGACTTACGTTCCGTGTCTGCCATGCGAGAAAGGCACCGAACGCGACCAGAAGTGCCTGGAGCGCCAGCAGCCCCACACTGAAGTGCACCATGTACTCGGAGTGGCACAACTGTGCCTGATATACGGTAGTCATGTCACCACCCCGAGACGTCTCCTGAAAGGTGGACGAAAAACATAAAACAACAGGGTGAAGATACGCTTTTTGGTATGGCGAGGACAAGCCTGTGGTTTATTTATGTCTATTTTTTACTTCGTTTGAGGTAAGTGCCTTTTCGAGGTCAGCAAGAATAAGCGGTAGACAAACGCAATTACACAGGACAACAGTGAGTAAATATTATGCATTGTGAAAACTGTGGGTGTCTTTATGATAAAATAAAAAAGTAGGTTCGTATAAATAATAATAATAATAATAATAATATAGCGCAGTAACATATATATAAAACGAAAGATAAAATAACAAAAGGAAGAAATATACAGACCCATAAGGTCAGTGCCGGGGCGCAACGACACGTACATGCTCAGAACAGGATCCAAACCGTTCAGTGGTGTTCAGAGATAAAATCAGATGGCTTTTAAAGACTCTTTTCTTGAACGTTTCAAGGGAGGGTGACTGGCGGAGAGAATGAGGGAGCGAATTCCAGGCTGAAGGACCAGCGTAGGAGAATGCTCGAATGCCAACGGTAGAAACGTCTAGACTGACGATGACAGCCATATGGCGAATGATGTACACATGACAATGCTCACCGATTCATCGAGGTCCTCCCGGACCACCGTCATGGGATCCACGGCGGTCCACACCAGCAGCACCAGCAGGTTGATTCCCACCAGCACCGCCACCGTCAGGAACAGACGACTGTCTCGTAACGCCTGCATGCATATAGAAAACATTATGCAGAACACATTATATAAAACACATTATATAGAACACATTATAAAGAACACACCATATAGAACACATTATATAGAACACATCATATGGAACACATTATACAGAAGACAGGCAAAACACGCCCAAGGACAAGGACGAGGCGATTTGTTTGTTTTACTACTTCTCTTGTCCATTTTGGGCAAATTGGGCTGCTTCCTCCGGGGGAAGCGCGTCGCCGCGCTGCAGCGCCACCCATTATTATTTAACCTATTTTTCAATTTTGCTGGGGGAAGGACAGCCGGTTAACCCGGCGAAGAACTCCCGATGAGCAGCCAGGTAGCCACTAAAAACCGGTATCACATGATTATCACAAGCTCGACCTGGGCTCGAACCCACACTTCATCGCCGTGACAGCGGTGACGGCCTGTCCTGAGTAGCGCAGCGGCTAAGGCCGACGCGCCACCTATTAGACCACAGCTCAGTGGCCTAGCGGTTAAAGGCGTCCGTTGCAGATCCTGATGGTCAGAAATGGCTTACCGCCATTTCGATGGCTCTCTCCCTCTGTACCTGTCTGCAATGCTTACAACTTATCGGCCCTCCCGCACTCTCCGTTCATCATCAGAAAAACTGTTACAGGTTCCAAGAACAACCCTGAAGTCAGCTGGCGGTCGTTCATTTTCTTATGCCGCCCCCTCCGTCTGGAACGCTTTACCTGTCACCATTAGGGATCTTCCCACGCTGACTCAATTCAAAGCCCATTTAAAGACCTACCTCTTTAGGCAAGCTTTCGATCTGTAATCCGACCACCACTTTTTCCTCGCCGGGTTAACCGGCTGTCCTTCCCAGAGTGTGTGTGTGTGTGTGTGTGTGCGTGCGTGCGTGCGTGCGTGCGTGCGTGTGTGTGTGTGTGTGTGTGTGTGTGTGTGTGTGTGTGTGTGTGTGTGTGTGTGTGTGTGTGTGTGTGTGTGTGAGCGCAAAGAGTGTTTCGTAGAAAACAGATAGGCGCTATATAAACAGTATTCATTATTATTATTTATTATTAAATTCGGTTAGACGGTATTTATTTTCTTCTCTTTTCCTTTTCTCCCAGAGGGATGGAATAAAATTGCTTGATCTTGAACCAACCGTGTTATTTGTTGCTGTTGTTGTTCGTGTTATGCAAACACAGTCGTGTTATGCAAATAGTACGCAATCACAGAAAATGCTAAGAAAGAGATTTCACCTTTGTACTTAGTCGGCGAATGGCCGTCATTATCTCGTACACCCGCCATGTCTTGGCGAACAGAGCTCCGTAACACAAGGAGAAACCCAGTACCAACAGGTACACTCGCCCCTGCAGTTACAAAACGGTGTTGAAATAAATAAATAAATAATAATAATTATAATGGATATTGATATGGCGCTTACTTTCAGCGAGCTCTAAGTGCTTACAAAGTTAAGAAAAATAGAATAAAATGGCATGAAAATAATGACAGATAAAAGACACACAATAAAAGACGCATAATAAGAGACACATAATAAAAGACACATAATAAAAGACACATAATAAATGACACATAATAAAAGACACATAATAAAAGCAATTGTAGCGCGTGCGCGCGCGCGCACGCACGCACGCACGCACGCACGCACGCACGCACGCACGCACGCACGCACGCACGCACGCACGCACGCACACACGACACACACACACACACACACACACACACACACACACACACACACACACACACACACACACACACACACGGAGTTCTGTCAATCCCTGCAGTCCTTAAGGTGGAGACCGAATATATATGCCTTATGACTGAAGAGAGTTCCAAAGACTGGGCCCTTTGTGCGAAAACGACCGCTGGCCACTTATCGTTGTTCTAACACTTTGAACACAAAGGACACGTGGGTCAGCTGAAGACCTGAGCTGTCAGGATGGTGTGTGTACAAATACATGCCACTCTTCATCCTGTAGCGCCTCAGCCAAGATGAAGCAATAAATAAATACCTCCAACAAAAGAAAATGAAGGGTGCTAGGTGCTAACTGGTATTGTTCGCTGACTTTTGTATGATCGTATTCCCAGTCTACTTCACTTTTATGTGGGCATAATAAGCTTGTTGATTTTTTTTTAATCTATGACTGTTCCGTCCTCGTGGTAAATTATTGGTACTCACGTGACACAGAAAATGCGATTCAGTTCCGTTGATATCCTCCATGATAATCGTGACATAGCCCATAATACAGCCAATCAGAATCAGGTTGTTGATCCGGGGAGATGACATCTTGATCAGCCTGTGCAAACAAACTCTGACATAATTTAGGGTGAAATATTTAATTAATGGGACAAAAGGCTTGGCAGACGTTAGCAGTGTGACTTGAAAGGGGGAAGATGCCAGATGACTGCCCAGCTCATGCAATGGAAACACTACAAGTTAAGACAGAAGTGTGCCCATTTGCATAAAAAGAATACTTGGGGACAATAATAATGTCCCCAAAATGTGAAGGAGAAAAGGTCCCCTGACAAAATGCAGTATATAAGAGTTTTACTACTATCGCCGCCTCATGTGTGCACACTGAATATTTTCTGCAATTTTCAATCCTTCGCAAAAGATGCACTAAGTAAGATATACGCGTGAGCTAATCTGACGGTAAGTCTTGACAGTTGTGATCAGCAAGGTTTCTGATCTTACCCACCTGACATTGCGGTATTTGATGTTGAAGGCAAGGAACCCTAGAGCCACCAGGATTCCCAAACCAGCCAGGCTACACCAGACGCAGTACAGCTGCCATGACAACGGCATCAGCTCACGCTGAGTTTTTTTGGCAGACAGAGGCGGTATGCTTGCACCATCTGTAAACGGTATAAGGTTTCGTCAGTTCAGTTCAATTCAGTTCAAGACGCTTAGAAAAGCCCAAAACGCACTCAAGCCCATCTCCAAGTAACCACAGCGCCGTCTTTGAGACTGTGCCAGTGTTGTCTGGTTCACAAGGGCCATATGGCTGTCACGCCCACGACACCAAACAACACATGGTGAAAGAGTCTAACTGTTTACCAAATCTACGGCGCTTGGGCCCTTTCACCAAAAATGGCATAAGACATGTCTATAGGCTGACTCCCACAAACACTGTTAGAATGCAATGATGCCTGACGCTCCAAGCATGGTATGACGGACATTCAGATTTCGTGCTAGGACCCGAAAGCGTTTTTCTTTCTCTTCGTCTATGAATTTCTTCTTCTTTCTATCAGCTGTATTTGTTGTAAGCGTTATGAACTGTGACGTGAAGTAGTTCTGGGCCCGTATGTAAAACTCGAGGTTAATTTAAGATAAGATAAGATAAGATAAGATAGATTTATTGCTTCTTAGTTACAATTAAGAAGAATTTGCTTTGCTCCTCTTGATAAAAAACACAATTGATATACACAAACATACCATAGAAATACATATACACATTCACACACTCAGTCATTGGCTAAAACACAATTTAAGAGAATAGGCATTGGTATTGCCTCGCATTAAACTATGTTAAACAAGCACTAAGAATAACAATTAAAAAGGAGGGGCAGGCCTAACACAGAATACAGATCACAGATAACAGCTCTCTCTACATATAGATCCTTCATCCACATACATCTTATCTTCTGAGGTCGCACAAGCACCCGCATCCACCCACACACATCACAGGGTAAGATATTAGACCGTTGGGGATGATTCACTAGTGTTCATATATAATATCAATGCATAGAACGGGTATACTATTACCCGGTAAGTAAAGAGTTCAACTGGAGTGCTTCCACACCAGTGTATCATTTTTCATTACACTTTAATTTTTTAATTTTTTTTAACCCACGGCTACGGGCCTAACCCAGACTAGGACAAAAGAAGCCCCAAAACAAATTTAAATCAAAAAAAGGAAGCGAAGAAAGAAAGACAAAAATCCTTCTATAACGGCATAGGCACCTTGCTGGAATATACCCGCTTCCTGATTTAAAATAATAATAATAAAAAAAACCAACAGAAAATTTAACCCTAGAGCTAGTTTAGTTCGAGGTTAGACTCTAACCCACGGCTAAACTCCCTAACCCCAACTTTTACATGCGGGCCCAGCGCTGTACACGTGGACAATGACCGGATTGGATTGGGTTGGCATAGACTGCTTGCCGTTCCTACTTGGATTTCAATTCAATTCAATTCAATTTCAATAAACATCAGAATTGTTTCTTGGCTCGTTCAAACAGGGAGAATAAATAAACGATTCTTAACCCATATCGGACCGCACGCGTGTATTTATATACTCTTTCTCGGTTTTGGCCCTGTGTGCGAAAATCAGGCAAGATTATCGGTCACGAGTTAACTGAAATTGCAGCACTCTCACTGAGCCAAATTTAAATCCATCCATCTATAAATTAAGTATGACTTGTTTTGTGAGGCCACTGGTCCACGACCCTAAACTTACTTTGGTGGGAATACAGTTAAACTTCAATTCAGGAAATTTAACATAGTTTACACCACTCGCCAGTGCAAACTTTCAGTGAGTTAACTATGAGTGCTTTACGTCCGAAACAAAGTAATGAAACAGAGAGCGAAAGTGTGAGTTATGACTTTCCATAACCCACTCAGTGGTTTACGAGTTCACAAAAACACACTGCAGTTACGTCATCAATCAGAAAGTGCGTCATTTCAAACATTTGGAACTCATACGTCACAGCCGGTGCACAGTTATTTTGCTCACTTTTGGGGGTGAAACTGTATTTTCCTTGGATCACGTAAAAACAATGATCGCACAGAAAATTCTCTGCGCAGTGCACTTTTGACTGTCAGTACATGAACACATGCTTTGAATGATATTTTTTGTAACATCAAGCAATTTCAACTGCCCCGCGCATCATTTTCTTACAAGTCAGTGCGCAGAATTTTGACGGGGTATAAAAGTCACTAGTCACTCTAACAGAACGATAAAATGTCGCAGAAAATGCATGCGACTAGAGCAATAGAGGTAAGAGTCTGAATGCTCGTGGTATATACAGCTTACATGATTAGTTCGAGTGGTTTACGGCGAAAGACTAACCCCTCGATGGTTCGATTGTTTGCGTAGCTACCTCGCCGGAGGCTCGGTAGCCACACAAACAATCGAACCATCTCGGGGTTAGTCTTTTGCCGTAAACCACTCGGACTACTCATGAAAGTTCTATTTCCTTCGACACCCTAGGCCTCATTAAACATCGGTTGTGTCGATTAAACGTTGTTATTTTGTACCCTCAGAGGAGCTCCAACATCATTCTTTTTTTGCGATACTGGTAAAAGCAGCTTACCTCTCCACTGGACCGCCGAGTCGTTCCACAATGGCTCTTTTGAACCAGACGCAGAGTCATACACGCCAATTGTGACAAGGTTATAATCTGCGATGAAAGCAAAAGGCAAAACACCATGAACATGAATATGAATAGGCCAAATTAAGACATATATAAATGTGTATTCAATTCAATTCAATTTTCAATTCAATATAACTTTATTGTCTGTCGATGGCAGAAAATTTTCTTCTGGCTCACACACACACACACACACACACACACACACACACACACACACACACACACACACACACACACACACACACACACATTAATTTATCTAGACATATAAATCCATACATATTAAACACAGATCCTAAAGTAATGTGTGATATATTGGTATAATTACCCCATCGTAGAGACGACACGACACAATGTACGAAACGACACAGCATGTGTGTGGGTGGGTGCGGGTGCTTGTACGAGTTCGGAAGATAGGATGTGTGTGGATGTGTGTAGGAGGAAAGAATCAGGATATATATAGAGAGAGAGCTATTACCTGTGCTCTGTATCCTGTGTTAGGTCTGCCCCTTCATCTTAATTGTTACTCTTAGTGCTGTTCAGCATAGTCAATGTGAGGCAATGTCTATTTCTTAAATTGTGTTTTAGCCAGTGACTAAGTGTGTGAGTGTGTAATGATGTATACATGTATGTCGGTTTTGTATTTCCGTGGTATGTTTGTGTATACATGTGTATTTATTAAGAGGAGCAAGCCAAATTTTTCTTTGTAATTAAGAAGCAAATAAATTTATCTTATCTTAACACGACACAACACGACGCAACAAAATACAACACGACACGACACGACACGACACGTCACGACACGACACAGGACGTCTTTACCATTCCAAGCTTAAACGCGCTATTTCCAATGTTTATGAAGCCAGCTTATGTTTACGAACGGTTTCGCGTGTGAGTGCGTCTGTACACTCAAAATACTCTGTCTTGGTGATTAGTAAAGCTCTTAATGCGATACAATGTTGTTTACACTTCACGCGGGCGGTCGAACATTCAAATTCTGCCGCTGAGCGGTAGGCGTTGCTACAAGACTTTCGCTCAGTGTGCCGGCCGTGTCATTGTGTAAGCCTCTGTTGGCTCAGTGCCAACACTTGAGATGCTGTCACTGTGCAGGTGTCCAAGTAGTGTAATGCAAGACACCACCAACACAGCCCACACGATCTGCGAGCATGAGAATATTAAATATTGGACGCCCTTGTTTGTGAGGCGCTTAGAGCTTTCGAAAGGATAGACGCCATAAAAGTCGTTATGATGATGATGATGATGATGATGATGATTGACAAGTGACGTATAAACAGATATGTTTACGTACGATTCGTGGCATTCTTCTGGAACTGCCGAATGGCGATCTTGTAATGCTTTCTATCGTTGGTGACGTTGAAGGAAACCTCTCCAGACAAGCCGACAAAGGACACGTTCTTCATGTTGTCTTTAATCATCTCGCCCATCCACCGGTCCGTGTTCGTAAAGTTCTTCAGTGAGGTTCCTGGCGGCCCAAACAAAGACATTGTCACGCAGTCTCAAACCACTTGGACCTCCATAGCATCATCATAGCATCATTATCACCCTCATCATCATGTATTAAAAAAAAATTGCCCCAGCTTCCAAGCCCTCTATGGATTCCAGCCATGACCTGGGCGGAATCACCACTGAAGCTGGCAAACAGCTGGCCCCCCCCCCCCCCCCGCACCCCTCGCCCCCCCCCCCAAAAAAAAAAAAAAAAAAAACAAGGACAAAGAAGACAGATTCTTGATTTACTTGATTCACTTTCATTCGATATACACTATATATTCAAGACGCTTACCTCACTGACAGACTGGTGCATTCCTCGACAATATGCGAAAATGGACACATGCAAGATGTCAGGATGGACAATCATGGTGTATGTGAGTGTGTGTGTACGTGCGTGCATATGTACGTGTGTGTGTGTGTGTGTGTGTGTGTGTGTGTGTGTGTGTGTGTGTGTGTGTGTGTGTGTGTGTGTGTGTGTGTGTGTGTGTGTGTGTGTGTGTGTGTGTGTGTGTGTGTATTTGCACTGGCTTTTTTCTCGTTGCCCCGTCTTTGATATCAGCCATATGTGGTGGAAAAGGACGTCAAACCCTCGAATATCCACCCTCCCACCCGCGCGTCTGTGTACATGTGTGTGTGTGTGTGTGTGTGTGTGTGTGTGTGTGTGTGTGTGTGTGTGTGTGTGTGTGTGTGTGTGTGTGCGCGCGCGTGAGTGTGACACATGACCTTGATCATAAATTAACCCCTCCCATGATTGCCTGTTGCATGGACTAATTCCACCTCTTCATCCCTTGCCCTTCAATCCAATACGTGCAGCCTCACCATTTTGCCGAAGTTCTTGCTCTGTCGTGTTCAGCGCCAGGGCAATGGCCCACATGGAGTCGTAAGCCAGTGGAGCTCTGTCCGATCCAACTGGAGGGATGTGATGCCTACTCGATTCGTATTTCGCTCTGTAGCGTTCACGGTATTCGTCTGCATTCAGCGATATAGTCTCGCTGACGTTGTCGTCTAGGTTGATGTTCTGGACGGTGAAATAGCCTTCGATCACCTGCGGAAGTAAGTTCATTATGGTGTCGTAAAGAACGAGTTGTCAACAACAACGCACGCACGCAGAACGCACGCGCGCGCGCGCGCGCACACACACACACACACACACACACACACACACACACACACACACACACACACACACACACACACACACACAACAACAACAACAACAACAACACACGCACGCACTTAAAATTGGCTGTAGCATGAGGGACTGCGTGAGCGTGCGTGCGTGCGTGCGTGTGTGCGTGTGTGTGTGTGTGTGTGTGTGTGTGTGTGTGTGTGTGTGTGTGTGTGTGTGTGTGTGTGCGTGCGTGTAGTGTATGCCCTGTATATACCTGTAGAATTTCTGTTTGGTTGCAGTCTGTGTCGTTCTTGTCGTACCATCTGCTGTGGAAGAAGCCGGGAAATATCCAGACTATTTTCTCTCCATACAAACCTTTCCGGTATGCCTGCGTGAAAAATAAAAATCGATAAAATTGCTTAAAACATAAATAAAACAACAGAGGACCATTCGGCAAACTAAAACAACAGTTGGAAGAAAGGACAATCAAGCACACACTTGTGACAGAAGACCGCAGAAGAAAACAGGATAAAACAACCCACGTTTCAGCGGAAGCATTCAACAGGGAGAGACATGAAAACAGACCAAAATTTCATGATAGTAGATCCTGTCGAAGCGGAGAGGTCATTGGAATATTACCCCCCCCCCCCCCTTCATCTCTCGTCAACACCCCCTCCCTAAAAACCAAGAACAAAACACAAACAACAACAACAACAAACAAAACAAAAACAAAAAAGAAGATGAAGATGCATAGTATTCACCCCTTTGCGGCGTGTGTGTGTGTGTGTGTGTGTGTGTGTGTGTGTGTGTGTGTGTGTGTGTGTGTGTGTGAGAGAGAGAGAGAGAGAGAGAGAGAGAGAGAATCAGTATCGTCTACTGGATTGTGGACATTACCGTGCAGCAGGCATTTCTTGTCTTATCCTCGTAGGAAGCAAAGTAGATGATCCGTGCGTCGTTTTCCTATACACAAACACAATATGAATTCACAGGCTACTGTGTCGATCCACAATCCCAAGTAAACAAACTTTATCAGATGTTTACGGAAACCAGAGGGGCAACAGCATGACCAAAAAGCAGACAGAAAACAAAATGATAAGGATACAAAAGTTATGTGCATTCTCAACTTGACGGTCACATACACTGACAGAAGCTGCACACACACACACACACACACACACACACACACACACACACACACACACACACACACATTTTTTTTTTAATTCTGTGGGTTAGCATTTCCAAAGCAGAAAAGGGGTGGGGGGGGGGGGAGCCGGAGTACCCGCAGAAAACCCCCGATGCTTGAATAAACAGGCACATCTGGGAAAAAAATGTCCATCCGAGAAATGTCACTTCTCCACCACCGAAGTCAACGCAAAATTACATGTCTTTCATCAAATCATTTCCCTGTTGTAGGGCGAATCATCGAAGTCTGATAAAAGCTTGCTAGTCAAACAAACCCACTGTCTGATCGGATTCACAGCAGTCTCGGTAAACTAGCACTGTCCATCAACATCATCTTGAAGTCTGGTAATGCAGGTATCTTGGAAGCGTGTGTTTGCACAGGCTACAGAGACAAACCAGAAACCCTGAATCTGGCGGTCCTGAGGATCTCCACGGTCATCAGAGACCTGAGAGTGTTTTTTTTTTTTTTTTTTTCTTTTTCATGAGAACCGTTTCATTTATACCAGTTTCAGAAAGGTTTGAGAACGAGTTTTGTTTTCATCGAAGTGTTACTACGTATACACTAGGTGTCTCTCAATACGTATACACTAGGTGTCTCTCAATGTGACTAGGTAAACACGCTGGAGTTATAAATAACATCTATCGTCCATTCACCTTGCTACCCAAAACCAGTGACAGTGGACGGACGATGTGCCGACAGGATAATATGCCGACGGACGAACATAATATTATATCCTGAGGGACGATTTCCGATCGGACGATATGCCGACAAGATAATACGCCGACGGACGAAGGTATCCTGAGGGACGATATCCGACTGGACGATATGCCGACAAGATAATACGCCGACGGACGATATGCTAATACGCCGACGGGCGAAGATACCATGAGGGACTATTTCCCACCGGACGATATGTCGACAAGACATGGCACGGGGTACGATGGTGAGGACCCGGCCTGACTGGTGTTTGTAATTATGATCCTCGCAGATTTTTTTTTTTTTGGCTGGCACAATTCTTTGCCGGCTCCAGTGGTGTTCCTCCCAGGTAATGGGTGGAATCCACGGAGGGCTCGGAAGTTGGGGCAATTTTTATTATGCATGATGATGGAGATGAGGATGATGGTAAGATGATGCTATGGAGATCCGTGTGGTTTGGGACTGCGGGACAGGGCCGCATTCCACGCTTCCTGTCATAAATATCCCGGCCTTAACCAGGCCCGGGAACTACGGCACCTGCGGTGCCCGCCGTGTAATCATCCACATCATAAGACGTGTCATACCAAGGGAAGCACCCCCAAAGTCGCACCCGTGAAGTGGGTGAAGGTCGGCTGTGTGGCAACAGCCTCCCCATTGGGCCCATAGCACACCCACTCTGGGTAGGAGCCGACCTAGGTAGGAAAAATCCCGCTCCTCGCAGATTTTTTTTATGTATATATTGACACAGTGAACAAACGACATACTGTACAACTACATGCTTCTCAAAGCGCAAACTCACTGCAAACTAAGATCCGTTCTTCCCAGCTCTCCGATAACTCTTGACATGCTCATAAACACTGGACAACCGAGCTGGACAGTAGAGCACTTGACTTTGGTTATGAGATCGAATCCCGACTTTGAGCCAAAATCCGTGCCGTTTTTCTCGTTGCCGCGTCTTTTGAATCACCCACGTGTGACCATTCAACCAACCCACTTATCAACCAACATTTTTTGTTTTAAACTTCACACCTACCTTTAGCTTCTGTATAGCTGTCTGCGGGTCATTGTTGAACGGCTCAATACTGTTCAGCGTGATGTTATTCTCCTGCAAATCCTCCCTCAAACTCTCCACCGTCTGAAAACATGGCAGGTTTTAACATCATACTAGCGAGGACAAACTCTACGATGTTACATATGCAAGAACTGAGTATTTGCCCATACTGTACCGATTATACGTAACTGTACTCGCTAGGCCTGAAAACATACGCGTTTTCCAAAACTGTAACGACTAGCTGTACAGTCCTACACTCGCTAGGCCTGAAAACATACGCGTTTTCCAAAACTGTAACGACTAGCTGTACAGCCCTACACTCGCTAGGCCTGAAAACATACGCGTTTTCCAAAACTGTAACGACTAACTGTACAGTCCTACACTCGCAAGGCCTGAAAACATACGCGTTTTCCAAAACTGTAACGACTAACTGTACAGTCCTACACTCGCTAGGCCTGAAAACATACGCGTTTTCCAAAACGGTAACGACTAACTGTACAGTCCTATGTTCGCCAGGTGTGAAACGGTGCGCGTTTTCCAGAAACTGTAACGATTATAAACGCACAGAGCTGCACTAGCTTATGCGTTTTCCAAACCTGTTACGACTAACTGTACATTCCTATACCCTGAAAACATGCGTGCTTTCAAAAACTGTAACGGTTACCTGAACAACCCTACACTCGCCGGGTGTGAAAACATACGCCTTTCAAAAGTGTAACGATTGTAACTGTACAGTGCTGCGCTCGTTAGATGTGAAAACACAAGCGTTTCTGAAAACTGTAAAGATTAGAAATGTACAGTGCTGCACTCGTTAGATGTGAAAACACAAGCGTTTCTGAAAACTGTAAAGATTAGAAATGTACAACGCTGCACTCGTTAGATGTGAAAACACGCGCGTTGTTCAAAACTGTAAACAGTCCTACAATCGCTATGACTGAAAACAAACGCAGCTTCTTACATTCGACGGCAGATTTTCCCTGTTGAACAGCAAGCCACCACTTGGATCATTTCCATGGAGCTAAGCAGTGCGATAAGATTAAATATTTATTTTGTATATTTACCGCAGAGAACAGGGTGTAGGATTCTTGCAGCATGGACAGATGGGTCCACTCGAAGTGTTTCATCAGCTCAATGCGATGGTTGGACAGTACGTTTTCCGAGGCCATTATACGGAAAAACCATGGGTATAGCTTCTTGTCTGACAACGTCGGTGACAAGGCCGAGTAGCTGATCTGATGGACGGCAATATTGTGGAAGTATTATTCACTGCCATCATCATCATCATCATCATCATCATCATCATCATCATCATAAGGACGACTTATAAGGCGCCTATACATGAAATGAAACAGGCTCTAGGCGCCGTACATCATAACTACATACACCATTTTCACACACACAGACTCACAGGGAACATTCAAAGTTAAACAATATCTCACAACAAGCAGGCTGACACGGTGTGGAAGGGCAGAGTAAATCAATAATCAGTTTTAAATAGGTGGGTTTTGAGGCAGCGTTTGAAGCTGGCACTGGACTCTGTGTGTCGAAGTGATTTAGGAAGTTGGTTCCAAAGAGCGGCAGCCTGAAAGGAAAAGGATCTCTGACCATACGTTTTAGTTCTTACTGAGGGGGTGCAGAGAACTTTAGTGTCAGAGGAGCTACGTAACTGCCTGGATGGAGTGTAACAATGAAGGAGTTCAGAAAGATAGGAAGGACCAGTGCCAGAGAGAGAACAATGACGAATGGACAAGAGCTTGTGCTTCACTCTATCTCTGATGGGCAGCCAGTGGAGGGAGTGTAAGATTGGTGAAGCATGGTCGGTTTTTTTTTGGCTTTTACAACAAGACGTGCAGCTGAATTTTGAACTTTCTGAAGACGATCCAGGAGGTATTGATGGCATCATCATGACTACTGCGCTACTAGTGCTGAGGTGGACACTGTTGTACGTGTAGCTTTGGCAACTTTTCTTGACTGTGCATTTTGATTTGGCTTTGGCTTGACGCAAATCACAGTAAACCATTAAACAGGAATTGCGGTTTGTTACACTTTAAAAAAAATGCTGACTTTACAGAACACACACACACACACACACACACACATACACACACACACACACACACATACACACATCCCAACCGGCTTCAGATTCTGATCTGGGTTGAGTGTCCGCTGTGTCATTTACGGGGTGGGGTGGGAGAGTAGTAACCACAGAGCTATGATGAAGTAGTCTCTAGGTCTGTGGCAAAAACTTGCTCTGCAGCACAAATTGAACTTCCTTTGTACCAAGCGCTGATGAATGTGTTGCCCACAGATTAACACTCGGTACGAGGCTGGTTTTCGACCAAACCAAATCTTGTTTTGTTAGATTTAATTGACACAGAACTAAGCCCTCCCCCCTCCCTTCCTCCACCCACCCACCCTTAACAAACAAACACGCACAAATACCAACCTGCGTCAGATTCCACCTGTAGGATGTGCTGGCCGTGACCTCTGTGACGTGTGAGCACGTGCCACCCAAAACCATGATGCTGGTGTGGTTTTTGCTTCCGTTGTACAACTTCCGGTACAGGTGATCCGTACCCACCCACCTGTCACACTGACGCACCAAGGGAACAAAGCATTGTTCAAAATCGTTCAAACCACACAGTACGCGTGCAGTGTGGTACAATTCAGTTACCGATTGTTGTCTAATCATCAGCTAGCCCGGATATGTGTTGCACGCCGTAATATGTGAGGGAAGCCTGGAACCGGACTGAACGGGGATACGGGTGGCGGTGAGAGTGTTCCATCAAACGACAAAATATATATATATTTTTTTTTTTGGCGGGGGGGGGGGGGGTAGGGGTTCGAAAAAAAGCAACCAATAAAAAACAAGAAACCCAACACACACACACACACACACACACACACACACACACACACACACACACACACACACACACACACACACACACACACACCTCCCCAAAGACAAAGAAACAAATCAACAAACTACTAACAACAAAATATTATAACAACAGACAACAACAGCAACAACAACAACAATTAAAAAAAACAAAAAACAAAAAAAACAAATAAACAACCACCACCACCAACGGAACTCGGTGGCGAAAATCTAGGTATGGTCGAAAGACCGGAGCCACGGCTATTTTTTTTTTTTTTTTTTTACCGGGTCGTGAGTTCGAATCCCGGCTGGGGCCAGATATTTGTGCTGGCCTTTTTCTCGTTGTTCCGTCTTTGATATCACCCTTACGTGGTGGAAAAGGATGTTAAACTCCCAAACACCCACCCCTCCCTTGTTTTTTTTACGACCATGGATCTGGATAAGGCAATATATATATATATATATATATATATATATATATATATATATATATATATATATATATATATATATATATATATATATATATATATATATATATAATAGGAACAAAGGCGTCGCTGAAGCCGAAAACATGCGCTCAATCAGGTCAATTTGAAAGTAGGGGAAGTAAGTAAAGCTGAGAGCGCTCCCTAGATCTAGGAGATGTGTGCTTTGTATGCCAGTGGACAAGTCCGCCTTGCCCTATATTGGCTACAAGCCACATTGGAGGGGGGGGGGGAACCTACCATCCTACCGCTGAAACGTCTAACAGATCTAAGGGCATCTCACCATTCATAGGGCCCCCATATATATATATATATTGTTGTTTCTGGTAACCCGACCGACCCTAATCCCCCCCCCCTCCCCCGACCCTAAAAATGTTTTTTTGGCTGCTGGAAAAAAAAAAAAATACAAGCACGACCAGTTTCGGTTTTCATGCGCCTGTCATCAGGGAAGTCGTGCGCCATCGCGGACCCAAGATTAGAACGAAATATGGTAAGATAGTGTGTTATAATATTAAATACAGTTTCATAGAGCATCATTTCTTATTAATACCCTGTTTCTTTGTTCTTGGATATGTGTGTGTGTGTTGGGGGGGGGGGTGTTTAAAAAAAAAAAAACCCCAACCCCCCCCCCCCCTCCCCCAAAACCCCTACCTACCTACCCTATTTTTTTTTAGCCATGTTACCAGAAACAACAATATATATATATATATATATATATATATATATATATATATATATATATATATATATATATATATATATATATTTTTTTGGCGTAAAATCAGATCTGATCAAATACTACATCAATGACTTATCTCGTCTTAAAGTAACGTTTATTCGCGCACCCTTGTTACACAGACAGCACTGACCTGTGTATCAACCACGTCCAGCTCTAGGTGGAAGTCAGGCAGCACGTCCGTTCTGTTGTTGATGTCTTCCACAGCCACTTGCGCCGCGATCTGGAACGCTTCGCCTGCCGGGTACGGTTTCGCTTTGCTCAGTGCAAACAGGCCGATTATGTAGAGCTTGTCTTTGTCGTCATCCACTGGTAGAACAAACAAACACGTCAGAAATATGTGGGAAATGTTCTCGGTACTAATGGAGTACGCAGTCTTACACGTGTATACCCGGCGTTCGCCGTTTAGTTGTTTTGAAGCTTTCTTTGTGCAGTCATCAAGCATTTTTAAGACGTTTTAGGCGTTTCTAATAAAATAATCTCATCTTGCCTAGAATGTCAGAGCAGAACAATATGAACAATCTAGGGGCATCACTAGAATTTTTTTTTTAGTGTGAAACTATCCAAGCATTTTGATGACAGCGAAATTCGGATGGCCATCGGGTCTCTACGTTCATGAAAACTGGTAAAACTAACGTCAGAAATCCAGGGCAATTCTTTCTACACTTTTTGGGGGGTATTTTTTCACAGGACAGACGTATATCGACGAAACCAATAACATTGACAGTGTGCAGTAAGAGCGCAGCTGGTATATATAGATGGTGTAAAGATTATGGCAGATAGGTTGAATGTAGCATTGGTATCAAAGGATATTTTTACTGGAAATGGCAAACATTTACTAATCTGAAACAAAGCGTTTATACAGTTGCCAGAACACCAGGAACAAAATGTTTATGCGAAATAAATAACCATGGGACAACCAATCCAAAGATCCTGGCCAGGAGACTCTCTAACAGTAACATCCATATTGCCAAAATAATGGGTCGTGTAGAACGGGTATAATTATTCATGTGACCTTACCATCTTGCAGACTGGAGGTATTTCCAGTGGTCGGGGGCGAGGCTGTGCTTGTGATGGGGATACTTGTGTGAGAAGACAGAACGGTCGAGGAGCTGCTGTTCGCCGTGGTCAGACTTAACACAAGGAAGAACCAACTGTGACACAGGGAGATGACAGGTGACAGTCCCATGCTCCGTCTTTCAAGCGCCACCCTAAAAAAAAGAAAAAGTCTTGTAGTTTTTGCGTGTGTACTGTGTTTAAATCAGTTTTGTTAGCCAAACGTTTCATTGATTTATAAGCGTTCCGAGCATTCATCGAACCGACACGGCTTCCCTCCCTTCTCTGAAACAGACTGGGTTTCCCCCCTTTGAGAATACGGGAAAGTGTCTTCAGGACGAACGGAGAGAGTGGTAATCAATAGTGCAGCCTTTCTCCTATTGCTTCATCTTGTGGTAGATGAAGCAACAGATAACCTGCACATCCCACCCGCGATGTAAACCATTGCCCTTTCTGGCTTTTCTTATGATTGTGTGAAAAACATTTGGGTTTCTTGCTAACACTCTGCAGAACTATGCTTGCCGAATGGCTTGCCACAAATCTTGCTTAGAG
>JACVVK020000080.1:670000-690000 GCA_018292915.2 Batillaria attramentaria
GTCCTGTTCAATCCAGTGTCTATCCTAATAAAGCGACAGGGTACTCAATGTAAATACGTCATGGTCGTTGCGCTGAATTATTATAGCAGAAAAGAAGGAGAGCAACGGTTAACACATTTCGTACCGCGCGCGGGGAATCGCCGTTCGTGAGAGCTCTTTCGGTTCTGACCATGTATGCGTGAATCAGGCGAGAATAACGGCCCCTGAACTTTTTTTTTCAAGGGAGAACACTTTGCCTGTATACTCTGTTAGACAGATCTGGAATTTTCGTCGTCTGTGCAGTGGAGAGACGGCAAATATTCAGTGAGGGTTGCTGAAGCCGTCATTTAGGTTTTCATGTGCATGGGTAGTGAGGAGGAGTCTGGCGAAAGTTATGACGGTATGGGTAAGATTTTGAGCCAGAAATGAAGTTTTGCCGGGTGAGGCCGCTTCTGGTACACAACCTCAGCGGCGCAAACCGACGGGTTTTTTTGTTGTTGTAGGAATTCAGTTACCTCCTTCTATCACGTGTCTGACACTAGTCCCCTAGAGCCTCGCGGTAACACCAAGCCGCCTCCTTTTGGCAATTCGTTTTACCGCATAAACCGCATGAAAAACGTACACAACGGTAACCAACGAAAGCAGCAGGTCGTTTCTAAGGCAGAGCACTTCGAGAAAACCTGGTAACGGCAAACTACGGTGGAACAGATGGAACAGAACGAAGATTTCGCACACTACTAATTGTAACGACTATAGTCGTACTACATAGTAGCGCGGCAGTGAGGACTGGAACCTTGTTACTACTGTAGTCGCAGTTCGGACTGAATGAGTTAAGTATGTAAAGAGGAAGAAGTTTTGCTGTGTTTGCTCAAGTAGGGTCAAATACACGCGGTACCAAGATTCATAACAGAACATTGTTCTCGTTGCCGCGTCAGTAAAACTCACATACCCTGGCCGCATTGCAGTCTTTTAATAGACTGTCGGCAAAACCCGCAATATGAAGAAACAAAACTTCCCTTGGAGTTATCATCATGACCAGCGTGCCTGTGAAACCCATACAGAATGACGCAGGTTGCCAAACTGAATAATTCAAAGCTCGTCCACTGATAACAGCCACAGGCACCCGTAGCTTACAATCGGCCCTCGTCCCGAGCATTTTTCCTACATTCTGTATACAGAAAAGTGACTGACAAACCACCTAGGACACCGAGGTCACACCTTTTCTCGTTGCGGAGGACTGTCAAATAATTATCAGAGTAGTCAGTCAATCACCTTTCTATAAAAATGTGAGTTGTTCTCTTGGATCCAGGGCAAGCTGGGATAGTCGAGCGTTTGACTTTAAATGCTCGGGTGGTGAGTTCGAATCCCAGCTGAGGCCAATTATTTGTGCTGTTCCCCCCCCCCCCTCTCTTTTCCTCGTCTTTGGTGTCACCCGTGTGTGGTGGAAAAAAAACGTTAAACCCTCAAACACCCACCCAACTACCTTTCTGACTCAGTTTACGACCTGTCTCGTGGCTGGGGAATGTCGAATTGCCGGGATAACTATCTGGGTCAAAGAGAACAGCTCACAGTGTGTGCCTGCTTGACCTTTATGTCCAGGCAAGCCGCCAGTGACTTACGCTGTCTCCACCACCAATGAATACGTTTTGTCCCGACTGTGGCTGGTGTCAAACGGGTTTAACAAAATAAAGACCACACACACACACACACACACACACACACACACACACACACACACACACACACACACACACACACACACAATACAACAATCCAAACCCAAATTAAAACCCCCACTGTGTGTGTGTGGGGGGGGGGGGGGGTGAGGGGGAGAGAGAGAGAGAGTAATGACTGGGGCCATTGTGTGACTGCAACCCCCCCCCCCCCAAGAAAAAAAAGAAAACCCCCCAAAACAAACAAACAAACAAACAAAAACCAAACAAACAACCAAACAAACAAAAACAAAACAAAACAATAGCAAAAACCAACAAAAACAAAAACCCAAACAACAAAAAGGTGGAAACAAACACAAATACACAACAACCCAAACGGCCAAAACAACCACCACAATCCGCAAAACTACAACAAAAACAACATTTAAAAAAAAGAAAATAAATAATAAAAACACAGAATCAAGAAAAGTTTAATTTTTTGTGGCTTGAAGCGGGCCTATAACTGAGGTCCCCCCCCCCCCCCAAAAAAAAAAAAATAAAAAAAATAAAAATAAAAATAAATAAATAAAATAAACAAAAAACAACAACAGCAACAACAAAAAACCACCAACAACAAGAACAACAACATCTTACAGGGTGTCGGTACTGAGACCAGTTGGCATAACTTTTTATTCCACTACCGTTGTAACGAAAATTTTGGCTGCTCCACCCGGGGGAAGCGGGTCCTCGTACACAAAAGCGCCCCCACCCCCTCCTTTTTTTTCCCTGTAGGTAAGGTGCGTACTCGTTTTCCGTTCCAGGGCCGCTATAGGATGGAATGGTATCTTTAACGCGCACTCTGGTCTTTAACGCGCACTCTGGATATGAGGGGCCCAGGTGAAAATGAAAAGTCTCACCTTCTCAGTTCTGTTGAACAGAAAGGCAGTCGAATTTACCGTCTGGCGAGAAGAAAACCGCGGCCTGGCCACGGCCACAAAACCACCCGGAGTATTGAAATTCAATGTCTTTTGATAGTCAGTTTCAGCACCCCACAACTAACAAAGCTAACCTCTGCACAAATTTCAAGCCGGCGAGACGAATCCAGAATGCAACACACGGCAAAATGGGAGGTTGCGTCGCTTCCTGCCATTTTATCTGCCCCTGTTTCAACGGCCGCGCTGCGGAGTCGTGAGACAACTGACTGTGGGCAGAGAGCGGGTGGACGGCGGGGGTACGGGTAGGTTACCGATATCGGGGGCCAGGGGGATCGGGGGGGGGGGGGGGGGGGCGGTGGGGAGGAGGGGGGGAGGGGGGTCGAGAGGAAGAGAGGTGAGGGACATGGTAGGACAAAACGTGATAGCGGATTGTGACAAAGAATTTCCCCTTGGTTCTCCGATTTATTCACTCACACACACACACACACACACACACACACACACACACACACACACACACACACGCACGCACGCACGCACGCACGCACGCACACAGACAGAGGCACGAAACAGTCGCAAAATTCGCACGCACACACACACACACACACACACACACACACACACACACACACACACACACACACACACACACGCACACACACACACAGAGCCACGAAACAGTCGCAAAATTCGCACGCACACACACACACACGCACGCACGCACGCACGCACGCACGCACACACACACACACACACACACACACACACACACCAGCTGCAAAATTTAAGGGAACACGCACATTAACGCACTGACACAGAAACACACACGCTAAACCGCGTGCTTGGAACCCGGGCCGACTCAGTTTACAGGGTTCACTCGCCCATCAGTAACTTTTTTGTGATCACTCCACGGATGTACACAGGCTGCACTTATCCCTACGTGCGTTTATCAGACCAAACAAAAGCTTTGATACTGAACGGGGGAAAAACACTACGGCTAGTATTATGCAGACACCAATCGATTTGTTCAGTAAACGGAAACAGACGATCAGTTAGCGTTGCTGTGTCCGTTAACAAATCTGTCTGCGAAAAAAGCAGTACTGGTAATGGTTTAAAAACAAAACAAAACAAAAGCAAAAAACGGACCACTTTTCGCTGCCCCGTCACTCTGGAACGCACTACCTGTCGGTCTGAGAGACCTGTCGGACAAAGATCGTTTCAAGTCTGACTTGAAAACGTATCTATTCCAGCTGGCTTTCGACTAGGTCCGCTTGCCTCCTCCTGATTCAGCTGCTCTGTATATGTGTGTGCGCTCAATACGATTTGTTCTGTGCATTTTACCGACAACAAAACCTCCGGTTCCATCTGTCGTTTCATTCTGATGTGCTAACGCGTGGTGCGGAACGGATATCGGCTTTTGTTTGCTGGCGCTCGCTACAGAAACCAAGTTATTTTCAATCCAGCCAAACTAGTTTCTAAAAAAAAAACAAAAAAACGCCGCGCTAACCCCATTATGTGCGGTGTTCGTCAGGGACAGCAGGCCATTCTTCTTCCTGACACAAGCGCACGAAGGTCTTTAATCTCTGTTGCTGTCCAAATACGTGACATAGCCCCTGAACACGTGAAGGTAACCATTACGGAATGCAGTAAAAAATGGCTCGGATACTGTCCCGAAAGTCAGGTTCGTGGTTTCAAGGCAGATTTGCATAATGCATATCCTCAAGAAGATCACGATTTCACTTAGTAGATACTGAAATCAGGAAGGAAAGTCCATACATACCCCCTCCCCCCCCCCAAAAAAAAAGACCCCCCCTCCCCAAACAAACAACCAAACAACAACAAAACAACAACCAACAAAAAAATCAACAAAACAAAAACAAAACAAAACAAAACAAACAAACAAAAACTACCACCGCCACCCCCCCCCCCCCAAAAAAAAAGACCCCCCCTCCCCAAACAAACAACCAAACAACAACAAAACAACAACCAACAAAAAAATCAACAAAACAAAAACAAAACAAAACAAAACAAACAAACAAAAACTACCACCGCCACCCCCCCCCCCCCAAAAAAAAAAGACCCCCCCTCCCCAAACAAACAATCAAACAACAACAAAACAACAACCAACAAAAAATCAACAAAACAAAAACAAAACAAAACAAAACAAACAAACAAAAACTACCACCGCCACCCCCCCCCCCCCAAAAAAAAAAGACCCCCCCTCCCCAAACAAACAATCAAACAACAACAAAACAACAACCAACAAAAAATCAACAAAACAAAAACAAAACAAAACAAAACAAACAAACAAAAACTACCACCGCCACCCCCCCCCCCCCAAAAAAAAAAAAAAAAAAAGAAGGAAAAAGAAAAAGAGAAGAAAAACACACCAAAACAAATAAACAAACAACAACAGATACAACAACACACAAAACAACAAAACAAAAAACAATATAGAAAAACAAAACAACAACAACAAAACCACAAAACAAACAAAACAGACCCCCCCCCCCAAAAAAAAAAAAAAAAAAAAACAAAAAAAAAAACGAACAACAAACAACCAAACAACTAATCAAGCCAAATACCCAACGACGAACACAAAAAAAACAAACAAGGCAGATTTGCACACCTTCAAGGTCACGTTTTCACTTACTAAACACTGAAACAAGGAAGGAAAGACCACATGCATAATTATACTCTACAGTTACCCGGCTTTGGAGATAAGAGAAACGACCGTTTGAGGGTGTGTAACTGAAACACTCATTTGTGTTTGCACGTGTAATCCGACGATTAAATACTCTTTAAGTTTGGTGTGTGTGTGTGTGTGTGTGTGTGTGTGTGTGTGTGTGTTGTGCGTGCGTGCGTGCGTGCGTGCGTGCGTGCGTGCGTGCGTGCGTGTGTGTGTGTGTGTGTGTGTGTGTGAGTGAGAGAGAGAGAGACAAACAGAGACAGAGACAGACAGACAGACAGACAGACAGACTGAGCAAATAAGCCAAGCCAGGATCTGTGTGCAAAACATACAAATAATGATATAAAAACAAACAACAAAGACAGCAAAAACAGTAACAAAAACGTAACAACAAGCACCAAACAACAACAACAACAACAATAATGATAATATTACAAAACAAAAGGTAGAAACAGCGACATCGACAACACCAAACCCGCATTCTGACAAAAACCGTGTACAGTGTGTTCGACCGTTGTCACATGATCTTCACGGAGTGTTAGCCGGCTCTGATCTATTCAGAACAAGGACTTACTCGCTCGTTAGAAGACAAAAACTGCCCAGATCGAATTCCGATCAGCCTTGCACCGGCCGCCCCAAACTCGACAAATAAAAAGAATCACGTGATAGATTTTTTATTTTTTTTTACGGTTATGCCAGCACAGCCCATTGGACAGATTGTAACTGAAGGAGAAAAGCGACTGGCAAACAGTGACGGGGAAAAAAGTGTCTGCGGTCGCATAGAGCGCTCGTAACAGCAAACAAAAACCTGTTTGTCAAACAGCTACAAAAGTTAATAAAATGCACAGCAACTGTTCGGCTCTGCAAACTAAAAGGAACGTATTAGCCAGTGTTTGCCCAACGTTGCACTCTATCACGGTGGTATTTGTCAAACGCTTTCATAAAACGGTAAAACAGTCATCTCCCGGATATCGGTGCAGTTTCCGGGTTTTCAAGAAAGCTTCAGCGGCAGCATGGAATGATATCAACATTCAGATCAGTTTTATTTAGGATAATTTGCCGTGGTAAGGTGTTCTGAGCTCTCAGTCGCAGAACGCCAAATTCCCATTTTCGTCTTCACTGTTTTGCTAATGCTAGAATGGTCAGTGTCGTACACGAACAAAATTTCGGTGATGTGATACGCTGCGTCGCATTTCTGAATCTCTAATAAGCCGAGACTAACTCAGTGACCACGGTTCTTGTGACCAGAGTGTGAGAGACGGTAGACAGGCTAGACTGGAAACCGCCTATATATAATTATTATCCCTCTTGGAGTCATCGCTGAGGGCGCAGTGACCAACATCAGAAACGCTGCTACACACAAAACTGAGCGGGTCGCGGAAGGAACTGGAGAGGACAGCCGAATTCATTGCCAAAACTTCCAGTCTGATGTGGCGAACGACAATAACCACCAACCAGCATCAAAACAAAATAACTAAAAAAACAACAAAACAAAACAAACAAACAAACAACAACAACAACTTTAGACAAACCAACTTTTTTGTTCGGAAGCTGCATTACACAAGAACTTGGAAAGCATTAACAGGTATGGTGAAGGCAGAAATGTCCCAAAGGGAAAATGAAATTTATCAAGCAAATTTGCAAAAATCGGACATAAACATCTTGCAGAGTTTTCGGGGGAAAAGAAGAAGCGATTTTAGATAAAAGTAGGTTTAAAAAAAGTTTTTAAAAAAATTGAAAGTTGTTACTGTTGTTACTGTTGTAAGTTTGAGAACACGACGGCTTTATCGCGTTGTTTGTTAGCCGAGAATTTGAAACCAGAGGACCAGTGCGACTGCCGGATGTGACTCATCACTCGCCCCCGGTACAACACAAAACTATGCGACAGTGTCCGTTTCAGCACTGCGAGCACAATCAAGCCAGATGTCTGGAGCCTAACTGGGCTCGGCACTTTGTTCATCAGAAAGTATTACGGACATAAAACAGACTGCTAAGAGCTGTAGGAAAGTTTGAATCATTGCCGGGGCTGGGTATTATTTCCCACTGCACAAGCTTATCAGTCAAAGCAAACCTTGTTCAGTTTGCAAACGTGTGCGAATTTCACTGAGACAGAAACAACGACACATTCAAAGCTGTTTTGTTAATTTCAAATATTATTGTTTTTAGTTTAATTTTGAACCTTGAGCACACGAAAGTATGCCACAATCTTTGTTGTTCTTCAAGTCAGAATTCCCAGACTTAAGAAAACTGTTACCGGCTCAGCTGAATCCACGACTGAGTCTGAGACAAATTTGAAAGTCTCCCCAGTCATTTGCGCATCATTGCAGATTACCGTGGCTGAGACGATTTCAGAGAAGCAAAGCCTTACCACGGGGGGGGGGGGGGGGGACCCAAATTTCCAAGCAATGGTATATGAAAGACTGAGTAGGGAAAAAAAAACCCCAAACAACCAAAGGAGAACCTGATTCTGTCTCTGTTACAGTGTTGCAGGATCACAATACTGTGACACTAGTTGTGATAACTGAACACTCGGCACACTGACAACACACTTCATCAGTGACCAGTCAAGGCTTATCTCTTTTCTCTTTCAAGTTCTCAGTTTTCCTGGTCCCCGGCCTCATGCACCTCCTAATAACATCTTGGAACAATTTATGGTTGATCCCATCCAGTCGTATCCATGTCTGGACCGCAGCACCGACTTGACTTAATATAGACACTGATCGTGACGGAAAAGGTGTGGCCCGAAAATGTGTGGCGCGAGTGAAAAATGTGCCATACTCTTAGTCGTACTGTCACTGAATAGAGGTCAGTTCTAGGCCTTCCCCCTCCTATGCGAAGCCGGGTGGGAAAATCCAGCCGGACTCGGATAACCAGGAAGCGACCCCCTCCCCCTTCCGCCCCCCCCCCCCCCTCGCCTTTCCCGCCCCAACTTGTCCAGGAAAGAGCACAGCGACATAAACTTGACACAAAATCAACAACAACTTCAATATCAATCTTGTGCCAGGTTCCTCACTCACTCAGATCAGCTGTTGAAAACCATTCATACGAAACAATCAAAAGTGACCGTGTGGGCCAGGGAACAATGATTTTCAGCTAGGCGAAACAGCAGTATACTGGCTACGCAGCGGGCTGACCACTGCCGTACCTCACAGCGCAAAGAATTGTAGCCAAACATCTGTTGCAGACACACTCGGCTTCAAGTTCAAATTGTGTGTGTGTGTGTGTGTGTGTGTGTGTGTGTGCCGGTGCGGTGTGTGTGTGTGTGTGTGTGTGGACGTCAGTGTGCGCGCGTGTGTGTCAGTGCCGTGCGCCAGGTGTGTGTACCGGTATACAACTATACATACGTCTGTGCGGTGTGTGTGTGTGTGTGTACGTCAGTGTGCGCGCGTGTGTGTCAGTTCCGTGCGCCAGGTGTGTGTACCGGTATACAACTATACATACGTCTGTGCGGTGTGTGTGTGGTGTGTGTGTGTGTGTGTGTGTGTGTGTGCCGACCGGGAACGAAAAATAAGAGTTCGAATTATCCGAGAGAATAACCAGACCCCCCCCCCCCCCACCCTCGTAGCCTGGTTGACTAGAGTGTGTACATGTAGTTCATTCCTGAAGCTTTATGTTTAATGACCATTACTGAGTAACAAGTGCCTCTCCTTCAACGAAAATATCACGAATAATTCACAGCAGGATCCAAGACTGAGAATATGCCTGCCTGCGTGCTACGGCGAAGCGAATTTCCCTGACAAACGCCGACCTCGAGTCGGCCGAGGACGGAAGCACTCCTAGACGACACGAAGTAGTACAAGTGTTACTTCCTTGTGATAAGGAGTGCTAAGTGGCCAGGCGCTCCTCTCGCCTGGTTCAGCGTTGAAAAGCATTTTCCAGATCATAACAATCGAACCTGCTATGCATTCACTCACATGTCAGCTACGGAAATTTATGAGCATAGCAATTGATAAGAATCAAACTGACATCCGGCCAGACTACAAGAGTAGTTTGTAAAGTATTTCCGGAGACCAGTATCTCTGTTGTTAGTACTCGGGGCAATCACCGTTGTGTCGGTGTCTTCAGAAAAATCATCACTGCCGTTGACGTCCAAAGTCGGGTTTTTTTTTTTTGTTTTTGTTTTTACAAAACTTGGATGGGGGTTTTGAGGTTGACCACCGCCTGCCCACTATATGAAAAGACTGGTGAAAAAGTACAAGCCACTGCACACCATTAGCAGCCACTTCAAGCCCCAAGAAGTAGAGAAAATGTTAAAAAACCAACAACAACAAAAAACAAAACCACACACACACACAATGTCAAACAACAATTTCAAACAATTTACACAAAAGTAAGAAAAACAAAACCAACCACCCCAACAAAATTAAAAGCAAGAAAAACGTGTTTATTTTAAAAACAGTAAAATACATATTGTACACAGTGACCACACCAGTAAAACGTTTCCGACAGGATAACAATAGCATTATTGCAACATGCAAGGAGGCTATCGCAGCTTCATGTTATAATTCATTTCACTCACCTCTGTTTCTGTTCATCTGTGATACATGCACTGTGATAAGGTGTGGTTAAAATTGGTCGCTGAACAGTGTAACACTTTCAATCTGTGACTGATTGGGGAGCCGGGGTGGCCGAATGGTAGAGCGTTGGACTTCTAATGCTCGGGTCGTGAGTTTGTATCCCGGCTGGGGCCAAATATTTGTGCTGGCTTTTTCATCGCCCCGTCTTTGATATCAACCGTATGTGGTGGAAAAGGACGTTAAACCCCCAAACAGCCAACCACCCTGTCACTGATTTTTTTTCTCGCCTTGATAAAAAGTTTTCTGAAGACAGGTGAAGAAAAAACTAACTTGACCAAGTTTATGGTGGCAGAAACAATCATGGTGCTCCTCTACTCTACAAAATAGTACACGTAACAAAAATGAAAAATGTGTGTGTGTGTGTGTGTGTGTGTGTGTGTGTGTGTGTGTGTGTGTGTGTGTGTGTGTGTGTGTGTGTGTGTGTGTGTGACTTTTGTGGATATTTATGTTTGAAAGTATGTTAGATGCATATGATAATCCATGACAAGTCACCACAATGTTTTCCTTTAATCCGGTGGAGCATACAGGAAGGGTTTGCCTGTCACATTGATACTTGCGATATGGATTTGTGATAGTAGAAAGGCTCTATGCCTGACAGATACATATCAAACTGTAGGTACACAGCAGTTTTCAGTTAATGCATTTTCTTTTTAAAAACATCGACCTTAACACAGACATAATAACATCAAGTAAAAACTTTTTTTTTTAAAACATGCATAGCTGTTAAAACAACCACGACACTAAAACTGCAATTGACAATGTGAAGTTTGAAGAAGGGAAACAAAGAATGCAGTACTGGTACATATAAAAGGTATTACTGACATAACTACTATTCCCTAAATGGTGTCAGTGGTATTACATCTATAAAACACATTATTATATCTTAATATCTCAGGAAATACGACACAATCAATCTGCCCAGTCATTCAAACACGCCCTTAAAACGCATCTATTCATATCAGCCTTCAGATAAATCTTTCAGCCCGTTACCAACACCAACCCGTTGATTTTTGCAGTGTGTATGTATATGTAGGTGTGTATTGGATGCTGGTATGTATGAAGGTGTCAGTGCTTGTATGTATGTCTGACTATATGTATGTAATGTATGTACGTATATATGTACGTTTATTTAGTGGATTATTTATCTATTACCGGTATTCATGTGTTTATTCATCACCTTTTGTATACATTAAGCGCCTAGAGCCCCGGCTTCGGAGATAAGGCGCTATAAAAATCCTCATTATTATTATTAAAGCCATCCAAATAAGAAATACATATTGTATGTCAATGCAAAAGGTGTTATCCAAACAACCTGAAAAAAGTATTCATGGATGTTTGACCAAACCTCTTGGGGGAAAACCTTCAACACACTTCCTCAATAACTCTGAGCTGACTTCAAACAAGTAATTAAAAAACAGAACCACAGTGTATCATATCCACGTCGCACATCAGTCAATAGACCGATTCATTCCGAAATGTCTGATTATTTTTTACAAAGGCAGACACATGACCTATCATTTATGTGTCATAGTAGCCATTGTCTGAAACACTCCAGATGATACAGACATCATGATTCATGTTCAGGACTGCTGTGTTCACTCGGCTCTTTTGTTTTCTGTTTTGTTCAAGGACTGCATTGCTTGCAAACTTCATGCCTTTTGTAGTCACTTCAAAATGCCCTACTGTTTTCTACTTATTCAGGACAAATGTCCACTACTTTTTTTGGCCCGCCAGGACATACATGTCCGTTTACAAAATTCCTATGACTATGAAGCCCTCGTGGAATCATCCCCCTGGGTGCAGTGACCAGCATCAGAACAAAATAACTAAAAAAAACTTTTGCCAAACCAACTTTTTGTTTGGAAGCTGCATTGCACAGGAACTTGGACAACATGAATAAGCAAGGTGAAGGCAGAAATGTCTCAAAAAGAAAATGAAGTTCAAGCAAAACTCGGATCTAGAAATTCTACAGTGTCTTAAAAAAAGCAGGCAATTTTAGATGAAAATAACTACAAAGCTGTAAATTTGAACTTAACATGGAGCCAAAGCTGCAAAACTAGATGCTATAAAGGCTTTTGGGATGGACGCAAAACAGTAGTTTATCAACTGAAAATGTGTGTAGCAAGGCCGCAGCAATGAATCCCTGTAGTTTCTAATCTCCCCTATCCAATGTCTTTGTCTGTTATCATTATATTTGTCACCCACCCACCTGCAAAATGTATTTGCATGCAGGTGAGGTGGGTTTTTAAGGGTTTAATGTCCTTTTCTGTCATATAAGGTGATATAAATAACAGGGCAATGGGGAAAAATGCCAGCATAAACTTTTAGATTTGAACTATGACCTGAGTACTGAAAGTAAACACATCTAATCTTTAAGTTTAAACTCCATCGTCTGTATTGATGTGTATAAATGTGTGCAAGTGAATGTTGTGTGTATGCGTGAGCAAAAAGCGCATCAAGTGCTTTTCTAAGCAGAACTCCACGCTCTACAAGTGTAATATATTATTAGTAGCCAGTATTAAGTATTTGTACACCCATATGTGAATGCTTTCTGGCCTCACAGAAGCCAGCATATGTTTAGAGCAGATGTGTTTGTGACTGCACATGTATGCTCATAAGTAGTCTGTCTAAATGATTAGTGTTAGCAGAGTTCTAAATGCATTACACTTCAATCCACAGACTGTGGACAACTGTACTCAGCGACTGACTGCAATAATAGCAGACTCCCTGATATTTGTGTCGCATGAAGCCTTTTGTTGGTTCGATGCCAGTTTGTGAGATGCTGTCAATGAGCAGGTGTCTAAATGATAAGATGGCAGAAACTGCCAAATGACCTCAGACCGATTAGTGAGCATAGATAATTAAAACTGATGGAAGATGGGCCTTTTAAGACACATAGTGTTGACTAACTGCACTTCAGAGAGACACCTACCTTGAAGTTTCTTATGATCGATCAGCTCAACAAAATTTGAGCACCTAAGACGGACTTGCAGATCCTATGACAGCCTGACATCTATATTTGATTAATGATCGGGTGACAAAACATATGTTGATATTGGAAAACAATTCAAATGGACAACTCATACAGTCAAAATGTTACTGATCGCAGGTGTTATGTCAAGTAGGTGCGAATGCTTGCTTTGACCAGTTTCCGACACACTGGACACTCTTTCACTTGTCTTGAGCACTCTGTGCAGCAGACAAGGTGACCACAGGGTAGGAAAGTCACTGCTACCTCACGGTCCATACAGATTTTACACATTGTCCTGTCATCACCGCCTGAATGTGGGGTTGCCATACCTGAAAACAAAGTGGAAACTGGCTAAAGCAGAGCGTTGTCAGCGACTTGACACACAAATGCATGTACATGTACTCAACGTACCTAAAATTACATGCACATAACTATGTACATGCATCACAACATCTATATTAGTTTAAATTATCATGAAGTGGGTGTGTTGTGTCATCCACTGCGACAACTACCGTATATGCACTCAAAGTGTACATCATGCAGCAGTGTTTGTGCAAACCAATGCACCTCTCCTGTGTTGCAGACACTTCTGGTTTCTATTCAAAATGCCCCCCCCAAAAAAGAAAAAAAAAGTTTTACCCCACACAACCAATCAAGCTTCTAAACCTTGAATAAGGCTGTCATGACTGTTATGGCCGTTCTGTTTGCTAACATTTGTCTTTCTGTTCTTCAGTCTTTCTGTTCATGATAGTCACACGAAGTTTCGGCTATGCAGAAAATAAAGTTTTACTTGAACACGAACTTTGAACTTAAACACACACACACACACACACACACACACACACACACACACACACACACACACACACACAATTAGTTGTCAAAGTATATGGCAGCATGGAAGTGTTAATGATTCCTGACTCAATGACTCACCTGTTTGTTGCGGTCCTGAAAGTTCTTCTCCTGCACCCTGCTTGATATTGTGCTTGTCATCGCCAACAAGGACATTAACTAACTGGCTAAGTTCTGGCTTCCTTCCCCCTACAACAAACATAATTCACAGACCCATCAGTATGGGATGACTGTGGGGTCAAAACAGCTAATATAGACGGCAGCTGTATGGCCTGTGTTTAAAACTCTCTCTTCAACCCCCCCACGCACATGCACACACACACACAGACACACACACACACACAGAGTCAATTTTTAACTGCTGTTCTCTGTTTATTTTTTGCTGTTTCTACATTTAATGTGCTATTATTTCTTCAAATTCTACCTGTTTGAAAACCTCCCCAAAGTTCATTCAAAAACTGTAAACTGAAGAAAAAAAAAAAACACACATACCCGAATAGGTAAGTACCCTGAGAACAGCATTCTGCACTTGCTCAGGTGTGAACCCCATGTCAAGCACCTCCTTCACCGTCTCCGACTGCATCACCTCTGACAACCTTGTACTGTGACCTGCGGACGGTGAATGTGAACTTGCTTGATCAGACATTACCAGCCATGGTTCAGATTGTTTTATCAGAGGTCTGAATAAAAATGATACACCATAGTACTTAACCGAACGTCACATACAACATCCCATCCCCTTCTTGCCTTGTCTGAGAGAATGCGTGTCATTCACATGAGCATGCATGTTAGGTTTAGCTCGCGTAAGTCAAATATTTGGGATAAAGTGCTTACATTAATGCGATTAACAATAATAATAATAATAATGTGTATTTATTTAAGGCACTTTATCCCAAGCACTTGGCTCAAAGTGTCACATGTGCACTCATGCGAATCATACATACTCTCTCATCCACTGGACATAAAAAAATTACACAGGGTTTCATAACTACATCCGACATTAGCCATTTTTGAAATGTCTGACTGCTTCCTGTCCATTTCTGCTTGACAGTGGACATGCATCATTCACTGATTCAGGACAAATGTCCTATCCTTTTATGGTCAGCCAAGATGTTTGTGCTATTAGAGTTCAAACAGATATGATGCCCTGCATTTCAATTACGTGGTGTAAAGGTCAGCTCAGCTGTATAGGTTTTGGAATTTAGAATCACATTATTTTAAATTTTTGTCATCTGGACATTTCCAAAGCAGAGGGACAGGAAGCCGGCGTACTGGCAGAGAACTACTACTACTACTACTACTAAGACCCATGGCTCCAAGTGGAGCATAGGCCATCGACAACCCTTCGCCATCACACTCCACTGGCAGAGAACACCTGATGTAATATCAGAAAGGGAAATACCATTAATTCCTGTAATGCTAGCAAGTCAATACTGGTAGTTTCTCTATGCCCTGGCATTACCAATCCGAGTTGCCCACAAACAGCCAAGGTGTGATTGGGTTAAACATTCTACCTGTGCTTGCAGTTTTGCAGCAATCTGAGGCGTATATACTCACCAACCCCTGCTCTGCATGGAGATGAGGCAGGTGATGATGTCACCTGTTGAAAGGGGAAAATACAGAAAATGTTGGATGCAATATTCAGTGCAGTACGTCTCCACACAAAGTGACAACAAACAATACACAACATGTCTGACCAGACAAAAGCCATGATGTAACTAGGTTTAATAGTTTTCATGCATTGTAATCTTTGTAACTATACTGGAATCAAGCTGCCTGGCAAAAACTGACTGGCCATGACAGATATGCTAACAGGTAAAGTCAACAATGCGTCATACTGTGTAACAAACGGTAAGAATTATTTTGTAACACACACACACACACACACACACACACACACACACACACACACACACACACACACGCGCGCGCGCACACACACAGAAAAAAATTATTCGTAAAAATAACATTGTGGTATCACTGTTTGAATGGACAGACATATAAACACTTAACAGTGAAAAATAGAATGGATGGTAAACTGACTTATCCTGCTGGCCCACAATTAATGAAAGAAAAAGAAAGAAAGAAACACACACACACACACACACACACACACACACACACACACACACACACACACACACACACACAACCAACAAGAGAACAGTAACAACAAAACAGCTAACCAAACAACATAACCAACATTATACCTGTGCTCGTCCCAGTGAACCACTTCTTCGCAGAATTTCTGTAACGAACCCGCGTCCTTTCTGCTGCATGACATAAGGACAGCGTGGGAACCAGCGCGCATGTTCTTGCCAAGGTGTGTCGTCTGGCTCCCAGTTGCGGAGAGCTCCCCCACAACAAAAACAGCGCACTTGATCTCCTTGTCCTACAAACAAGTCAGTCATTTACAGTATAATGAATTTCAGGACAGCTAAGTTAGTGCTTTATATAGCACAGCAGAAATTACTGCAAACATCCTAGTCTGACCTGCAGTATACTGCAGTGTACATATATGCGGAAAGGCAAAAGTGGTGCTGGGTCAAATCACCTCTGTACCAATTATAAATGTGGAATATAGCCTTTTGAAGAAAAAAAAAATCCCTTAAAACTGCTTTTGTTTCAGTGTTTCCACTGTCAGCACTGCACTACATTGTTCCATGTTCTCCACATGTATTCACATGTGTTGTGTGTGAAGGTGGGCTGAAAATCAGATCTCTCTCTCTCTCACACACACACACACACACACACACACACACACACACACACACACACACACACACACAAGTGCATGCACACGTGCGCACAAATTCCTGCCCAAATGCATACATCTATACATGTATGGACAGACGCAGAAAAAATGCCTACAGAGATAATCATGCTGACATACCCTGGTAAAAGAAACCTGCCTACAGAGATAATCATGCTGACATACCCTGGTAAAAGAAGCCTGCCTACAGAGATAATCATGCTGACATACCCTGGTAAAAGAAACCTGCCTACAGAGATAATCATGCTGACATACCCTGGTAAAAGAAACCTGCATCTGCAAGATCTTCGGGCTTCTGGGTGAGGTTCTGTGGCCAGCCCTGGAAAGAGGAACGACGACTGTCCATTGTCTGATATTCTGGATGGTGTGGATTTAGACGGCCGACACCAGTCACCTCAACTGCCTGTCTCTGCGTACCTGACTGTGCTGGATTTGACTGTATCTGTAATTGCGTGTGCACTGCTGTGGCAGGGACATTGCCAAAATCCTGTCTCTGGACAAACAAGCAGTGGGCAAAGTGGTTTTGGTGCTCCTGCCAAGGGTCATCTCCATGCTGCCAGTTCTTTAATGTACCACCACAGAAAGCGCACCGCACACGATCTGCCTGTCCTAGATAAAAGAAACCTGCCTTTGCCAGGCTTGTTGGCTCCACTGCTGCTGAGTGTGGCCAGCCACGGAAAGTGTTCAGACGCCCTTGTTCTGTCAAAACATCTGCGACTGGTGTTTTTCCAGAAGCAGTCATAGTGAGAAGGGACAATCCAAGAAACTGTAACTTGTACTGCCAGGTGCAGGGATGTCTCAAGTCATGTTCAGTGCTTGTTCTGTGATTTGAGAAACACACACACACACACACACACACTGTGAGAAATATATAAACAGTCAGGGGAAAGATCATATTGATACTGTATCAGCACTGCAGATGATCCATACACATGTATGGACCAATTCAATGGGGCAGCTAGGACCACATGCACCAATTATCCAACTCTGTTACATTCTGTTATTGCATTGGCATATTGACACTTCCACATGGTGAAACTGTTCTCAATATGTTTTTAAAAAAAATCCAGACTGGTTTGAATATGATATACATGTATGTATCTTCCCCATTTCATCCTTGTAACTGCTGACTGGCAGGTGCTCATGGCATTCATCAGCTGTAGCTCTGGAACCAAAGTCTACAATGGTGCCCTGGGAAAGGGTTAAACTTGAACTATATCCATTTGAATTTTGTGTGATAGCACCTTGACCTGACCGTGGTTCAGTGGACAGTTTACAAACATATCATGTTCAAAATGCAAAATGGACTTAACAGTTCCAATGATTATCCACGATCGTGTATTAAGCTGGCAGCCACCCGCTAGCAGTCACCACATAAACAATGTAATTACAAAAAAACTGAGCGTTTTTTCATCAACTTTGCTTTCGAAACTTAGATGTTCACTATCTTAACTATCCTTTGTGACCGTAATACCCATTGAAACCCTTTAAAAACGAAAATACACAGCATTATCCTAGCATTTCATATTATTCCTTTACTGATTTTCACAATATTCAGGATATGGACCAATGCTTTGTGTTAAAAATTCTGGCATATTTTGGCGAGAACATATTATTCTTGTTGTAGTACTTGTACGTCCGAAAATGACTGCATGTATTATAGTATAGCACTTACCGAAGGAGGAATGTTCAGCAACAGAATCAGGAACTGCCTACTGACATGCAAAGACTACCCTGCCACTGGACTGCAGACTCAGCTCCACTGATTCATTGAAAGGATTAAGGAGATGCATGATTCCAAAGAATGAAACGTTTTCGTAAAATGTGTATGAACTCTGTCCTTGACTAAAATGTATGCATCCGCATTTGATTGATTTTCCTTAGGAAACCATTTTGTATGGGGAGCCACTCTTGTACAACTGAAATCTGAGATCGGCCGTTTGTCTCCCTTGCCGACCGATACGCCAGTGCGTGCTCGGCATCAGTGCCAGCATGCAGGCAAGTAAAATTGATTTTCAGCTTCACATCAGAAGTACGACAGTTCTTTGCTGGCATACATTTTATAAGGCAAGTCAGGCGACCTCACCTCCAAGTTACCCCTTTCCGAACAAACAAACCCAAGCAGATGCTGCCTCCCAGAAAACCAATTATTGACTTTGTTATTGGTGATTCGGCTAGATGTCTTTGAGCCCCCGTGTCATTGGGCCCCCGTGTCATTGGGCCCCCGTCTCTTTGGCTCCCGTCTCTTTGGGCCCCCATTTTTCAGTTACTATGTAGACGTTTCTCAAGCTAAGAAACTTTTGTGACCCTGGCAGGTATGAAATGTGCAAGCTCCAGAAAAAAAGTATTTCTGCAAAAAAGGTTTTTCCGCGAAAAAAGTAAAAGCAGTTTTTTCGCGAAAAAGCACCCGTCAGTTTTTTCGCGAAAAAACAGGGCGGTGTTTTTATCACACAAAAAATGACGGCGTTTTTTCGCGAAAACCTAACTGAGTTGGCTAGTTTTTGTGGTTTTTTTTTTTGGTTTGTTTTTTTTCGCCAAAAAAACGGACACCAACTTCTGCAGAAAAAGTGCGACAGGGTTTTTTTTTTTTTTTTTTTCGCGGAAAGATTGAAGCGGTTTTGTCGCGAAAAAAACGTAGAAAATTTTTCTCTGTTGCGACTGAATTTTGTCTGCTTTCGCCAATCATAGAACTGACCCACGTTTGAACTTCAGGCACGATCACGTGCAAAAGTCCGAATAAGTCAGTAAAACTATTCTTAGAGCGGCATAGGCTAGATCCCCGATCGCGCACGAGTACCGGCGCCCAGACTGCCTTCTTGATCGTGCCTGAAGTTCAAACGCGGGTCAGTTCGACTCCTGCTATTTTCTTCCTGTTTTGCATTAATAATGGACCATGCACTCAAAATTTATCCTTCTGGAGCTTGCACATTTCATACCTGCCAGGTTCACAAAAGTTTCTTAGCTTGAAAAACGTCTACATGGTAACTGAAAATGGGGGCCCAAAGAGATGCGGGCCCAGTGACACGGGGGCCCAATGACACGGGGGCCCAATGACATGGGGGCTCAAAGACATCATCCCGTTTTCTTACTAGTGTGGGGGCCCAATGACATGGGGGCCCAATGACACGGGGGCCCAATGACACGGGGGCCCAATGACACGGGGGCTCAAAGACAAAACCCCGGTGATTCGAATGCTGCCATGTCATTGTCACAGATCATCAAGGCTTTCCAAACAACCAGTGCTGTTCAGGAGCGAGGCGAGTGAAAGTTCATCTTAACCTTGAATGTTTTGATGCACAAACTATTTTGCAAATGCTGCTGCACTGTTGAAAAGATAAAACATGACCACAGCTGATGGCACAGACCTACCCTAAGCAGATATGAAAGTCTGGTGCTGGTACACTACTGCCAGTCGTACAGGAGATGAAAGAAATTACACACTTTTTATCCGGCCACACTCCTATACAATGAGCCGTGTCTATCAAAGTGTTTCCTAATTGTTCTGTTTGTTGTTCTACTCTGAAAAAAAAATGTCCTGATGAATACTGTGCCCAGGATTTCAGGGAACACTT